>JAYKAV010003447.1:133232-276320 GCA_035582835.1 Phoebastria nigripes
GTGGTCCAGGAAGTAGGGATTGCTGCTTGGGTATCACTCAATAGGTGATGAGCAATTGCATTGTGCATCACTCATTTTGTATATTCTATCATTATCATTATTATCATTATTTTCCCCTCCTTTTCTGTTTTATTAAACTGTCTTTATCTCAATCCACAAATTTTACTTTTTTTTTCCCGATTCTCTCCCCCATCCCACTGAGGGGAGGGGGGAGTGAGCGAGCGGCTGTGTGGTGTTTGGCTGCCTGCCGGGTTAAACCACAACAGTTATCAACCTTGTTCTCATACTAAATCCAAAACACAGCACTATACCAGCTACTAGCAAGAAAATTAACTCTATCCCAGCCGAAACCAGGGTATCGTGTTAGAATTGAGTTGGAATGATTTATACAGAGGCCAAGGACAAAAAAGTTAAGGGASACTCTCCCGTTGAGTCACAAGGTTCAGAGAAGACCCGGCTGAATCCAATCTTAGTCCCAGACTTGGTCAACGGTATATGTCTAAGGGATTATATGTGTTTARCAGTAGTCTAAGGTTCATTCCCGATTTTAAGAGAGATCATAAGATTTAAGCAGCCTATATTTGCTAACGGGTATTGCCACCAATTCACACACACGCGCACACAGATACAAAGATAGATAAATATACAAAGATATACGTGTTAAAAATCCCCCTTGAGTTCAGTGAAATACTCACGTAAAATGTCTTGGCATTTCTCAACGGGAGAAGGGTTGGGCCTCGAGGAGTGTTGCAGCCCAGGTCCCATGCCAGCCGGCGATGGTGCTCCAAATATCGCAAACTCAAGAGTTTGCAAACTCTGAGAAGTGTTCCACTCGGAGATTCTGGGCACAGCCTGCTGCAGTCCAGGAGAGCTCAAAGGGCCTCACTTGGACCGTATTTATAGGGTTGCAAGATGATTGACTTTTGTCATCTGTCAAATCCCTCAAGGCTTCAGTAACAATAGTATCATTCCACTTGAGCTACGACTCAGATAAGGGTATCAGGGGATGACAATTATCCCCGCTCTTGTCCTTCACTTCGGCCAGGCGGTGGAAGTTTCTGCTACGATCAGTACATTCCCCAACCTCAGCTACGCAAGAGTTCCTGATACAGTAAAGGGACACTTCACCGCCTGACTCATTACATTCAAGGCCAAGGTGGAAATGGGAGTTTCTGAGATCGTGGAGCGGCCCGGAGGCGGGGTGGGGGGGGGAAATGCACCACCACAGACAAGTATCACTTGTGGTACAGAATTGGTAGAACAGCCCTTTTGGCTGTTGAATAGCCTTTCCTTAGCCTAATCTATGTCATTAAACATCACTCACAGAGGACAATAATTCTGCTGTACGGTGGCAACTGCAGTAAARACTTCATTTCTAGTTAAAATTCATTCTGTGACTTCTCTGCAAYCATGACCTATAGCCCCTCTTCCCTGACCTTTGCTTTCTTCCCTGTTGTCTGTACAAATCTTTCATCCATTTTCTTTACCACAGAGAAAATGCATGCATCTACCTGTATCTCATTAATAAGAGAGACACAGGACTTAGCTGTCAGAGCTGGATCCTTCATTTTCAAATTTTCTTTACTTAAATACTTTAACAAGCAAATTTCTGACTTTTGCTGACAAATATTTAGCTCTCCATTTAACACCATCATACTTTTTGTAAGAGATTTTTTCCTGTGCCAAAATCAGTGCAAGCCTGTCGCCTGACATCAGCAACTGCAGTCATCTGTTTCAAGTTTCCCCTGTAATATTTAATTTTTATGACCTAAAAACAACAGAGCAATTTGCAACTGTCTTTGTGTCCAAGTGGAGACTGAAGAATTATATTAAGATATATGTTACTGATCAGTCATTGATGTAAAGAATTGTAGGTTCACAGAAAGAAGRTTAAATACACTAATATACAACTGAGAAGCTGTCAATTTTCCAGTGACTTTTCTAGACAATGTGATATTTCCAGGCTCAGTACAATGATGGATTTAAAAGGAGCTAGACCAGAATAAATCTCTGATGTGAATCCGCTACATCAAAACTTCCACAGAGTTTGATTTACTCTAGACTTTATCTTTTATCAAGTCCCATTTTATTCAGATACAGTATATCTGCATTGGAGATTGGCATTGGGCCAATACTAAACAACAGAAAAATCCAGAAAAAAAAAAAACCAAACCCCCGATAAAAATTGATTCCATCAATTGTTAATCATTTGCATTATTGTCTTTCAGTTATGGATCTCAAAAGGTTTTGCAGATATGAATTCCTTCTTTGTTTTGTACATTTGTAAGGACTCTCACAACCTTTAATAAATATTCTGAGTATGACAACATGCCAGTGATGGAGGGGAGGGAGGGGGTGTGCTATACGCTCAGTTTCAAGAAAAAATTCAGACACAGCAGAAGTCTATGGTCACTCCTAGGCTCATGCCAAATCAGGG
The DNA here is from genome assembly GCA_035582835.1 of Phoebastria nigripes. Classification (NCBI taxonomy): domain Eukaryota; kingdom Metazoa; phylum Chordata; class Aves; order Procellariiformes; family Diomedeidae; genus Phoebastria; species Phoebastria nigripes. Next base: position 135,670 of record JAYKAV010003447.1, read on the forward strand.
TACCCAAATCTATTCTTCCCTGAAGTTAATGCTCAGTACAGACTTTCTCTAGGATTCTAGCAAAAAATGAGGGTGTTTGGTCACCTTCTGTATAGCAGTTCATTTGCTGTGATTAATTCACTGAGTTTACACAGTAAAGATTTGGAAAGGGCACCTTCACTTCATGCTTATGCCTTCCTCAGCCCTCCCTTCATGTATGTTTTTAGCACCTACTTTTTAAAAAACGCAGCTATCACACCTTCAGAAGATAATCAGGAGCAAACCATGTAAAAGAACAAATCCCTGGCACTGCCTGTATCCTTACACGTCTGTATAACATAGACSAAATGTGAGGCTGTTTTGAGCCCTGGTTTGGATCTACCCACCAGTTCAGAGGGAATGAGTAGACTAGAAAGTTGTGAGGAATAAGAATTTGTGCAATAGTTTCAAAGAAGAGAAGAGAATGGGTATATTTGTGTCTTCACTGTACTCCATTCTGCATCATCTTGAACATTTACTGACCTCTGAATACCCAAGACAGGAGCTACAGTTGCCAGGCTACATGAGCCTTCTTCGGGAAGAAAAGCACCCCTGGCAGTGCTTTCTGAAACAGTGAATTTTCAAGGAAATAAGTCAGTATAAAAAGCAGTCCAGGATGACAGAGTGGGAAAGATTATTTGATATTTTAAATATATTTTACATACAATAAAGTTCTGTCTTGAAGAATTTGAAAGTATAGTGATGGTCAGTTGCTACTGAAGTCTCCTGATCTCAGTGGGGTAGGAATTCACCCATGCGCTTGGAGTGAAAGGGGCACTTCAGCATCATAATGTCCTCATCCACCTTAAGTGTGTGTCTCTCTTGACCTAGCTGTCTAGGCTCTCTCAAATCAATGCTGGAGATAGGCATGTCCAGAGGATGATTTTTCTAGTCACAGGTGTTTATGAAAGGCTGGATAAATTACCTTCTCAGAGAGCCTGTCTCTTTCCATTCACTCTATGTAGTGAATGGAAATCTTCATATCTAGTTTGGATTAAATGGATAAATTAATTCAGATGAATCCAACTCTATAGAATTGAAAGCAGAATCCAGCCCAGCTTCTTTTCTTTTTCTCACTACCTTTTAGTTTCTAGCTTATGGTAGGACTAATCTGTTATTTCTATGTAACCAAAGGATTTGAGACTGATTCAATGTTTCATCTTTGTTTTGGTTATTAATCAATCAATCTCAACAGCTGTTTATTGCATTTTATAGCACAAAGCAAACAAAARTGATCCTTCAATTGATCCTTTAATGATGTGATATTTTATAAACTATCAAACATGTAATAAAAAATTATTTTATACTGAGAATGTGTTTCTTTTCATTTTTTTATACGAGCATTCTGAATCTCTCTAAATGGCAASAGACTTTTATTATTGCACAAATGGAAATCTGTTTTGCTTTCCGGACTTTGTTTACTACTATTGAAAATGAAGAAAGCAATTGCTGGACATGGGAGAAACAAGCTTGCCTGATTGTATTTTTAGATTGTAAAATACAGTGATTATCTTACAAGCATGAGCATTTTGGTAGAAGTAACAATTATTTCAAAGCTTTTCTTGTCTTATGTAATACTACCTTCACTGGCTTTCGTTTCCCACTGTAAAGCAGAACACCATAACAGTTTTTATTTCAGACCATGTTTACATTTCAGTTGAAGGCCTTGCTTGTCCTTGCACTAGTTTCTAGCAGACCTTTTGCAACCTCTGTATCATATATTTAGTACACTGGCAATTTCACCCTGGAAATTTTACTATCCTGACCTGGAACAATTTTCAATGTCTTCATCTGAAATGTCTCATACACGCTCCAGATCTTTTGGCAATTCTATTTCTACAATTTCTCATAAATGTCGTTCATCAACAAGCATCCTATCTCCAGGATGACTGTGTCAGCCCACAGAAGATGTCTGGCAGTGCCAAGGTACAGTTGATCATCAGCAATATTTTTTTTTTAGGTCATTGAGAAAGAAAATGCGAGGACACGATAATGAAGATGGAAAGATGACTAATTAGTTGGTTAAATGAAGACAGTTCAGGGATATTCAACTATATAGAGGTACTCATGGAAAGAACATGCTTTCTTTAGCCTCATACCTCAGGAGACAAATGTCTGGATAACGCATTGAGACCCATTAAAAAAGCTTGAGAGTAGGAATAAGAAAAGAAGTTTGGGAGATGTGATATTTCCATACTTGATCTTAGGAAAAATASACAAGTGCAGCTGCTACTGCAATAGATAAAGGAGCACCATAAGTAAGAAAGAGACTAGATACCTGAAATGAGGCAAAAATTAATATAAGTCAAGACTGTAGTCAGGCTCCTGAAGTGGTTAGGAAAAGGATTATATCAATTTTCAGCAGAAATTTGAAGTGATTTGTATACTGCTGCACAGAGCTGGTGAAACAGAAGTGAAGACCTYGAGCTACTATAGGCTTGGATTTTGATAAGGGCAGAGATCTCCCTCATGTTATTAGGAAGGTAAACACTACCGAAAGACTATCATTAGGAAGACTTTTTTTTGMCAGAAAGAGATCAGACATTACTTCAATGACTGTGTTGTTATTCCTGATGATGATAGCCAACGGAGTTTTCCAGGAAATCACAAGAGAAATGCATAGAATACTATCGCTTTACACATAGTTTTGAAAGGAAAYGAGGACATTATAATAGACTTTTTTTTTTTTCAGGTGATCATGATTTTGTTTCAGTTACATGTAGAAACGAACAAACAATGTCTGCRGTAAAGGACCTTGCTTTTGAAACGAGCTGAGCAGTGAAGTGGAAGAAGACTAGGTTTGTAGAAGCCAAAGACATCTGAATTTTTTTCATGGTCAAAGGACTGTACCGTCAAGAACCTGTCCCTAACAAGAGGAGGGAATCTTGTTGGAAGGGACTTCATTCCTAAATGGATGGCTAATCAATCAATCAAGATGCTAGCAGATAAGTAAGGTGCATACACAAGATGGAAAAAGAAAGGAGTCATCAACAAAGAAGATTATGTCCTAGATATTAAGAAGTATAAAGGTGAAGAGAGAATTGTCAAAATGTGGGCTGAGCTCATCTTTGCAAGGCATATTAAAAGAAATAGCCAAGTACCATTCAACTAAATGGAAAGTTAGTCTGCTAATTAAATTTGCTCATGACTCAATTTTATGGTGTATTGTTAATATATATGGCAGTCAGAATGTCACATCAAAAGATGTAGGTGAACTTCAAGACTAGAAAAAGGAGGAAAACAAATAGTATAGAGAGGAAGCTCATGCACATTACTATCAACTGGGAGATTATCAGTTGGAAACAGCTGAGGAAGAGGAGAAATGTGTTAAATGATCATAGGATGGCAATAAATCACCAAGGTTTTTCCTGTAGAGAAATGAGATTATTCATACAATTCTACAAGAAACGGAGATCTTCTCCAGTACCATCCCAATCTCTCATGTTCAGAAAATATTAATTCAAACTGAAAAAGAAGTAGAGGAGGCCTTCTAAAGAGGTCAAAAAATGGGAGAAGAATGAAAGAGCTTTCTTTGAACAAACCCATAAAATGAAACCTCAGAAGATGATAAGATATTTCTTTGAAAATGTTTCTGGAGAATGAACAGCAGGAGGAGGAAGAGCTACACAGTCTACAAGATAAAACCAGTGTGCGAATACACAGATATAACACGGATACAAGTAAATGTAGGCAGATAATTACAGAGGTTTATGTTCTGCAACAGCTTTTGGATGATAGTAGTAATGGAAACAAAAACATGGAGGAATTTTGAAAAACAGCTTGCTAGATGTATTAGCCAGGCTGTCCGAGACGGTTATCCTCAACAAGAGCAGGCAGGCTGCCTTGATGACTTAAGATGTTATTTCTGTTCCTGTGTTCCTAATGATTACATCATTGTGTCAATTATGTTACTGGTTTTGGACCCGGGGTCTGTTTTTGGAAAGTGAAGGTTCTAGTATACCACCTGTCTCAAAGGTTGCTTATGCACTTTTAAATAGTTTAAACTGTACCTTTATGCACCTAGGGAAAACAGAAACGCTATTCACTTTTAAAAGTGGATTTGCTAGTACCAAGACCATGCAAACTGTAGTATTCACTATTACTTAAACATAAATTTGATTGCCACAATTAAAGGTATCTTAACAAAAATGAGAAGGAAATTTGGGATGCAAGTTAGAAATGAAATGGCTCATCAGCAGTCATTTTGTTCTTTTGTGAGGATAAGTACCTTCCACAAACATAAGCAATTGCCTGAACACACCTGAGGGATGATTTTGAAGCACAGTATACAGAAAGTCTTTCATAAATAAAAAAAAAAAAAAAAAAAAAAAAAAAAAAAAAAAAAAAAAAAAAACAACAAAAAAAACACCTATCCAAATTGTTGGATGTTCCCAGTGCTTTCAAAAAGCTACCAAATTGATTTAACTTCTCAAATCGTGCATTTATTTTGTACCAGTATAATCACCAGCACTTAAGTTATTAGTGCTATTTTTGGCTACTGGGCTGATACAAAATGTTAGTAAATCTAATCCGAAGAGCTGTATTTTTATAGCTGTTAAGAACTATCAGACATGCCAGCATAAGTAATTTCAGACAGCTCCACTCTGTGATCACACACAGAGCCATTTTGAATATTTTAGTAATTCATTTATCAAGYACTAAGTTCCCAGCAGTAAGAAACTGAGCAATTGTCTAGGCGTCTCTCTGGGTGTCTTGTCATTTTGTTTTCTATGCCAAATAAATTATTGCTGTCTTTYAATTATGAATTCATGAAAGCTCAGAGGAAACTTAATTATAATCTGTACTTAGGAGGCTAGCATGTTACCTGTATATCAGATTTAGTAGAGTTACATTCAATATTGATTCTGGAGAATAAAGCATTTTCATAGAAAGAAGATATCACTATATTCAGTGATATCACTACATTGCTGTTGTCCTTCGGAGATGTTTTCCATTCGGGAAACCTATGGGCTGCCACAGAAACATGTTGCACTGCCTTTCCTTTACTATGAATCTATTTTATTCTCTGCCACAATTAATCCACTTCTCAATAATGGCAAAACACTACTATTCTTTTATTATTTAATAAATGCACTTCTTTGGTGCCAGTTAATTAGATTTGAAGAGTGGCACTGGCTGCTGAAGGCTCAGAGAACAGTGCATTGTATGCTGTGCTGATTTTTTCTTTGCTCACTACTCCCAGCAACGGCTATGGGAACCAAGGAGGTTCAATAAATATTTTCATTTGGTAACTGTTATTGTTTATTGTCATAATTTGCCATTATCATTTATTAGCAGAACTTCAGGGAAGCCAACCCAGCAAAGCCGCTTTGCACCAGAGGGTGTTTCTCAAGGGCACATAGAGCATGAGGGAGCATGCAGGTGCAGGCAGTTAAACTTAGTCCATGCTCCAAGCAGGTGGCACCAGCCACCGCTGGTCCAGAGCTGAGTGGTTGTGCTACCACGGTGCTCAGGGAGGGCTAAAGAGCCCTAACGAGAGGCCAGGGTTAGCATCTCAGAGCATGAATGAAACAGGTACATGACTTCCTGCATCTGACTGACTGCGGAACATGAGCAATAGAAACCAGATTAAATTCCCACTCCTTTGCCTGTTTTGCAGGAAGGGCTGTAAGCTACCTTATACAAACAGGACTAATTCTTTACTCCATCACACGAGTGTTATCGAAGTATAATGCTATTAAAATAGATGAAATTACCTTAGATTAAAATGGGTGTCATGCACTGGAGAATCAGATCCATAGGAATGAAAGGTTTTCTTTGTGTAAGGGACATGTTCTGAGGCATAACAGATTAGTAAATGCAATTGATGTACTTACTTGTCACATATTATAATAGCTTCTTATTATTTGTGCTATTTTTAAACAAGCACAGAATTAGACTTGTAATTTTTTCCAATGAACTGAGAATCTCAGTGAGCAATATAAGCCTCTAATCCTGTGCATTACAGCCTGGCGTATGCCAGACACCATACAGAAATGTACCAGCAGCATATTATAGTTGTTTGGCATTGCTTTTTGTTTCATAAAATTATATTTTGTCTGCTACAGATTTATAAAAAAAATCTGAAGGTCTCTACAGGCTATTAAAAGTATCTAGAGTGAAAAACAAAGTACTTCTAAAGGTTTCCTTCTACCTACCATATGTTGTTAGAAAATTGCTTACATATACAGGTAGCACGTATTAAAACTCTGCAAAACTGCCAAATATGCTTCAGGTAATCTTCCCACACACACATAAAAAGTGCCAGATTTTCAAAAGGGATAAATGCATCATACATGAATTTTTCATCTCATAAGCCACTGGGACTGCCTGAGTAGCCTCTAGCAACTATTGTCCAAGAAAGAGAAGGCAAGCATGTGTTTTTGCGGAGTAAGAGCTATATGAACAAATGAGGGAACCACAGGGCAGAAAATATGTTTCAGTACAGTATGTATGAAATTTGGTGGGCCTTGGTCAAGCTACTGGAAAACATGTGTGCTGTAGGTTAGACTAATAACTATGTTCGACTGACATCTTCAAACGCACCAAAATAGGATGCTTTATTTAAAGCTGGTAAGTTTTAAGGTCTTAGCTTACCGAGGAACTTGTGAGAATTAAACATTATGCTTGTTAGGAGACYGGCCTCTGAGCTCAACAGGAAGATGACAAATTTTTTAGAGAATGAAAAATGGTGCACATTGGTTGGTCTAATCCATCTTTTCCTCTTTCCCTTTCTCCCAGTGTTGCAAATATGGATTGTATTTCTCCCTTCCCCAAGATATCAACTGTTAATAATTCACTATGATGATTTTGGACATTTTATATTTAAAGTCTGCATACAATCTACTGATTAAATTGCATTATGAATAGTTGGATGAATGTCTTATTTAACAAATTACTTTCTTCTGCCACCACAAATTGTACTTTTGCAGCAAATGACTGGCCATTTTAATAAGAATGAATGTAATTATTTTACAGTCTGTGCTCTTTACAGGCTGGCGTACTTCATTTTCATAKAAGAAGTCAGTGAGTATTATTGGAAAGGAGGGTTTTTAAAGTTCCTATTTGTGCCTATAATTTACAGAAAATAACCTTGCCTGGAAAATAAATAAGACATGTGGGGGGCTTCAGTGAAATCATTGAACCCAAAAAGACATGAATCACTGAGTATTCTTTTCCTTTGCCACAAACGCCATGGTAATATTTTCTCTTGTTATTTTATCAACTAAACCAAGAAAGAAAAAAAAAAAAMAAACTAATATGGGCAAAGAAATCCTGAAGCAAAGCCAGCAAAGTGGACTTCATTCGTCCTCAATGTAAAATCAGACTAGCAAACAAAGACCTTTATTTTGTAACTTTTTCTCAGGTTTAGTCTCAGATAAATTTCATCTATTTTAATAGCATTATACTTCAAGTTGCTGTAAGTCGTCCAAGCTGTGGGGGCTGTCTGGGATGCAGTCTTCACTCACTGCAACTGCAAAGAATGGGAATCAACTGAAGTCCATTTCACCTTGCATGTACCCTGTGGCTGTTATTGATAATTATCAGAACTCAGATGATACATAATAAAACATCGCAGGGTGATGATAGATGACAATTTAAGTGACATGTACAGATGTCATAATCCTGAGAAAAAGCAAGGAGACACAGGTATCTGTCACTGAAGCCCTGGAAAATCTCCTCCTTCAGCTACTGTGTGCTAAGGCCTCTGTGAAAATGAAATTCAGATTCCAAAGTTAGACATTTTTGAAAGAAATAGCTCTGATCTGCTTTGACCACAGAACCAGGCAGGTAAAATCAATGATCACTGGCCTCTGTATGTACTATACTAGTGACTCTTGGAAAATGACTGAAAAAAGAAAATGTGTTTTAGTTCTGCAGGTAATACTGGCCTCAGCCTATAAACCCATCAGGCTACAAGGAAGAGAGTTACTGTATCCCTGCAAACCCAGAAGTTCAGAGTGCAAAAGCAAGGAAGCACAGAAACTGCAGTAGTCCCTTAGGACTCTCTACTTCATCATCATTTAACCTGATCCTGCTATCACCTAATTTAGTTCCTTAATCACATAATCATGATATATATCCTCAGTCTCTTCTTTTTACCTGTTCCACAATGTAGAATCAAACAAGTATTTCCTGAGACAAAGAACAGATGCCAGAACCCAATAGTTAGATACACACTTGACTTATAGAGGTACAAGGTTAGGCTCTCCCTGAATGAGAGCAGGGGTAGGTTGTGGGTCACCCACATCTTGCATCACTATTGTAGGGATGTTAACAATGCTGGGGATGGGGATGGGGATGGGTGGGAGAGGTGGAGCTTCAGCAGTTCTGGTTTTGAATGGAAAATCCACCTTTCTAAAAAGATTTTAATGAAACAGAAACATTCCTGTTATGTAAGTACATATATTTGTGTATGTATGTGTACATATTCTTGGGTATGTATGTGTACATATATTTGTGTATGTATGTGTGCATATATATATGCATGTTTATATAGTACCATGATTCTGTTTTGCAGCACAATTTGCTTGAAGTGGAAGCAGGTGAAGATCCTTAGATCAGTTTTGCCCATRATGTTAATCCTGTTCACTAAAAAAAAGAAAATACTCTAGGAAAAATAGTGATGTCAGGAAAAGGTGTTTATACAGGCTCCAACCTGAATGACAATGAGATCTTGGAGACAGAAGCTACTTGAGAGGAGCAGTCACACTCACATTGCTGCTCAGTTCCAGCTCTTCGTCCCCCCTCCCTCGTCCTATATATACTTCAGGCATTCCTTAGCTCAATGTCCTAAAAAGTACTGATGCATTTGATGCGACCTATTGACGATGCATTGCTGATTTGTGTTAATTGGCACAGACGAGCCCTGTGAAGGCTCTGATTCCATCAGTCGCAGCAGGTTATCTTTTTACACCTCAGTATTTTGAACATTGATAAAATTTTTGGTATTAGATTTCCAGGTAACTCAGTGTGCTTAAATAGGCTACCTGACTCTCCATCAACCCAATTTCACCCAATGTTTCTCTGAAATTGTTCTTAGGTTATGACCTTATTGAGTAAGTTTCAGTCAAGAGTGAATTTTTATGACATTCTGTAAAGCCGTGAAAATGAGTATTTATAATGGGAAGTGTGAAACATCTTTAACTATAACTACACTGCTAGGAGCTGAAATAGTAAAAGAGCTTACCCTGTTCCATTTCACGTTGTATAAGCTATTAGACTGAGGAGGTGGAAGTACAATTTAATTCCTCTCTCCCAGTACATTAAAGGTATATTTGTTTTTAGCTCCTTTTACTGATGCTGTTTTACATTTTACCCTTTAGCATCCAATAAAAACAAAATAAAAGAGAAAAAGACAGAAGAAGGCAGAAATGAAACTGCTGTAGAAAATAACCTCAGACAAGAAGACAACTTCGTTTACAATCTCATAAAATATTTTTCATGAGTGTGGAGGGGTGGAAACCACTCTGTAATACCAAGTAACTCAAATCTGTTGTGTTGGGAGGAAATGAAAAAGTCAGCAGTCATCGTGCGAGGGGCCACACTTTATTCAACTGAGCTGTACCTAGTGACTACAAAACATAATTAACTGATAATTAGGAGACGAAGGCACAGTAGCCACTATGTTTGATCTGCAAATCAATAAAACTCTACTAAGAGCCTCTGTGTTGACATTTTATTAGTCTTTTTCTCTTTTTTTTAGCTGACAGCTCTCCTGAGAACTGCAGTTCCTACTCTGCTCTGATCCAAGTCTGATGTCAGTCTGCCTAGCAGCACTGATTCACCCAGATAGTCCTAAAAGCCAAGAATTGCTTTCCCTGCCCTGTAAATGTTCTTTCACTTTCTCTGCACCCTCAAGAAGTGAACTCTGGTCCACTTAAAACTCATTTACTTCACAGCATATTCTGGGGTGCAGCTGAATTCTTCTTGGACAACATAATGGTTTTTAATCAAAAAGAAGCCTCTAAGAGATGGCAATAGAAACGGAAATTTCTGACTGTTTAATCATTTGTGGCACACTTGAGATTTCGTACGAATACACACAAGAGCTTCCAAGACAATTCAGTAGTTCTGCATGTATTGCTTAAACCAAAAGTCAACAGTAGAATGAATTGACATGCAGAATATGTCATTTGTAGTGAAGATGGTGGTTATACATTTTTGCTAATCTTCTCATCTGTTGCAAAGTTGGGGGTTCCTTTTATCCCTGCCCTCCACTGCAGGCCTACATTCTTTCCATAAAATAGCTACATGAAGAGGTGAAGGGAAACTGAGAGTGTTATTCTCTTTAAATTGAAGTTTTATCCTCGAAGAAAAGGTAAAAACAGCATTTGATTTGCTGTTGTATTCAGAACTATATGCCCTTCTTTGTCAACTAACTTAGTTGTTAATCTCTTTCTACCCTTGTGAGGGTCTCAGAGGCGATGTACACACAGGTGAGGATACATGCTCCTGCTCAAGCGCTGAACAACCCAAACACAAAATCTTTATTCCTAGCATCGGAATGAGAAGAAATAGAGTTTGATTTTCAGAAACTAATTTTTTTAGGTTTACCTGCAAATTCTTTTTCTTGTAGACAGTGGAGATTTAATCAAAAGAGCAAAGAAGGCTCTGTGATGGTTACAGACTCGCATCTCTCAGCAGTTCTGTGAATCACTGAACTCATTTCCAATGAAATGAAGCTCAGCTGTTCTCCCAGTGTTTATATGCTTACAAATATGTGGGTATGCCTTTGCAAAGATCAATATAATGTGACCCCTTCGCCGCTCTGTACAGCCAGTAAGTAATAATGTAGAAGAAATAAGTCATAAGAATTGGTTGTGTCACACAAGTCTTCAAGGTTTATGTTTTATGCAAAACCATTCCTATCATTGGAGTAGTGTGGGAGCTGCTCTTCCTACAATGCTGCTGTTCAAGTGAATCTGAAGAAATTGGTCCTTTCCCTTATAGGTGGTTTTCCGTATCTGGGCAACTTAGAAGGGCCAACCAACAGGCTCAATGTTGGGGCACTGTCTTCAGTGAGAGATGAACAGCTCCATAGACCCTGAGCTTTCTGGGACACTCCAACTGCTTGCTTTCTGTCTGTCCTTGCCACTTATTCTCAACTTGGTGGGATTAAAGTTCAGGGAATTACATTCTGATGCTGAGTTTGGGAAAGTCAGTGCTGTCTGTTTCTTTCCAACCAGCCTTGACTTGTCTCAAACAAGACGAGGTCCAAACAAAAGCTGAGGACCGTGTCAGGAAATTGAGCACACTCAGCTTTCCAGGTAATTTCAGAGCTTGCTATTTTGCGGAGTTTGTTCCAGGTCATGTCTTTACAAGAAAGCAATCTGGGTAGTACAGAGATTTGCAGCTGAGAACAAGCTGAGACCCACTTTTCACCAACAGTACACACCCATCAGTGAGTATTGATCACCTGTGGCTATCTTTTACCTTTTTCTTATTTCCTTTCCATGTCTTTTTTATTAGTTACAGCTGTCAGATCTTTCCCACCTCTCCGATGTCCCTGGTWAGTACAGCAACAGGAACAAGCACATGTATGTCTTGCCTCACAGCTTTTGGGAGGCAGAGCTTGGCTTCTTCTTGGCAGCTGCAAGAGCCTTGGGGAAAAGGTTTGAGGCCACCCAGCTGAGCAGATGTGAAGCAGCAGCTGGGGAGTGCTGTTCCCAGCAGCTCCTCCAGCTGCAATCGTTACCCGTTAGTGAGCAGCAGTGGTGTTGCTCCATCAGTGTGGTGGATCCAACCGCAGGCATTCTGCTCCCTTCCCAGAAACAATTCCTTATCTCCCGCTGGTCAGCCTCACTCGTCTACTTTATTAATTACAGGCTCAGCTGTGAGTCCTTCCACATGCCCACTCTGGGAGTAATGGTCCGTGAGAAGTCTCATTAGTCTCCCGTGTGGGCTGCCCTCACTGCCAGATCCCTCAGAGGGAAGAGAGCAACTGTTAGCTAAAAGCTGCTCCCCTTTCCAACACAGGTGAGAAATGACAGGACAAGTAAACATGGAGGAATGGGAAGAACTGACCCCATCTCTTCACAGAGCAGTCTTTGCAGACCCAGGCACACAGGGAGGCAGTAAACGGCAGTAACATGGTGGCTACTTAAGGGCTCTTCTTTGAGCACCAGGTCTCTGTCCTTCCCTGTATATTTTCCGCCTCAATATCCCAAGCAGCACCTGAAAGCCCCATTCAGAATTGCAGCTCTGTTATCCTGGGTGGGGTATGAAGCTACACTAAGTCACAGCTCCCTGCTTCTAACACTGAGAAGTTAGTGAAACAATCCACTAAACCTACAAAGGTGCGGATGCTGTGTTGCTTTCGGCATATGGTGAATCTATTGGAAATGAATCTATTGGCAGTGTCACTCTGCATCAGATAAACTTAGAATCATAGAATGATTTAGGTTGGAAAAGACCTTTAAGATCATCAAGTCCAACCATAAACCTAACACTGCCAAGTCCACCACTAAACCACAACCCTAAGCACCACATCTACACATCTTTTAAATACCCCCAGGGACGGTGACTCAACCACTGCCCTGGGCAGCCTGTTCCAATGCTTGACAACCCTTTCAGTAAAGAATTTTTTCCTAATGTCCAATCTAAACCTTCCCTGGTGCAACCTGAGGCCATTTCCTCTCGTCCTATCGCTTGTTACTTGGGAGAAGAGACCAACACCCACCTCGCTGCAACCTCCTTTCAAGTAGCTGTAGAGCGCGATAAGGTCTCCCCTCAGCCTTCTCTTCTCCAGGCTAAACAGTCCCAGTTCCCTCAGCCGCTCCTCAGAAGACCTGTTCTCCAGACCCTTCACCAGCTTTGTTGCCCTCCTCTGGACACGCTCCAGCACCTCAATGTCCTTCTTGTAGTGAGGGGCCCAAAACTGAACACAGTATTCAAGGTGCAGCCTCACCAGTGCCGAGTACAGGGGCACGATCACTTCCCTACTCCTGCTGGCCACACTATTTCTGATACARGCCAGGATGCCGTTGGTCTTCTTGGCCACCTGGGCACACTGCTGGCTCATGTTCAGCTGGCTGTCAACCAGCACCCCCAGGTCCTTTTCCGCCAGGCAGCTTTCCAGCCACTCTTCCCCCAGCCTGTAGCGTTGCATGGGGTTGTTGTGGCCAAAGTGCAGGACCCGGCACTTGGCCTTGTTGAATCTCATACACTTGGCCTTGGCCCATCGATCCAGCCTGTCCAGGTCCCTCTGCAGAGCTTTCCTACCCTCAAGCAGATCAACACTCCCACCCAGCTTGGTGTTGCCTGCAAACTTACTGAGGATGCACTCGATCCCCTCATCCAGATCATTGATAAAGATAAAAATTTGGTTCATACCTCTCTGCAAGATCAGGGCCCACAAATTTGTTCACAGTGAAACATGGATCTGTGGTGAATGGCAAGCACAGTAACACTGGTAACAGTGCCTATTTCCTTACATCCTGCAGATCTGCCGTGAGAATTACACCTCTTCTGCCTGGCTCACTAGCCTTATTTCTGACATGGCTGTGAATACCTACAAACATACACATATAGCATGCACATATGCACAATGCCACACGCAGGAAAATGGGGCAGAATAGCACCATATCAGAACATTTTTTTTTTTTTCTCTCCCACATTTTGTATATCCACACTGAAATTTCCAAATTTCCATTTTAATTATTTTATCTCTGCAGATATGCACTCACACACATTCAGGGGTGGCATTATCCGAGGTTGAAAATGACAGTGACAAGCTGTACAATCCTGGGGGTGATGATTTGGAGTTATTTTCATGGTATTATGTGAAATCACTACAATAAAACAGTCCATACAATGCACTCTAATAGCCTCCTTACCACACTATTAAATCCTATAACTGAAACTTCCTTGCATTTCTGCAAAGAACTAATGCAACATGAAGATTGAATTATCTCATGTCCATTTACAGATAACTCTTTAGGTCACTAAAGTGGGATAAGCCACAATGAAACATTTACACCATGTTTAGCTCGGAAAGAAACAAACAGAAAATTTGTATTTTGCACATACGACCACAACATGAAGACACCCCCTTCCTCCTTCACCCTGAAACACATGAAGCCAGACACACACAGAGACACGTGTACACACATGCACACCAGCGTGCACACACGGAGCCATGAAGTTGAACAGAGTCACAAATACACGAAGCTGTGCACGCACATGGTGCATGGATGCACAGAACCATACGTGCATGCACGCTGACCTATGCGCACAGAGGTGTAATCTTGCAGCCAGCCATGCACACACAGAGGACTGCATACACAGCAAAGCATGATGTTAAAAAAGGGTAGCAAACACTCCTAAATTTAAAATGAATTGCCTGCTCTCTTAAATCTAGTAGGAATTCATTTTATGTGTTGGACATAACTGATCCTAATCAATTTTTTTTTTTTTTAAATTGAGGTCAAGCCAGATGGAGGGAAATGACAAGTATCCTAAGCTCACACTGAAGATGCAGGGACTGCTGAAAGGATGAAACTTCGAACTCATTAATTTCAACAAGATTTTAATTCGTGACATCGTTAGGTTCAAAATTTCCCTATGGGAAATTATGAGAATAGAATACCTGAGGGCTGGGTCCTACGCCTAAATATTCTCCATTGATCTCTTTCCATTCTACATTTCCTAAAAGAATAATCACACTGACATAGCCTCTGCAAGAGGGGCTAAGAGAAGAGGAATGTATTAAAAATACTGCTTCTGCCACACAGCATTTCCCTCACTGATCTTGATTTTCGAACAGTGCCAGCCTCCAGCCATTCTTTGTTTATTAGTCAGTGACTTGAAGTCAAATAGGAGTCTTTGAAATACTTCACAGTGAATCTTTCTACTGATGGACAGATCCTTCATGATAAATCTGTTTCATCATATTGCCAATGGTTATATGGAATACATAATTATTAATGCATAATTCCCCTATCTGTCTATCCAGATGCAATATAATTGGGTGAATAATTTATAGCAAACAATTTAAAATTTGTGCCCATTTTCTATTAGCATATTATCCACAAATACATTATAATTCTCTGAGATTAATTCCTCATTCAGAATGACTTACTATAATTATGAAAACCTGATATAAAGTCTATTAAGTCAGTAGAAAGTATTTCATTGAATTCTTTGAACTCTGGATTAGACCTATAATTATTAGTCTGTAGATAAATCAGAAGAAGTTCAATAAAAGTACCCACGGTCATAATTTTCTTTCTAATTCTTTTGATTGGAAATCTTTCATTGCTCTGATTGGATATGCACCTAGGGAAACAGATATACTGTGGACATCCAGCCTCACATTTAGCTTTTCATGACTCAAGTGCTTTTAAAGATCCCATCAGGCAATAATTCATCTCTTTAGGCATCTAAATATCTCTCTTACATAATTCTTAAGATAACTCTCCATCCTATCAMACTATACATGGGAGCTCCATGGCCAGGTTTCACAAGCTCCCAGCTTCTATTGCCTTAAGCATTGGATTGTGTTTTCTTCCCAAACTAAGGTATTAAATATCCCGCAATAAAAGACCAAGCAATATAAGACAACCAAAGGGACATTCCTCATTAAAAGTCTCATATGTTATGATTTTTAGCTAATTCCAATCCARTCCAAAGCCAGGGCAAAGAGACTAACGGAACAGACAATTAATGATTGACAATCTACTTCACCCCCAGTAGTGAAAGTCAAAGCTCTTATCTTGCCAATACAAATTGCTTGTTTCCAAACCAGCAAATGCTACCAAGAAAAAGGAAAAATAAAATTCAAAGCTGCTTTTTCTCTGTATGGTTTCTTACCTAGATTGGGTTTCGTATTTCTTTGAATTAATAATTCTGCTTTCTTTTTTATTGTGCCTTAAGCAGTCATCTGGCTTCAAAGAACTGCTGTGTTTGCTTTAACTCCTCTGCAGTAGAAAATACCTTATTAAAGTAATGATCTAATGGTTTAAAACAGGGCACTTCTAAGCTTAATGGAGGCTCATTAAGTATTCATTCATTAGACAACGCTGCTTGTGATAAATACACCATTAAGTCACTATAATGCATACTGTCAACTACCAGCATGAATTGAAAGGCACGTAGGCCAGCATCCACGTGTACCACATCATCTTGAATAGTTATGCCTTAAAATATTGCTGTCATACAATTTCACGTATTCAAAGCTATGATTTGTAATCTCTGTAGGATGATGTTGTTTGATTTCCAAGCCAGGTATTTGGTGTGTATTAGACTGCTGTAAAAAAGTTGTCTTAGTTATCCTGAATGGGGGTTATCGACATATTTCCTTACATAAAGCCAGGCCCTCAAATGAGCTGGGAAAAGATCTGTAGAAGGGAGGAGTAGAGATTAGTCTCAAAGGAAATCCTGAGATCAGTGGAAAGTGGGATGGTTGGGGTTACCTCCTTTGGGTCTGTGTATTCCAGACTCTGGTTTTGATAGCCTGTATTAAGATCTCCACAGAGGAAACCATGTGCAGCATGTACCTGTGTAGTCCTGTAACACAGTATCGCTATTGCCAGTAACAAGTTATAAGCTTTTTACTGAGTTTGCAAGGCCTCAGGAGTGAGGCATGCCAGGCTTGCTCTGCCTGAACTTGGCCAGCCTGCAGCTTTGTTTTAATTGGTTTAGCTGTGACAGCAATTTGTTTAATTGACAGGTGTCTGTGGCTAATTTGTTTTGCTTTTGTTATCTTTGTAAGGTATGACCATAATTTTATATAGACAGCAGTAACAAGCAATTATCCTGTGTTGAATGAGATGTTTATGACTCTTACACAATGATGTAGCTTAGAGAAATACAGCCCTGGTATGACAGCGGATGTCTTGAGAAACGGAGACAAAGGATGCAGCACAGAGGAGTGCAGGCATGGGATAATAAGAGATGGGGCACAGCCTGGCACTGTGGACCCCATGGCCATGAACAACTCACAAATGGTCAGTTAAAGAAATGCAGTCCTGGAGTTGGACAAAAAAGGCTTTAGGGCTAACAAAGAGACTAATACTATATAGGCATGTAAAAGTCATCATATATAGTAAATTCAGATGTAATGTGTAATTGCAGAATAATGTAGTAGAAAGCATGTTAACAAATATAAAAATAACCCAAAATAACCCAAAATGGAGGAACAGCAGAAAGATGAGCATAACACCAGGAAAAAGGTGTGTATAACAGTTTTAATTTATTATGATGATTATTATTGAAACATTTTCTGTATTTTTTCTCTTTCTATAGTAGTTACATCTGAACTAATAATAATACTTTGATTAGACTGTTAAGATTTAAATTATACTAGCAATAAATTCTTGGCTTATGCTATGTTTCCTCCTTGCCTATAAATGAGAGTTTGAGCATGACCAGGGCATTACCGCCAGGTATGACAGTGGTATGTCAGTCCCTTGGTTGTCTTTTTCTACATCACCTATCATCTAGTTGGAAAGTACCAACTTCCATGCACACAGGTGTTCGTACTTTGTAGATTAGTTCTCTTACAGCCAAAGGGTGTGGGACTTTCACAGCTACAGACAAGGGCTAAGTCAGTATTTCTTTAGTGTCCAGCATGCCATCAAGGTGTGCATTAYTCTCAAACACCAAATCAATATATAACTGACTGTTCACTGGAGCATGTCTCAATACTGAAGTCATGCATTATCAAAATCAATCATGTAACTAAGAAAAAGATTGACCTCTTTTTAGTATGAGTTACATAGAGTCTGTCTGCATAGGAAAGTGCTTGTTTCTTCTAAGGGCTGCAATATGTTTTTGATGTTGTGTCAGCTTAAAGCTGGATCTCATTCTTGATGACTAACTCCCTGATCATCTATCGTGCACTCGGGCCAGCTCACACTCTGGCTAAAGCCTGGAGTTAGTTGGCTCCCAGAAGAGCAGAGACATATCTGAACTCAACAGACTCCTCTCCTGTCAGTGTGGACACAATTAGCCGGAGCCAAGTGAAGCGAAGTTGAACCCTTGCTTGGACACTTTATAGATGTAAGCTGGGCTCTTTATATGCCATGGCAAAAGGTGTAACAGTAAATTCTCTTGCCTTGCCTTACCTCTGCCTTGTTCTTAGCCTTCAGCACACCTAGTTCATCCTTACAGTTCCTTTCCACCCCTCACACAGCCTCCTGCCTGAAGGCTCTTGTAAGGTATTGCAACTTGCATAGCCTCTGCTCTCTACTAGAAGGAACCTGGTAGACAGGGCCGTGGGGTTGGTATGCATTGCACATGGTCCTCTTTAGCTCAGGCACAGGGGGATAATGCTCCTGGGATCAAAGGGCTCAGGGTTTTATCCCTTCTGTCTCCGTACAACTCCCAATGGTTTAAACTGAACATATCTGGCATTTCCAGAGAATTACACTGTTTTAATTTGCATAACATCTATTTCTTTAGAACTGAAGCGCAGATTTTCAAAGACATGTATGAAGGATGAAATGCTGAGTCACAGGGATGAATTTGTTCTAATGCTGCTTGAAATTTTTTGAAGTTCAGGCAAGCAAAAATCAGACAGGCAAAGCATGATGCTACAGAATTAATTAAAATTAATCTGGAATTCTGTCTTCTTGTTGATTTCTTACAACTTCTTTTTAACTTGGTTGTGTTCTTGGTTCTCAGCTAAATAGCTGGTGTTAGGAAATATGGATGAGCTACTTCCATGATTAGCTGAGCAGGTACCTCAGTCTTATTGGAGTGAGCAAACAGATCTCACAAGCAGATGGTTTTCTTCTTTTCTTTGCTTCTCCCTCTAATCCTGTGAAATGTATAGCAGGCCCTTGTTCTAACACAGAAGGGATTGAGGAAGAGAGTAGGTAATGACCTTTTGTCTCTTCTGGATGCTCTCTCAGTGGAGCAAAAAAGCATTTTCCCAGGGCAAATTAATTCTTACCTCAGACCCGTTCAGCTTCCCTCTTGGGTGCRTTCCAGACTCTCTAACTGCATCTCCTTCTGTACCTGCCTCTTATCCATCAGCCAGCTGTAAACTTAATTGATCCAAACTGCAGAAGCAAATTAATGTATTACAAATTTGTGGTTGTCTTGTCCTAAAACACCCTGAGAAAACTCCAATGTGTACACTTTTTCAGAGATCAGATTCTGCAACTGTCTGATGTAACATTTGATCAAAACTGAGAATCTCTGCTAATGCCCATAACACATAGCCCACCTCATGAGATGAATTACATGACTGAAGCTGGTTTTTCCCCCCTGATTTCCCTTCTTTTTGTGTTACTGTAGTTCATGATTTTACTCATCTTTCCTTTTTCTTTTTAATATTAAATTCACCCAACTTCTTGCAACTGATTGATTTCCCAAGTGTCCGTTTTGTGGATAACATATTGATATATTTTAAAAATCAATAGAAAGAGAATTAAACAGAAAACAAATCAGGGACCTCAATCATTTAAGTCTGCTGCTGCATAATCTTTCGTTTCAACCTATATATTTCATGGGCCTAAGGCCACAAACCAGGCTTCTATCTTTATTTCCCTGCCTGCCATCTCAGTACATGGATTATAGCATGCATGGAGCCTTCTATTTATACAAAATTATATGATATATGGAGTCTTATGATAAAGGACTCCGGTGAAATAATTAAACCTATGTCAATTAAGACTAATGTCAAATCCAAACCAA
This sequence comes from Phoebastria nigripes, assembly GCA_035582835.1. Taxonomy (NCBI): domain Eukaryota; kingdom Metazoa; phylum Chordata; class Aves; order Procellariiformes; family Diomedeidae; genus Phoebastria; species Phoebastria nigripes. Next base: position 155,332 of record JAYKAV010003447.1, read on the forward strand.
TATCCCAAAAGCAAGGGGTTTGCTAAAAATGGAGAGAAACTGTTCTCTATAAAACAGTCTAAAGTAAAGTCAAATCCAATATAATCCTCTTAAGTAATATTTGGCAGTTCAGTCATGTGCATTTCACCTGAAAGAAGAGACTTGTTTATTTTAAGCTCCGAGAGACAATTTGCATGATGATCTTCTCATAGAACTAGACTGATTTACCATTTTTAAAYAAGTATCTCCATAAACAATGTTTGAAACAGGTGTTTACATACTTGTTTCCAGAGTCTATTGAGACTTAGAGCAGGACAAGCTCCTCCCCTGTAKAGATTTCTGCCCCGACTCATATGCTCTCAGTCTCAAGCCACGATTGTACTCTTTAATGTTTTTGGCCAGCCATCAGTCACATAACACCTACTGTTGTGGGTCTCTAGAGACGAGGACAAGGCTCCAAGATTTTGACTAACCAGAGAGAAATGGTGAACTTTCTTTATAAAAGAATCGCAGGAGTCTTGCTCTATTTCTGCAGAAATATTCATTCAATCTTAATATAATGGTGGATATAGGCTTTAAATGTTATTTAACTGCTACTTCATCCACAAAGGAAATGAGATTAAAGAGAAGAGGTGGTGGCAGGAAAATAAAGAGAGAAGATTAAAGCTTTGATGACACAGTCATAAAAATTATACATGGAAAGACTGATTATATCTAATTACACATCTTCTTTCCTGCATTCACTGGGTTCATAGAATCATAGAATAGTTTGGGTTGGAAAGGACCTTTAAAGGTCATCTAGTCCAACCCCCCTGCCATGGGCAGGGACATCTTCAACTAGATCAGGTTGCTCAGAGCCTCGTCCAGCCTGACCTTGAATGTTTCCAGGGATGGGGCATCTACCACCTCTCTGGGCAACCTGTGCCAGTGTTTCACCACCCTCAGAGTAAAAAATTTCTTCCTTATATCTAGTCTAAATCTACCCTCTTTTCCCCCTTGTCCTGTCGCAACAGGGCCTACTAAAAAGTTTGTCCCCATCTTTCTTATAAGACCCCTTTAAGTATTGATGGGCTGCAATAAGGTCTCCCCAAAGCCGCCTCTTCTCCAGGCTGAACAACCCCAACTCTCTCAGCCTTTCTTCATAGGAGAGGCGTTCCATCCCCCTGATCATTTCTGTGGCCCTCCTCTGGACCCGCTCCAACAGGTCCATGTCTTTCTTGTGCTGAGGGCTCCAGAGCTGGACGCAGTACTCCAGGTGGGGTCTCCCCAGAGCAGAGTAGAGGGGCAGAACCACCTCCCTCGACCTGCTGGCCACGCTTCTTTTGGTGCAGCCCAGGATACGGTTGGCTTTCTGGGCTGCGAGTGCACATTKCTGGCTCATGTCCAGCTTTTCATCCACCAGTACCCCCAAGTCCTTCCYGACAGGGCTGCTCTCAATCTCTTCATTGCCCAGACTGTATTGATACCGGGAGTTGCCCCAACCCAGGTGCAGGACCTTGCACTTGGCCTTATTGAACCTCATGAGGTTCACACGGGCCCACTTCTYGAGYTTGTCCAGGTCCCTCTGGATGGCATCCTGTCCCTCAGGCGTGTCGACCGCACCACTCAGCTTGGTGKCATCTGCAAACTTGCTGAGGGTGCACTCGATCCCACTGTCCATGTCATTGATGAAGATRTTAAACAGTACTGGTCCCAGTACGGACCCCTGAGGGACACCACTTGTCACTGATCTCCATCTGGACATTAAGCCATTGACCACTACCCTCTGAATGTAACCATCCAACCAATTCCTCATCCACCGGACAGTCCACCCATCAAATCCATACCTCTCCAGTTTAGAGAGAAGGATGTTGTGGGGGACCATGTCAAAGGCCTTACAGAAGTCCAGGTAGGTGACATCCATAGTTCTTCCCATGTCCACTGATGTAGTCACTCCATTGTAGAAGGCCACTAGGTTGGTCAGGCAGGACATGCTGGCTGTCTCGAATCACCTCCCTGTCCTCCATGTGCCTTAGCATAGCCGTCCTGGTTTTGGCTTGGATAGAGTTAATTTTCTTCCTAGTAGTTGGTATGGGGCTATATTTTAGATTTAGTATGAGAAGAATGTTGATAACACACTGATGTTTTAGTTGTTGCTAAGTAATGTTTACACTAGTCAAGGACTTTTCAGCTTCCCACGCTCTGCCAGGTGCACAAGAAGCTGGGAGGGAGCATAGCCAGGACAGCTAACCCAGCTGGCCAACGGGGTATTCCATACCATATGACATCATGCTCAGTATATAAAGCTAAGGGAAGAAGAAGGAAGGGGGGATGTTCGGAGTTACGGCATTTGTCTTCCCAAGTAACAGTTAAGCGTGATGGAGCCCTGCTTTCCTGGAGATGGCTGAACACCTGCCTGCYGATGGGAAGTAGTGAATGAATTCCTTGTTTTGCTTTGCTTGCATGTGCAGCTTTTGCTTTCCCTATTAAACTGTCTTTATCTCAACCCACAAGTTTTCTCACATTTACTCTTCTGATTCTCTCCCCCATCCCACTGGGAGGGGAGTGAGCGAGCGGCTGTGTGGTGCTTAGTTGCTGGCTGGGGTTAAACAACGACAATAGCTTCTAGGAGGATCTGTTCCATGATCTTCCCATGCACAGAGGTGAGGCTGACAGTTCGATCGTTCCCAGGGTCCCCCTTTCTACCCTTTTTAAAAATGGGTGCAATGTTATATGCTATAATTCTCTATTTAGGTTCAGTAGGAGCTTGTGATACTATATTGACTTGTAAACTACAGTTAGTTTTAGAGCAACTAATATTAAGGCTTCTCAGCAAGGCTTCCCCATCTCAGTAGCTATGTGCATCTGAGCACACTAGAGGTGATTAATTATCATATTAGAGCAGCTTTGCACGACTCTGTCTCAACAAGGGGTGGTAAAAGCTCTGTGGTTAACACACCTCGTGTCTTCATGCACATGCTAGTTTTGTGCTCCCTACACATTGGTCCTCAAACCAGAAGACACTCCTTGTCAGATGGAGAAGGGAAGGAGGAGGAGAAGAGCTGCTTCAAAGCTTTCTCCTCAGCTACAAGAGCATTTATAAGAATCGGTCCATGGTCATATTACTTAGTCTGGTATCAATTTGTTTACAACTTTTTTCCATTCCCTCAGTTTCCACTGGCGTAGACATGAACGGGTAATCCTGGAATCTAGTTTATTAGATGTCCATGAGAGTTCAGCACCAAATAAATTTTAAGCCAGACTTCTTCAGCTGGCTTAAATCTTAAATTTTCAGCTTCCAATCTCTTCTAGAATCTCTGGTTCTTCTTAAGCAATGTTTCATATAGTACCTTTCTACTACAAGAGAGGGTTTCAGCTGAGTGTGCTTCCGTGACTGGCATGGGGATATGCTTTCCAGGTCTTCTCTGATCTTGATCTTTACTGTTGCCTTCTCTGGTCTAACATATCTCTTTTGCTGCTGTTGGGATTTTTTATGGACAATCATTCATCCTACAAGTATACCATGAACTCTTGTCCTCAGACTCATCGCTGGTGAGGCAAACAACTGGTATTTTTTCATTAATGCTGAGACTGGCTCCAACTCATGTGAAGAGCCTTTTCACCTTCTGACAGGGTCTATGTCACCCTTAAATCTGCTGAAACCCAGGCAGTTCCCCTTGGCTTTCCCTTCAGATCCTGTACCAATGCTGAATGAATTAATTTGCTAGGGTGCCCAAACCCTGTACTTGCAGTTGCAAGGGTAGACTCAGTCTCCATCTAAAAAAGGATAGGACTGAGCAGCTGCACAGTTGTTCCCATGTCAGATACACAGACTTATGTGGGTTCTAACAGGCAATACCCACACTAAATCTGTGTCTGGAATCAGATGTCTTTGGCAAGACCCCTAACTATAGCTCCCACTGAACAAGGTAGCTGTGTCACTTGTGCTAGTGACTTCATGTGCATCAATGACCTTTCTGCAAATTAGTAGTTACTATTGTGGGCATCTGGGACAGATAAAGGATCATGGCGATTTTTATCTTGCTCCAGAGCATGAAGTAAAAATGTTAAAACTGTCAATGTGCATGATTCCAATTACTTGCCTTGCTGAGGAATTACAGCAATTTTTGTTGGCTCTGAATTGAGATCATTCTGTGTTGACCTCCTTGTCTCTGTGCTACTTAACTATGCCACTTGGGGTGATCATTGTTCTTCACCATTGTTCCCTGTGCTCAAGGAAGTTGTTACCTTTATGATTTAAAAAAAAAAAAAAAAAAGTGTTTCCAATTGCTTTCACTTGTTAACATTGCAGACATTATCATTTAGCAACAGTACGTCTGTGTGTGCATATGTGTGTGCATGCATGTTTCAGCTGCCTGCGTGGGTACAGTGCTTGGCACAATAAGGACTTTCCACTCCGTGTTCTAGAGTTGCTTTAGTGACACTTACATATACGAGGAAATAATTTCAGAAATGAAACTTTGGGAATGAGAAATGTTGTGTCTGTACAGCAAATTATACTTTCTCTCTCTCACTCAATACATTTCAGTGGCACTTAACGTAGATGGCCATATCCCAAACCTGATGGGAAGAATTAGGCCTCTACCGAGAAGTGGGCAGTGATGCCTATAACATTRATGACCTCCGCTGAGAACTCTCAAAGTGCCTAAGGGGATGCCCTACTGCCAGGATATTGCCTTCCCTTGACAGTTCAAAACCACTCCAAAGACAGAACTTTTAATTTTTTGAGGAAAAAATTGATCCTTGTGAATAAGATCTAGTCTAGTTATGTCATACATTCCGTCAGCTTATATTTAACAGCATGACATGCATGCTAGCAGCAAAGTGAGTCTGACAAAATTGCTCTACTTGACATGGAAAGAATTATTTGGTTCTGCACATAAACTACCAGTTTGCTTTAGAATTGTTATTTTGAAAAATAAATATTGCAAAGAAAATTGATTTCTTATTTCTTCTCCTAGAAGAGTACAAGGACATAATCTCTATAGTACTTCATAAACTTGATTTGATTTTTTGAAAGCTCTCTCCAGTGTATACCTCTTAGCTAGCAAAGGAGTTTAGCTCTTTTGATGGCACTATATTCTCTGCTTAAAAAAACAAAAAGAAAAAGAAATATCAAATGTATAGCAGGAGATAAGAATGTAATATCTTCTCATCAGAAAAAAACATGAAAATATATTAGCAATTTCCAGCTGGGAAAAACATTAAAAAATTGTCAGTAACTTAGCTTGCTTCTCTTAGACAAATTTATATATGGATACAAAAAAGGCATAGTAGTTAAAAAAAGTACCGTGCAGTGGGGAGAATTAATAAGAGATGCTGAGTTAGAAGATACTTTGTAGAGTAGATCTGCCATCAATACATGTTATGCTAATATAACCTGATCCATGTTATTAAAAGGGTCTGAAAGTTTCCACTTAGATTTATATTGCCAGACATGGATAAACTATTTAAAAAGGCTTGCCTATTTCGGAAGGCTTGTCTCTCTGTGTCCTATTCCCGAGTTCCTACCCGGATACTTGAAAAAGTTTGGTTTACTTTTTGCTATCAGACTGTCACTTTCATTCATTTCTGCTCTGCTCTCAGTTCACTCCTTATCTGGCTATAATAGGAAAGTATGACGACCATCCTGAATGAGACTTTTCATGAGATTATGATTTCTATAATCAGCAATGGATCAGCTCCAACAAAGGACATATAAATCTTAAAACCAGTCAACCTGTATATACCATTTATTTGACTCTTTAGAAACAGACAAGGCTTAGATTTGTCATACAAACTTTAAGTACCTAAGCAAGCCATAAGATTATAGATATTACAGACATTGGTAAGACATTATAGACATCACTATAGACAATGGCAAGAGTGTGGTGCCTTCAAAGGGTCAATCATTCCTCCTAAGACCTGAGTTGTTTTCTGAGTGCACACATCTGATATGGTTTATCTAATATGCACACTTCTTCCTCAACTGACTATGTAGTGAGCACAGGGCAACTGCTCCCCCAGATTCATCATCTCCATCAGCCACATAAATGAAATGGGATAAATCCAGGCCTTGATGTTTCAGAAGGCACATCTAAAAAGACTGCCTAAGAAGGCAGGTGCTTAATGGGAAACACTAGAAACAGGTGTGTGCAGGCATCTGAGTATCCATAACTTACAAACCATGGCTGAAGAAATTCCCTATAAGAACGTCTTGGAAGAGCTGAGGAGCATTCACTCCCCTCCAGACACAGGACAAGAAGTCATGGACTCCTGGGTGTTAAAAAGATCTCTCTCTTTTTTGTTTGTTAAGATGTTTCAGAACACAAGAGATTGTTGACACTGAAGGACTTACAAAGCAAGCAGAAGGCAGAAACCTTTCTGTATTTTTAATAGAGAAGGTAAGAAGGCATCGTATACATTATTTACCACACAAGAGCTATATGGAAATAATGTATGTATTATGTTCCTGAGTCTTTTGCATTACTGCTTATGAAAATTTTTATTTAAACATTGAAAATTAAATTGTAATTGAAGTCTTCTTAATGATGACAATGACTGAGCTCATGTATGAACATAAATATACATACGCTGCTGCATGGCAGAAGTTCTTTCAAAGCTAAGGCCAAGAAAATAATGTACCTCGGGGTTTATAGAAAATGCTACTGAAGCAGACATAAAAAAACATCTGCAGCAACAGATTATATATGACCTCAAGGAGAAAATGAGGAACTTACAGTTGACACAGCAGAAGATAGAGAGCCAGAGGAAGAAATTTTAGAAGCCATTGAGACAGGAGACTTAGAAGATGATATTAAGGTAGTGGTCTAGACAAGTGCCTAGGAAAGCATCGAGTAAAGCCAAAGGAAAGATGCACACTTATAACTCTTGCGGGGTGATTAGGATGGAGTGGACGACATCATATGGGAAAAAAGTGATGAAATCTAGCGAGAGGCTCAAAGGGAACAGGAAGAACTAAGGTCTGACACAATATGCAAGACAGGGCAGCCAGGGTGCAAGGGTTATCAGTAGTGTTTCGTGTTAGAAGAAGGCACAGTGGTGAGGAAGCAAACCTGAGCTATCACACAGTGGAGTTGTTTACATAGAGCTTAATTAGCACAAGGACTTCRATGAATCTGAAGGAAAAACTTCACCTCTGGGCTTGTTCTCATACCAAGGTTATCACACTGTGATGTGCTACATAAAATTAGCTGGAAAGAGTAAGCTTGCCTGAGGTCCTGTTCTGCTCTTTCCCAGCAGAGTTTATGTTACTTTCATCACAAACTGACTAAATATAGATTATCCTCTTTTCCTCAAGGTTTTCTTTGTCTTTTCTTATCCCAGCCTTTCATAATCCCAGGGTTGTGCAGCTGCCATACATAATCTTCTGTGTTACCAGGAAACAGCACTGCAGGGTTCCATTTAACCAGCAGAAGCTGTTGTCTTCCATTGCTGCAGTTCTATAACTGTAAAAAGACAATTATACATACTGTGAGAATGCTGATGACTGCACCTTGGAAGGCTGAAAAAATGAATTGTGACTTCAGTTGTGTGGAGTTATGGTAGCTTGAAGGTGAAAGTTTGAAGATGAGTGCCTAAGATGTAGCCATGCTTCCCAAATTAATCATTTTGTTACAGATATTTTTTTCTGTGAGAAATGTCATCAAAGTGTTGTTGTCTTCTGTATGGTAAATTACTTTCATCCCAAGATATTTACTTATTTTGAGTTTGCTATTACTCTCCTTAAAAAGTATATCTTATGTTCCTTATGGCATCACTCAGCATTACATGGCAGTAAACCATCATTCACTGCTGGACCTCTTTAGTATAGTCTGCCCACAAACTGAGTTTTGCAGATGTGTGCCCTTGCTTTGGGGTGCAAGTCAGATGAATGACTACAGTATCTATCTTGATAATGTGATTGATCAGGTGGCTACAGCTAAGGACAAAACTGGAAATATAAGCCATTACTTGCATTAGCTGTCAGGWCTGTTGTTGCTATTGTTCTTGTTATTATAAATTATGCAGAAAGACCATAATTATTCAAATAAAATCACTGGCAGAATCAGAAAATAGTGTGTCTTCACAACATTGATCAACTTCATATCATGCGTTGATCAACTTCAGATCAACTTCACACCTGCTGTGTCATCACCTCAAGTGTGTGGTCATAATGTGAAGTGGAAATTTCATATGAGCTTCACACTATGTCTTCATATGTCTTCATATAAATATTAAATTTAATTTGTCAAGGAAGTAGTGAGACCTCATTCACGCTTTCAATAACTGATCTCTTATACCTTACACATTGTGCCATGTTTTCAGGAAGAAACTGAAGCCAGAGTAAACAAATAAATAAAAAATCACACTAATCAACTGATGATGAAAGTCCCACGTCAGGTTAATGTGTGCTCAGAGGTCACAGGATTGAGTCCTACGTCTTCATTCTTCTAATGCCACTGGAAGTAGTACATACTATTTATCAGACAGTGCCTACCACACTGGCAGTATATAATACCTAGTTCAGTCTCTGGCAGGGGATAGGCAGTGGTCCAACATGAACATCCTGATGTTGATTTCAGAAAGAATCTAAACGCTGCTTTAGCATCTGCTTCAGGTCCTTATGCTGCTGGAGACACTTAGGGGAGAAGGGTCACACACCAGACTTCTTCAGGACAGCATGAAGGAAATCAGTTTCAGGCCCCAAAAGCTCACACCAAAGGTGTGAATCAATCATTATTACCACTTGGAGTTTTGGCAGTGTAAGTGAAAATCCTACTGAAAGATTTGTGCTTTATGTAACGCAATCCTATACTCCCTTGATACTTTCATACTCTAAACCTAAGGATTTTTATTTTCCTTTCATGGGCTATAACAACCATATATTTCCCCCAGTAAAATATATGCAGTATGTTGAATACGTACATGGGCACATAAGATTTTTTTTTTCATCGGCATTTCCTCCAATATAAATTTTAATAAAATGGATGAAGGGCATCCTTATGTTAATATTGCCTTGTTTCATACTGGCAAGGTCAGTATTTGTACGGTTTATCTATTTCATGAATGCTATGCATGTCAATTAAAACTGCCTGTAGGCAGCTTTAGCCTGTGCACCTGACAGAAAAGCAGAATTATTTGCATTGTACCCATGAATTGATGCATTTTTGCTTGATTTTTATTAACTATTTCCTCTTCTGGAAATCTCTCCAGAGCTTACCAAGCAAAAGTTTCCCTGTGTCTACTGTATCCCAAAATTAAAGAATACTGATTTCTGCTGGATTACACATTGTAATTGTGCATGTTCAGACCAACCTCTGAAGAAATTGATTCATTTATGGCCTTCTGCAATCTCGATCCTGAAGCTATGCTCATACATATGCAAGCTTTTGCAATTTGGGGAAAGAGTGATTTCATACAGTCTATAGGCATCCAATCACCTTAGGTAGAGGAATAATTATCAACACATCATCTAAAGTCAGCAGAGAGCAGCACGCTTCGCTAGAGTTCAGAGTACAAATCTAATTTTGATTCATCTTCTAGAAGACCAGTGTCTCCCTGTTGGCAACAGAGGGAACATAGAAAGACCAGCTTTCTGATTTTGGCACCTAATTTATATACCTAAAATAAGGTGATGTGATTACTCTCTAAAGCCTGAATTCATCTACCATAAATTATCCATCTGGAGGTTTTAAATGATTCAGTATCAATCCATGATTCTTCCTGCCTATCCTCAGCCCTCAGTCAACATCAGCATCTGCTGTTCATCCAGATATAGGCAAGTGAAAGTCCACAGCTGTTTAAACTGCCTGTTTTGCTCATCTGYAGAACCCTCCCACCTCTGCCCAAATTAGACATCTAGCCCTTACTAAAGTCCGGTTGTGATTAATCCCCCTAAGGGCAGCTGTCAAAATCCTAAAACTCTCTGAATGCTAGAGAGCTCTTAATTGTTGCTGAATCTCAGACCTACATAAATAGCTAATAACGGATGGTCTCAGACTGAAACGCTCACCCTGTTATACTCAACCCTGGCCTCCTCCGGCTCATCTTGACCTTGGAGTTAACAGGTAGTGAAATCAAAGAGGCAGAAGAGGTGGTGAGATAATAGAGGGATTTATTTTCCCTAGGACCTTTTAAATATTCTCTGGGCATCCTGGCCAACTGTCCTTGTAGTGAATGGCCTTTCTATTTTAATTAGCGCCGTGTTTTCCCCATCCTCCTATGGGCCTTGAGATATCTCCATTTTGCCACTGATAGTGTCAAAGTGCAGTACTCATTTAACTTTGGCACTGTCCAGTCATCTAGTGATAGACTATGGCAAGTAGCAAGTGACTTGCCTTTTTTGATGCCCAGTCTGAAATAACAAAGATGGTGGGTGAGAGATGTGTCATTGCTTGCAATAGCCTTGGCTAAAGGAGGAGAGAGAAACATTGGCATTCACAAAAATATTTTGCTGGCCTTCAACCACTATCTGCACAGGTCAGGCGAAAAGCCAGATGCATCATTCAGGATGAAATCCTATCAATGTAAAGAATTGCAGCGGCTATAGAGGGGGATTGGCTGTTTGGCCTGGGGAAGCGGCAACACAACAAAAAGCAGCTAGCTACCTTCAGGAGCTGATTTATTCCCCTTTGGTCATCTGACTTAGGAGAAATGAATCTAGCTTTGCATTCATGTAGAATTTTCTCCAATGATTTCTGGATCAATCAATCCTATCCTATAAAAGTGTAATCAGGTAAGTCTTAGAAATGCATGGTCGTTATATCCCAAAGCCTTTTAGCAGCTTGCATGACATCAGTTGGAGGGATCCAATGAAACAGAACACACTCCAGCACACYTCTGTGAAACTCATTCATATGGAAATGTGAATAGGGAGCTTCATATCTCATCTACAGAAAAAAAATTGCTTAAAAAGTATGTCACAAATGAAGATCCTGGAAAATAACTTTGTTCTTGTGCCATATCCTTAGAGCATACTTATGATAAAGGATTTCAAGTTATGAGGTGACTGTGCTTTGAACTTCTTACATTATGTTTACCATGCAAATAATGTAAGCATAGCTCTGTTACAAGGCAAAAACCCAGATGCATATTTTCAAAACAATACATTTATGAACACTATTATCCCAACAGAAACAACAGTTGCTAAGACAAAATAAAACTTGTGAGATACCTTGATTTTGATGTAAGCAACGGATTATTTCAGGAAGAGATGCAGCCGTACAGTATTCAGTCAGTATCGTCTAGATATAAAGGGACAGATGGGGAGAATAAAAGTGTGATTATAACAGCAAAGCTCTTCATGCTGAAGTCTATAATACTACCTGAATAAACTCTTTTCGTAAAAAATGACTTGGTGGCAAAACACTGCACAGATCTTTCTGAACCCTTGAGACTTTTTCTCTGGATATTGCCACTTTAAAAGATGCTAACGTTTAGGTAAAATGCAACCTAAAACATTGCTTGCATTCCTATTATCTTTTGCGGGCGTCAGCTTATTGGTTAGATGATTTTCTTCCATGAGATAAAAAGCCAAGCTAGTGGGCACCATCCTTAGAGGAATCACAATAGCATCTTACAGTCAGAACCATCAGGTTTAAGTTGTTCATTTATGCAATCTGAGTTAGATTTTTCTTCTATAAAAATCTTGCGTTTAATTGAAAATCTGATTTTTTCCTCATCAGGTTTACCTTCATTTCTGTGACCAGCCAGAAGTTATCCYTTTCTAAACAACTTCTTTAAGAAGCACAGTTCCCACTGGTTAAAATCACACCCTAAGGAGAAAATCAGCAAACTGTTTGTTGCGCCTGAGCTCTCACTGAAACAAATGTTGTGAGGACTGCTGTTTTGCAGTTTGCTATATCTGCAAGATATGCAACATTTTTTGAAATTAGTATTTGTTTAAGCTTTTCCCTTAATAGGTTTAAATTCAATGACCTTCATTTTTTATTATTCCCTCATTTGTCTATGAGCAAAAAGAAATATGATAAATTGCCTCTGGGCATCAAACTATCCTAGGTGGAATCAAAGTAGTATCTGTGTTTGTCATCTCAAGAGTGAGATACATGGAAAGATGAGTTTACCTTTCAGAGAAGAGTTATTTGCTTCAATTTCTTTAACTCACACATTGTTGTTGCTTATAGTTTTAAGGTAGTGAGAAAAAGGAAGTGTTTGAACTGTGGTGCATTGTATATAAGGCTAGAAAGATTTAAAAGAGTAGTTGAAATAAAAAAAAAAAAGAGAGATAAATATAAAATAAAGATTTTTTGAATTCATATTTATTATTATTTGAAGTTCATCAAATCATGAGCCATGAAAACGTAATGAAATTCTTTTTTTTCTGAATACTGGAACTAAAATGGGAACACAATAGGAAAGAAGTGCAAACAATACCCAGTGGCCTCGTCAGCACTAATACTTCCTTGAGTCAAGTGAAACATGCTTTATGGTGGGAACTAAAAGAAGTCGTTCCAAAGATAGTTAGACATTTATTAAGACTGAAGACTATGCAATTCATCCAAACTTAAACAGTTAGTGACAAAAGACTGAAGAGAAACTTCAGAGTTAAATCCCTTTACTTTGCTCTGGCTGCTAGGCAAATTCCTAGAGAATTATGCTGGAGATTTGCAGCCCAGAATCCAGAGTGAAAGCACAGCCGRTTAGATAAGCAATATAAAAATGCTAGTACGACTAAATTATGTCTTGATCATGCTGTGAAACCAGCAACAGTGTTAATTTCCATTTTAAATAATATACATAGTTCAGTTCCMCTAGTTTTGTTGGACAGAGATACCCAAATTTTAGGGACATGAGATAAAGAAAGGGAGCCTGTACTGTTGGCATGGCAAAGTAATTGGCTACAGTAAACCTCAAATTTCATCACAAATTTATAGTGTCAACAAGTCATCCAGATGATTAGATCCAAACTTGTACAAGACCGTCTAATAAACAGAGCATTCTTAACACAATGCAGTCTCTCAAAGTTACACAATGCAGGTTCTTAACTACATGGCAGCGTGTGTGAAAGGCTTTTCAGTGAGTCAGAAATCTGGCAAGAGTCTTTGATTCCATTAGATGAGAAACAGAGGAGACATAGGAAACCTTGCAAATAGCAGAGGAATGGATTTAAATATAGTCTGAAAATATGAAGCACAAAGCCTCAAAAAGTTTATCAATAATGAAATGGTCTCTGTCTTCTTATATTTGTAGACACACAAAAACATATTTTATTTTGGTTTCTTTCATTCCATCAGGTATCTAACAATCTAACTAAGGTTTAAAAAAGAGGTCTACACTTACATTTATCTCAAAGGGTTGTGAAACAATGCCTCTTTTTTGCAGCTGCCAAGCTCTGGGAAGTTAGGTTTCTCAGACCCATTAAGCATTGAAGTCTGTACCCAGTTTCTCCCAGTTTCTGCCAAAGATTAATCAGAGATGCCAGGTGCCTATTGCACTGAAATGAAACCATGTGACAACCCAGAACAGAYGAGCTCACCAGAGCAGTGGAGAAGTGAACAGGCACCAGGTTTTCATTTGCTATGTCTGGATGGCCCAGGGCATTGCACCAAGCTGCAAAACAATTTGTTTTGAGGCCACAGGCTCTGGTTAGCCCTGTCTGCATAGAAAAACTTTGCATTTTGCTGACTATCTCATGCTGTATGTTGCTATGCATCCCCAAATCATCAGGCAGTAGGAATCAACAGTAGGAACAGTTATTACAATGTAGTTCTCATGTTACCGAGAGCTAGCAATTCATGTCACACCTACATATGGATATGGATAATTCTTCGAGTGTATTGTTTGCTCACTCAGATAGGAACCAGATCTAACTGGAGTAGAAGGAGACATGGTACCACAGAGGTCTGCCCAAGCTAAGATGGGTGTGGAGAGGGAGTCCTTTCCTTGTATCCTAGACTGTTCATACCAAGATCAAATCTTGAAAAAATGTGGAGAAAATCATGTTCCTTTTTCCAATATTTAGTGCTCTAGAGCTAAGAGGAAGATTCTGTCTTCCAAGACGATCAGTCTGGCAGGTCTCACTGACACTTTATAAAGAATTAAACTTGACACAACTAAGTAATGTCTAGACATGAGAAATTGTACATCAACATCTTTAAAAGTGTCCTGAGGGTATGGAACAAAAGTTAGGAGTTTTATGCCCCTTGAAATTTTTTATGGGGAAGTAAGATCACAGAGCTGAGAGACACAAAATGAACATTCTTCTAACATAAGTAGGACATTGCAAAAATCCTCCAATAAATATTATCACCTTGCTAGGAATTCAAGAGCGCATTTGGGAAAAATTCCTTGATCTAAATTTAGTCAGATGCATAAACTACAGCTTTTACTCTGTGCAAAGGTCAGAATGCAGGCAGAAAATTTTCAACAAAGGTAATTTCCACCAAAGCATTATGTGAGACTGTCTTTCTTTAATGTTCTCCAAGTATCATACATCAAAAATAAGTAATTCACACAATGCATTTTTAACAAAAGAAAATTCCCTCCTTCCTTCCTTCCTTCCCTCCCTCCTTCCTTCCTTCCTTCCCTTTCCTCCCCTTTCCCTTCCTCTTCCCCTTCCCCTTCCCCTTCCGCATTCTTCGTTTACTTTTTTTTTTTTTTGAGGGGGTCTTTTCTTTTGATATAACAATCAGAATGAGCTAAAGCCCTCTAATACCCAGTTAAGCAAACAGCTAACAATGCTGCTAATTAAGCCAGAGGCATCATGGGCAGCTTCCTATTGATCATACGTTTGCACATTGGTTTTGGGCTCAGATCCTGTCTACACTCTCCATTACTGAAATCAGTAAAAGCAGTACCGTGAAGAAAAATGGCGTAAAGGGAGACAGAAGGTCTCTGTGGTAATTAAAGTCCTGTGTGATTACAGACCCATGAGGATGAGGTTACAGAGCTGACACCCTATTCTGCCCCTCCCTCCAGTACCTAGTGGTGAGCTCACCTGGGGTACCTTTAATCTGAAGATCGGCTGCATCTTTGCTACTTTTCCATTTACAACTTTGTTTCCTCTGTCATTAAGACCTTTCATCCCGAGGAGAGTCTCAGTTCAGAAAAGCATTTTGGTATCAGAACTCAGTACAATCAACAGGCATTGAATACATGCTTAATTTTTACAGTAATCTTCACTGGTTTACTGACAAGAGTCTTCTGTGTCTTTTTTTTTTTTTCATTTGCTATTGTTATGAGAATACTTGGAACACTAATAAAAAAAGAGTAGAAACCCTCTGAGCCAGAGATTTATTGCTCACACAGTCTATAGCAGAGCAAAGCTTCCAGCTAAGTCACTGGACTCTTCAACTTCAAAGGATGCTGAGTGTACTCAGCTCCTTCCAGGAAAGATGTGTGGGCCCAGCTGGAAATATGGCACACACATACACACTCACCCCTTTAAAACAGACACATACAGTTTGTAATACAGTTATCGTGTTAAAGGTGGGAGGGAAGAGGGAGGGAGAGAGCTGGAGTACTGGGGGATGGAAAGCAGGGGTGCATCTGGCTACCCAGGGGAGCATGGTCCAGCCAGCTACCAGTGGTTTCACCTGCGGGAACATCTCCGCTCTTTAGGGTCTCTCTAGGGTACAAATTCCTCTGCAGAATCTGGCTAGCTCTTCATGCCCTGTGCCCCCAGTTCACACAGATATCCCCCGTGTGTGCAGAACCCATGCTGTCACAGTGCTGATATTCAAAAGATATGAGCAAGGCAAAGTCTGTAAAAAGAAGCAAGATTTTTATTAGACCAACTAATGTAGTTGGAAAAGCAACCAAACAGAAAGGCTTTGAGGCACATGGAGCCTTGAAGAACAGTTTGCCTGCCCAAAAGTTGTCTGCCTTTTTCCAGCTACATCAGTTGATTTAACAAGATTACCTCTCAGCACAAAACGGTGCTTCTCTTAGCTATGGCAGCAGAGTCAGTGATGGTTGGTAGACAGCTTAGACGGGAAGCCTATCTAACACACAGAGACACTGTCTGAGATCCAGAAATGAACTCATAATCACAGGACAGGACGTACTTGTGAAGTCATATTTCATTTGCTTTGTAGAAGAACATTTGTAATTATAAGCCTTCTACAACTTCATAATAATGTGAAATCTGATAATAAGGAAAAAAAAMCCAACAGTTTCCATTCTGAATCTCAGAATAAATGGTGAATAACTTTATGGAAAATTTATTCCACCTATAACATGCTGTTATTATCAATTTAGTTCAGAGAACTTCCTGAAAATTAATGAATGTCACTGAAATGATTTTCTTGCTGACTCGGTGTCTAGGGGATTACCAGCCTGACAGAAAGAGGAAAAATATATATACACATACTTCTGGGTACAGAAATAATTTTCTTTTTATCATGTATAAACAAAAAGCAGCAATATTTTTTACTCCAGTAATTTATGAGCAAATATCTCCTCTGACACAATAATTTTGCAGCTACCCAAACCAGGAATGATTGCATGATGGGATTTTATTTGTGTAGTGTAAATTAGAATTTCATCATAAACCTGGAATATTCAGCAAGGCTCTCTATCTTTGCTTGGATTCATTTATATATATTAAAACATAACAAAAACCCCATAAAGATCTAAATTAATGGGTACATAGAAAAACAAGGATTTTCAAGTATGGCTGCCTGGCATTTCAACATAACTAAATTAAATTAAAAATGAGTACAAGAACAGCATCACATCATTTTGTGCCATGGAAGCCTTCTAAGTAAAACTATGAGAAGCAAGAACACAGCATGTATCTTTGGGTTTTACAAATTATGTCAATGCTGTATGAAGTGCTGAATRCATCTTAAAGTGCTGAATTTTGGACCCTAGGTTTAATCATGCAAACCAGTACATGTTTCTTCGTCTGCATTTGTTACACAGCAGAACACACAAGCCTCAGCCAAGAGATGGATACTGAACAAATATAGTGAGAAACAGATCTTGACCAAATGAGATTTCAGCTTAAATACACAAAACAAATAATAGAAGTTTCTACCACCAACTTGAAATGGAGATTAAGTGGTTTTCCCACAATGACAATGGAAACCCCTCCCAAACATAGGATGGGAACCCAGAGATCTTTAGTTCGACCAGTGAATTAACAAGAYGTAGACAGATTTCAGGTTAGTTTCTCTGTTGGACATCAGCAGCATCTTGGGGAGGTTTCTGGCCTTAGATTCAATCTGCCTGACTTTACACTGTAAATATCTACATCTGAACATGTATTCTCAGCTGTCCATTTTGTCAACAGGGAGAAACAAGCTCTTTTAGAGCATGATTCATCTGATCTATTGTAGACATCTGCCTTTGGCTAAATTGAATTGCCCTGGCAATGACTCCATCTCTCTGGGATTGCAAAGGGAGTCCAGGGTGACCAACTCGGGTGAAGCGATTTACAGAGGAGGCATCTAAATTTGAATGAATGAATCTTCCTCCATGTGTCAAAGGTGTGAAATGCCCCCAGTGAAGCAAGAAGTGGAAACAAAGTGGGAAATGATGATTTGTTTCTACAGTTTTTATTTGCATATCTGTCAGTGTAATGTTAATAACGTAAAAYGTAATTTAGAGCACAGGTTTTGCCTGGATGAATTTTCTCCCATTTCTTCTGCTAAGGAGTCTTAGCAGTCCATACAACAGCACAAAAATGAGCTTTGGGGAATGAAATGAAGTCAAGACGCAGGCTGCCCTCTTGTTTCTACTCTGCAAAGAAACTGAATTTACTGTACACAAAAAGGACTGGCACTAAATGTGATCCCTTCGCATGAATTTGAGGAAGATGCTTACTCTTAGAAGAGGGCTTGATTTTTTTTTTCTTGCAGAGCAAATGATAAGCATGTTACTACTATAAATTATTAACTTGAGGCTAATTGCATAGGTTAGATGCTTAGTGGATAAATCAGGGAAGAAATTATCTTCTCAAAGAGAAGAAATAAAGGCAGCAGTGAAAACTATGCACAAGACCATTGGCTACTCTTTTCTAGTTCATCCTGAGAATAAGAGTAGGACTAAACAAATATATGAAATAGGAAGGAATTTGAAAATCAAAGTGAAGTGGTAAGACTTGTAAAAATCAATAATACTGTAATGAAAGATGTTAAAACTTGGGGAAAATATTTGCAGTATGTTATACTTTTGTGTCGGTTGTCAGTTGGCGGTTCTTCAGTTATATGCTTGTATTACAAGTTATTATTATATTATTATATAATTATTATATATAATTATATAATTATTATATATTAACTGTTTATTACAGTTATATGCTTGTTCTTACGACTCCTGAATTTTTCTTTTTTCTTCTTTGAGACTGTTTGTGGGTTCACCAGGTAAGTTTCTGTGATAGAAAATAAAAGTGAAGCTATACCTTGCATGGTAACAGGCTTTCCAAATCTGTGCAAGAGCACAGAAGGCATGATAATGTTCAAAATATGTCACCCTATATTTTTCCACATGAAGCATTTATCTATGTCTAGAAGAGACCATCTACAGTCTTCTTAACTACACTAGAGGCCAATTTTATACAGAAAAAGTCACTCTTCCTACTTCAATTCATTTTCATACTTCTAGCTTCATCACTATTGCAGTCATTAACTACACCTACCAAAACAGGAAGCAAAAAGCTGTCCAAACAAGATGTACTAAACCAGCTACATCCCACAGTGAGGATTTGTGGGGCATTGCTTTCATAGCTCCCACATGGGCACACCACTGCCCATTCTCTTCCTGCTGTGTTCATAGGGGAAAAAATGTTAATAGGAAAAGTGGAGAACATTTTAAAAAGCAGATATGTAAGATGTGGTAGAAATCAACACAAGAAAAAAATATTTTTAGTCACAAACATTACAAAACTAGTTGATGGGGATAAAAGCAGAAATCATATTAACAAGGAGGCATGCCAAGAGGTGATGAAGCCCTGGGGATTGGAAACTGCAAGAAAATGTGTAAGGGCTGACAGTTCTGCTTCTGGAGCAGAAAGTAACTGTGTCCAACAGCCTCAAGTGTTCAGGAGACAAAGTTGCTCATGAGCTGGCTGTGTCTATGAAAGGATCTGTGAAATAATCTCATGAAAAGATCTCAGGAGAGACAGAACAGCCATCGTGCCCATCAAATGCAAGAACCTCTCCTTGCGAGTACAGTCCCACCGCTATCCCAGCTCTCCCCATGGAGCAGAACCATATGGAGAAAGTGTCAGATGTGAAAAAGTCCACTTCAGGTAAGAGGTGATGCAAGGAGGGTGAAAAATCCCAAATGCATAAAAATCTATGACTTTTGATCATCCTCCTTACCGGTTTCTAAAATTGTCGCTACTCTTTTACAGATAGGAAAAATGTAATGAAGAATCATAATTTCCTCAGAAATATCTTAGCCATAGTAGCCATTTTACACTGAAGATATTTGACATATTTTTGTATTTGCTTTTGCCATGATGCTTAATGTGTTCCTGAAAAGCATTTAGTATTACCTCACTAAGGATGAAATAAAAATCTGAATAGAGTAATATATGCGTTACTTTTGCATCTCTGGAGACCCAGATTCAGGCTCTAATGTGATTTCTATAAAAAAAGACGTACAATATTTGACTACAATGATATTTCAGGTCATGATTAAATGACTTATTTAGATGTTTTGGGACTTATTCAATATGCTCACTACTCTCTGTTCCATATTTTCATAATGCTGAAATCTTGCTGTTAAGGATTTTATCAAACTAGTGCAATATACAATGTCAGACCTAAGTAAAATACGATGACTCTGTCATGGATTTTCATCTCTAAAATGGACACCCAAAGCAGTCTTTTTCTCCTTTTTTCTTGTGAGATTTGGAATGACTAAAATCCAAGTCATTAGCATTCAGGTTGTTTATGACATTACAAAATGATGAAAGTAGTTTGAAATGAGTAGTAGCTTAAAGTGTGAGACATTTTGTGAAATTATGCATCTGTTTCTTCACTGGAAAATTTGTATGCCAGCCAAGGCATAGCAAGGCAGAGAGACTGCGATTAAATCAGAGAAAATTTTATTATAGTGTCCAGTTCAGGGTCTCAGCGGTCCAGGTAAGGAATTTTTAGCATTCCCAGTATAGAAAAAATACACTTCAAAAATAAAAATAAAGCATAAAAACTCTACAATAAGCTTCCCATACTTTCTTAAAATAACTTGAATTTGTAAATTGACAGAACTTGAAAGATATTTAGAAAAGGCTCTAAATATCTGATCTCATGACCTTGTCAATAATCCAATGATTATAAAACTCACAAGACAAATATTTACCTAAAAGTCCCTAGCAGCTTAGTTAAACACAAAAAGGCAGCTATGCAAAATAGAAGAAATACCTAGCAAGAGATCCTAGTCACAATTTTGATGAATTAAATACAGACTGCAGTCAAAGAGAGAGCCATTTGCAAACTACTTGTAAAATGCTCTGAATTCAAACTGAAATAAACATTTAATTGCCAGGCTGAGAGCAGTTATAGTAGCAGTTTGTCATCTTCTTGGGCCTTGGTTCAGAAATTGGGTCCCAGTGAAGGAAAATATGCACATACTTAAATTTAATTTCAGAGGCGTGTTTGCATATACCTAAAATTAAGCATGTGCTCAGTTAATGAACTTGAATGCATCTTCAAGGGCTAGAGTCCAAAGTCTTGTTTTGCAGATCAGATTCAGAGTTGCCTAGACACACTAGTTTTATTAAATATTACCACTGGGTTTTGTTCATCTTGTTTTGATTACTATATCCACTTTTTTTTACATACATTTCAAGTAGCTTATTTTGAGTCAGTCATGCATCATGAAAATGCTGGGTTTGTTTCTAATTTTTTGTGATTTCTATAAAGATACTAACTATCTGAACATTGGAAAATACATAAATTGATACATAAAAATACTTAAAAATAGAAGCAGTCCTTAAAGCAGGCTCTTATGATAAACGGAGCCATATAGTAAATTTTACAAAGTGTTAGTAAAGACTTCTGTTTTTCTATCAAAAGTCCAAAGAATATTATTTACTGCTGATAAAAACATATATACTACAGCTGTTTGGAAAAGAGCCTGGAAGGTTCATACAGATGGAGAGAAACATTGATCAAGAAAGAGTGAAAGATACTGCTGCATTTTATGTGTTCAGTGGCCAGAGGGAAATTAAAAGGCTGAATTCAGTCATGTTCCCAAAGGACAGGCGACGGTATAAATAAAATCCCCCAAACTCATAATTCAGTAACATTAACTGAGCAAAGAGGTCAATGATAAACTAGGCTCACATCCTTAGATAAGTGCTACATCCTGTCACTCCATTATGTAGACCTCAAAAGGATTTGAGGGATGTGATATTCAACTCAGGAATGACTGACAGTACAAATACCCACCTCCAGTAAAGACAGCTCACTTTGCTGAGTTGGTTATTTCCTAAGCATGGTAGGGGAGGGAGGTTTGCCTCCAAGACTGGGGTTCGCAACAGTCGAGATAATGAGTGTTGGGATGTGGAAAACAGATGAGAAATACCAGGTTGTGGCTGCAGTGCTATCTCCTGTATGAGCTCAGGCACCTGTGGGGGGCTGCGAATCAAAGCCTGCTGTTTTGTGACCTAGAGTACAAGCAACAATATTGGCGAGGGGTAGAGTTGGGGTGTCCTCTTACTGCTCCTTGGGTCATTTCTAAGTTGAGGATGATTTTTCTGCAGAAAAATACATAAACATAACAAACTTCACCTCTCTGCATACCCAACCAGTAGGCTACAGCTTCTTGCCTTCCTGGCTATGCACTCATTCAAATTTAGCAGGCGGTAAGTTCTCTGTAGCCTGCTGTCCTGGATACTCATGTGAGTYGACAGAGCTGTGGGCTCATCTGTTAATCTGAGGTAGATGACAGCTGTAAGTACAGGGGAAAAGGTCTACCACCACTGTTTTTATTGTACGCATTATAGTTCAAGTGAGTTAAGATCTAAGAATTTAATTGGACACTTCCAGAAACTCAGGCCCATGGATAGCTGTTTTCATAGCCAGACTTAGGCAAGTTTTTGTTGTTTGTTTGTTTGTTTTTGTTTTAGGCAGTAAGTTCCATTGAGATTGAAATGCTTGGTAGCATATTTTTCAAGGCAGGTAGCTACACACCTTGGTAGCATCTTTCAGTGTTCAGAGAAGATTTGGGCTGGACTGTCCAATACTTAGCACATTTGAGGTATCTAACCATCTTTGACAGGTTTTCCTGAAGTTATCTCCCATACTTAGGCACCTACGTATCCCAGTATATATCTAAGCAGCCTGTTGAATGTGGGTCTCAAAACCTCTGGGTCTGAGTCTCCACTTATCCCCACTGTTTGTACCTTATCTGCCTCATGTCTCGGGATCTGTTTAGGTATGAGGAAGCTACAGAAGACTGGTTTTGCCTTCGTGTTCGCATTCAGTGACACTGTCCTGGGCACGTCCTCACAGTTAAACCCTGAGATCTCATGATAAGCTGGGAACCACAGTCCCCATAGGGAATCGTAGCCACACACCTTTCCCCATGTCAGTCTCAGAGAAAAGGCACCTAAAGCAACTTTACTTCACCCGAGCATGGGGCAATTCAGCCCCAAGGTAGTCAGCAGCCCAACAGCTATCAAAAAGAGCTTCACAGATGTTTTGTGAAAGTGGAAGTCCTTTTTTCTTTAATGGTATAGGTGGATGGATGCTGTGCTTCAAGTCTCTGAAGGAGTTCAGTTCTTTGGGCTTGGCAGGCAACATGTAGCTGCCTTTAAGCTGGGTTTTGATTTGTAAATGAAAGGTAAATTATGAAGTAATCACTAGCAACAATGAGGGTTTAGACTCAATTCTCATGTTTCTATGTGCATTTCATCAGAACCAGTTAAAAAATTAGGACAGAGTGTCAGCATGTACCAGTGTCTCCCATTGTATCATCATCTTGAACAGGCAAAATACAAGAGGCAAAAAACAGAGCTCTGTATCTCTTTTTGCAGAGCTATCACATTTGCTTCTTGGGTACAGCAGCATCCTCAAAAATGTCAGAATAACTCTGTAAAATTTGGAAGTAAGTTGCCTAGAATTTTTTCTATTTTCCATCCTCTTTTATCCCTGGTTGAAGAAGAGGTTCACAGCACACCACTTTTTGCATTTGTTACAAGCCTCGGCATAAGACAGATCCATTGGGATGTGAATATTGAGTCAAAAGTGTGAAAAATACAATAATGGATTCAATTTTTCCACCTTTTGACAGTATTTCTTMATTTTAATGGCTGGCCAGTCCCACTAACAGCAACCAGCCTCAGCAATCTGTAGGGAAGGGGTGACACCAACAGCCCTGAGCAAAACAACCTACAGAAAAGCTGAGACAGGAGAACAGGAGGGTGGTTTTTGCAAGCTCAGCATTAACATTCCCTTGTTTCACAGTCATGACAAGGATGGTAACAAGAAGTGGCACAACATAAATACGGTGTTTTCAGAGTGACAGAAATGTGAATGGGAAGTGGTGCAAAAAGTCCTCACCCATTCTCATTACATCCTCAACATGGTAACCTCTGTTCTCTCCTTAAATACTTCCCCCCCCCCTCCCCGAAATATTCCCAATTTCTCTTTCTCCTCTCCTCTCCTCTCCTCTCCTCTCCTCTCTCTTCTCTTCTCTTCTCTTCTCTTCTCTTCTCTTCTCTTCTCTTCTCTTCCTCACAAAAGGCAGTCCTGTAATACCTAGGTTTTCTAGGCTTTTCCATTTTCACAGGAGCTACTTGAATGTGCCTGACCCCATTTTGATGTGGCATTGAATAGCATGGCATCAAGAAAAAAAAAAAAAAAAAAAAAAAAGGACAAACATTATACAACAAAAACCTTAATCATGTAGTTATAAGTTTAAAAAAGGTTTGAAAGTCTGGTGCTTTGTCTTTCCCATTTCACATGGTCCTGCTGCTAAAAAAAATTTCCCTGAGGTTCCTGCTGCATCTCTCCTATAAATGATTCTCTTTGATCAGAATCCAGTGCAAGCAGGGCTTTTTTTTTTAGTCTTACAGAGGCAATGATTCCATATCACAGCATTGAAACTCTTAACAGCTCAGTGGGGGTGAGAAGAAGAAGCAGGATTATCTAAAAAAGAGAGAAAAAAGAGGAAGCAATTCAAAGTCAGGCCAAAGATGACAGGAGAATCAGGATAGCAGCTGTACAAAATCGTACTTGATCTCTGCCAGAGATGTATGTAGGGGTGAATGACAACTTCTAATTAAAATTGTGACTGATTACCATGTAAGAAATGACACAATTTGTCGAAGACCTGGAGTCGAAGATGAATCACTTTTATTTGCGGAAAATGCTAATTTAAAGTTATGCATTTTTAGAGGAACATCTGTGGCATATTTTTGATAAAATTCACTCCATAATTAAATCCTTCTTTTTTTTTACTAAAACTTTTAAATTGTCTTTTATCCAAGCACTGACTTTGCATTACAGTAAATAAGGAGGAAGAAATACTGAAAACAAAATTTGGAAGAGACCCTAACTGTAATTCAGCAGCCCTCATTTGAAATTCCAGGAATGAAGCCGTTTTAAAATACAGTATCTATTGTAGTGTAATAGATTCACAGATCTGCATCAAGCGACTCAGGATATTATTTTTCAGAGTCTTTGGATTGTTTACTTGTCATATATGCATATGAACTGGATTCATATCCCTTTTCAAAGGGACACATGAATATGAGCATTATTCAAACACATGTGTTGACTCACTTGAAAGCACATTTTGAATCTGAATTCACACTGAGATTAGCCAGCTTCTGTGCTGTTTTCTCTTGAGAGCTGTCTCAATTGTTGTCCAACTTGGTATTTTTCAATACAGAAAACTAAATCATTGTCRCCTTCTACTGGTTGCTTCACATTTGTCAGGCAGGGCAAAACCCCTGGGAAACTACCTGGTGCAGGGTTTTCTTAGCTTGAAGGCTTTGGTTGCCCAGATGCTGCTTTGTCACCTGTTCCCAGAGTCGATCTCACATGGAAATTTGCAGGAACAGCAAGGAAAGTGTGTGACTGCTCGGGTATTGCTATGTTCTCCCCTCAAGTCTCCTGGGCACAGCCTAGGATGGTGAGAGGGGGCCTGGGMAAAACCCATATCAGGGACCACACTAATGGTTACACAGCATGGATGGTCACYAAACACTGGCCCAACCCAAGCTTCTGTAGACTTTTTTGGGTACATATGCAATTCTTAAACCCCAGCTGATACCAAGATGATGCAGAAGATAAATTTAATTCTCCTTACTCCATCCTCTTCTCCACATTTGATTAGTTAGGCTCTCCATGCTGTTCCTTTGGCTCTAAGAAACTCCCCATCCATCATATCAACCCTATGCTTGTTAGGATAAATATGAGCAGGTTCCAAGTGGGAGTGTCACCTAAGCATGGAAATAAACATGAAGTCCCATTTTAAAGTAATAGTTGTATACAGAGCAATGCATGATGTTTTATATGAACGGTTTGAATCTGAGTCTTGTTTCTGTCTGTCAGAAGAAAGCATCCCGTGGATTTCAGTGAGATTTGGATCACTATTTCTTTCACTATTTCATTGGACAACCCCATGAATTACTTYGACCATTTTGCAGGATAGATATAGCACAGACAGAGACTGAAATACTGAACTGAGGGTGATRTGGCACATATGAAGGCTGAAGTGAGGACAATGCAGCAGTATATAGATTTACATTTCATAAGGATGGGTATTTTGACTTTGAGAGAAAATCAATTCTTTAACAGACTTTTTTTGTTGTTTTAGAGAATTTATTGGTTTCTCTGATTAAAAAGAATCAGCATGTATGCCTCTRTGGCATTTTTTATATCTAAATATCTAAAACTTAGTGCTTAACATTTTTAATAAGATTAGTATCTTAAAATACAGTCACATACATAGAYAAATATTTTCCAAACACCTTTCTTCACTGGCTTGCTCCAGAATTCAACTGACTTTTTACACATAAAGGTAAATCTGAATTCTGAGATGTTAATTATCACATTTTCACACTATACAGAGTTATTATATACCTCTAGGCTATTGCTAGATGATCTTAGTTTTAAAAATGTGGGAGTGGAGAGCAAAGATTTTGCATGTTTGTATATGCCATTGTTTATACCTATAGTCAGCTTTACAGAGCGGAAAGTGAAATTGTGCATTTCTTTTGCAACTCTTTATACTCTTTCCTTATGTAAACCACATTTTGAGAATAGGCATACAACTGTCAAAGTCAAATTTTAAGTCTACATTCCTGTTTTTTTCTGAAATTACACATCATTAGGAGTTACCAATTAAGTTACATATGCAAACGCCATCCAGAATAAGGAAACATAAGATGAAGGTAAAATTAACTGGCAAATATGCATGCACTTCTRCCCAATGCTTCTCTTTCCATCTAGCCGAGGAAGTATGGCCTTGGAGCAGTTAAAGTAGGGTCTTTTCTGTATTGGTACGTTTCATAGCTATGGCAATAAGAGGTCTTGAGCACCGTTCTTACTTCACCAGGAAGATCTCTACTGCACTATATTATCCACGATGCTGAAGCAAATTACAGGACAAAAAAAAAAATAGTTTAGAAAACTGCCCAAAATAAAATAAAAATCTGGTCAGAAAAGCAATGTACGTTTTCTTATGTGGCTTCCTGTGACGGATGCACTCAACCCCTTAACCAAACTAGCAGTAGTTTGGTACAGGCTCCAAAGGAGGTAAAGACCTGAGCTGTAGCTGGCCCAAGAACTCCTCTAGTTCCAATCTGTCCTCTGAAAACCCACAAAGGAGCAGAGTGACACAGTGAGCATGGATGCATATGAGCCTGGAACACCAATCATGCAATTAACCCATGAATAGCCGGTGGCTTTTCCAAGGCTTATTTACCAAGGAACAAAGAAAGTTGTGGGTACAAGGAGTCTCATGCATAGCTTTCCCATCACATGTAATTTGACTACAAGCCAACCACTTTATTCCATAAATATGACAGCCTAAGTGAGCCTTCTTTGAACTCTACCTGCTAGGCAGCATGGCTGCATGGTGGTGATCTCCCCTTGAGCTGGGATGTCTCTCAAGGTTGCTCCTCGAGGCAGAGAGACCTTTTACCAACAGCAGATCTTTGGTAAGTGACTAATAGCATGCTGAATTAATATTAATGAAACATTACTAATCCATGTAGCTATTAAATATTAATTACTATAAACTTTATGTAGATAATTCCATGAGACATAAATCGTTGCCCAAGTCTGAGACTAAGATTGGACCTGGCTGCACCTAAGCTCCATCAGGAGTTTAGAAAGCAAGGGGGTCCACTCTGAACCTCGTGATTCAACAGAAGGGTCTTCCTTACCCTTTTCATCTCCGGTCTCTGAGTCAATCATTCTAACTCGATTCTAATTCAATTTTCCTTTGTATGTTTCTTCCATRCAGTAATTAATAGAGTGAACCTTGCCATCAAACTTATTGAACCTTGGTAAACCACTGTTAAACTTTGTTAAATTCCATTGAATTTATTGAACCCTGTCAAATTATTATTCTACCTCAATAAAACATATTGCTGCTTCTCTCTTTTGAGTGGGGTGCATTCCACTCATTTGCGACACTTCCATTACAGTCAATGGTGGAAAATAAGCAAAATAAGTTTGGGAATCCCTGGAATATGGAAGTGAATCACCAAATCCATTCCTTATGTTTCAGGGAGAACCAAGGTATAACTTCATCCTAAACCCTGGTCATATAATTTCATGTTAAAATTCCTCTTGGAAGGATTTGTACTTTGGAGAGAGATCAAATATTATATTTGTATACCAATTTGCTGTTGTGCCAACACAGTCTGGATATATCTCACTATATTTAGGCACGTCACTAAAGTGCCTCAATTAACAGCTAGGTCTTTGTTGACTCTCTCTTCCAGAGTTCAGATGGGATTAATCACCCTCTGGGAATGCTTATCGCTGTTCTTTACTCTCTGAGTTTCTTAGGTACCAGAAAATATCTTTGAACCATTTTATTTAACAGTAGAAGATTTTCTTACTTCCTGCTTACACACTGGTGTACTCAGAAACAACAAAATTTTGTCTTTATTAACTTTCAGTTTTATTTTGCTAGGATAAATCAAATTCTTCCAACTTCATTCCATATATAGGTTGATAACTGAGCAGCATTTTCTGCACCTATGTCAGCTTGAGTTCCTCTTTCTCAGATATGGGTGACTAGAAGAATATACAGTCTTGCGGATTAATGCTCACCAGGGCCTTGTATAGTAGTACTAATATTTCACACCCTCCCTGTATCTGCATCTTTATATAGCAATGCCTTGCTGGTTTTGGACTTATTATGAGATAATGTTATTTTTGGAATTATGGAATGTCCACAGGAATCTCCTTCATGGAGCATATAAAATTGACCTAAGTTCACTGCAAATTTGAAACTGCCTGTGTTTATGATTTTACAACTCTCAAGTACTGGCCTGGTTTTTACTTGAATGTATGAAAGCCAAACTGTAAGTGAAACCTACAGAGGAGAGGGGACAAGAAATACTCTGTATTCTTAACTGACAGATCTGCTAATTCAACCTGAATCCCAACTGCTAAGTTGAGTTATACCCTTTTAAATCTCATCACCCATATAGAAGCTTCTGTAGACGAGTTAAGATACCAAACCCCCCTCAGGTAGTCCCCACTTTTCAGTGAGTTTATACAGGTGCCATTGGTTAGTCCTGCATTTTTAACTTTGCCAAGCAGTTCTGGTAAGGGTGATGATGGTTCACACAAATACAGGCCTAACAGTCCAGCATTTTAATTAATGTATGGGCTTTTGTGCTCTCTGCACAAGAAGCGTCATTTCCCAGTAGTCCCAGCAGAGATGATTCTGAAAGCACATGGGGACAAACTTTGCTCAGTACATAGGTGTAAGTTTTGGAGAAGACCTGCCCTTTAAAGAGGACATGTTGTTTTGCTTATTGTTTAGCATTAGACTTGTTCTAATACTTTAAAGCTTCAATCAAAGATCAAAAGGCATCACTGTGGGAAAAGACATTATTTAAAAAAATAATGAATATGTTTCTGGATAAATATTGAAAAGA
Source organism: Phoebastria nigripes (assembly GCA_035582835.1). Classification (NCBI taxonomy): domain Eukaryota; kingdom Metazoa; phylum Chordata; class Aves; order Procellariiformes; family Diomedeidae; genus Phoebastria; species Phoebastria nigripes. The sequence goes on from JAYKAV010003447.1 coordinate 184,340, forward strand.
TTATTTTTAAAAGGATAATATTCTCTAAAAGCTGTAAAATATTCACTCTTCCAAGCATTATATGCTTCTTTTAGGCTTTCCCTGTATCATACATTTAAATAAAATATGTAAAGCTGACATTTTATGTCATCTCTCTATAAAATAGGGCAAACTCATAAACCAGTCTGAATGCAGATGATAACAATATACAACTTTGGTTTAGAGAGCACATATTCATAAATCCACGTGCCTTTTGAAGTTCAATCCCTTATACTTGTCACAGCCACCTTCTGCCCTCTCAGGATAGAGGTCTCTCCTCAGTTCTATGAAAACAAGAGTTGTTGGGAAACACAGTTTTGATAGTTACCATTTTGGATTACATAGCAAGGAGCTGGAGATTGTCTGTGCAAAGGTCATTGCCTTGTGCAAGGTAAGCTGAAGAGCACAGGCAAACTCCCTTTTGTAGCGTTGTATCAGGCTGTCTCCAGATCAGAGACAGAAAAGAACTCATCAGATCCACTCGTTAATGAGCAATGCCTTCAGCAGGCAATCCTTTGCATGTCATTATCCTGTTACAAGTTTCAATTTCATACAACAGTGCCAGTCTATTTCAGATTTCTCAGACATGCTCTTCTGACTGGTCTCACATTTTTACTCCTTTATTTCCCACTGATGGAGAAGATCCTTGATGAGAGGAATGATACAGTGAACCATGCAGCCTACAGTCAGACTTGAAAACGGGGAACATGAGATGGTGGAGGCTGATGACACAGCTGCATCAACTACAGATATCCTCGGAAGAAGCCACACATGAATCCATTACCCAGAAATGACTCACTTCCAGACCATCTGATTAGCAAGTCGGCTGACTCAAATGCTGCTGCAGCAGAAAGAATAACCTCCAGAACAGAGTATGAATGGTCGGCCATCTGTCAGTGTCACTGTCAGTGGCTGCCAGGATCCATTTTGATCATTAACATCTTGCAAGCAGGTTAGATGTGGACAAGGAATAGTTTGATATCCTCTCTGGGATAATACTTTGCAGCTGAAGCAGTCCTGAAGAGGCCCAACAAGAAATGAGGTTTAGTAGTAGTTACACATCCCAAACAGTGATGGGGAAATACCCAGAATGTCATGAAGAAATATTATGGTTCTAAATGACCACGCAAAAGAGTCTTCTACCGCTTGATTCAGAACTACTCTGTAGTTTGTGTCCTCGATAACAGCAGAGGTAAGGAAGAATCCCCTTTAGTTCAAGTGCTCAGGACACTAGCAAAGAACTTCAGTTGTTGTAAACTAAAGTAACTGGAAAATAGCAATTTGCAGCATATTCTCAGTATGTGCAAGGCAAGCAGAAAGGTTTTCAGTGAGATATCCAGCTGGTAAAACCCGAAGTGCCTCCTGTGGCCTGCATTCCCAGCTCGTGTAAATCAAGCACTGTTGTCAGCAGAGGTGCATCAGTTTCTGCGAGCTGAGAGTCTGATACAAAGACTTAAGTAATGCAGTATTGATTTTCACTAGCTGATGACTTCCAGCTACAGGTTTTCAGATCATAAGAAGTTAGAGTCTTTCTAATTATTATTATTATGGCCAGAMTGCACATGGCAGTGATAACCTAGGAACTTCACTACGTTCTCCATTGCTGTTGTGTTTATTGGAAGTGGGTTACATTTGTTTGTGAGGTCTGTTTTCATATGGGCCTTCAAGTTTTAAAAAAGATCTCATCTAAATGCAAAATTAAGGTAATGATATTATTTTCCTTAGATTGGGAAGCCAAGTTAATAAACAGTTATAAAAAATTTTGACATGTCCAGACAGAAGGCAGGTACAACCAGAATTTATCTTTGCTTTCCCCAGCATGGTCTAGCCCCGTAACTTGTAATTATTCCAACATGCACATTATTAAAACCGCATGTTTTATTTTTGTCCATTTTTATGTCTTCAGTTTAAGTTCTATAAATATTCTAACAGGCCATTCTAACTTTAAGGATCTAACAGGGGTGGTAAATCTTTAAATCAAATTGACTATATCAGGGAACTGTATACAGGTGAGAAAGTATCAGTTACAGCAAATATAGGATACAGATGTTTATAGACGAAAAGGAGAAAGAGGCAGATCTTTAAAGAGGGTTTAGCTCATACGGTATTTTATGACTCTTTTAGAAAAGTTCAAACACTTCAGCTAGAGATTTGCTCTGTAAGTTACTTGATTTTAACAAATATGCTTAATAACAGAATGACAAGTAAACAATTGTTCCAAAGCCACCAAACATTATTCCTAGATTAGCATTTTGTTAATAGCATTGGCTTAAGGCGTAAGACAAAAAAGAAGCCATGAATGCATGTCTTAAGGGAATATGAGGAGAATATTGGTTTATTTAGAAAGAAAAACTAGATTTTATTATATCAATGAAAAAATCCATAGATTTAAAAATGACCCATATATTCCAACATCATAAGCAATGGGCTTTGATTTTAACTACAATCTGGAGTGCCTCATGGGGAAAAAAAAAAATCTGTTTTCCCCTTTAACATTGTTACTAAAAATAAGGAAACTTACCCTGGCCAAGCTGATTATAGCCCTACTACAATCATTATCAATAGTTACATTCCTGAGCAAAATAGCATGAAGTTAGGCAAAGATCGGCTACTAATGAATATGATTCAAGCTAATATCCTTGATCCAACAAAAAGTTTTCAGGAAATCCCAGAACTGCAACATCATCGGTGGCTGTGTGTATGAATAGGACAGACAGATGTTCTCATTTTTCTGTACTTCTCTGAAATATTTCAATTCATAAGAACCACARCATATTACAATCTCACCTATAAAAGGTGTTCCAAAGGAATGTGCACGTGTTCCAAAGGAGTGTGCCGAAATAGCCTTTCCCAAAAAATACATGTTTAATGAGGAGTGATGAGAAACTGCATTTCTATGACTGCCTGCCTGTAATCCTGCAACGACCTGCTGTCTTTTCAGCCTTAGTCAGAATCCATATGCAGCTACAAGGGAAAATGTTCAGAGGTCATGGATTTAAGTGTTACCTCCACAATGCTACCTGTTCTTCACTGTGTGACCAAATCATCACCACCCATGTAGCTCAAAGCTTGAGCCTATTCAACTCACGGGTGGAGCTGAAGCAGAACCAGAGTGAAAGATGGTGTGCTCTTTGGCAAGAAAATACTGTGATACAATCTCTAGGTTAACTCACCAACTAGCATTCATGAACATAACTTCTTACCAATATCAGCTGGTTAGAAGAAACTGTTTTATCTTGCCAAACAAGGCCTTAGTATTTCATACATTTATACCATCTACTTTGGAAAATAGAAGTATAACCAAGGAGGAAACCTTCCAGACTCAGCGATTTCCATCTGGCCCAGAGCACTGAAGCATGACTCCTCAGGAGTGCTGGCCATAGTGAAAACACTACAGCATGTTCTTGACACAGTATACTGCTTGCCTAAAGCTATCAGATTAGATTCATGGTCTCCATCCTTATCTTCAAGGCCCACAATATCCCAGAGGTACCATTCAAACACCAGGTACTCAGTTTTCTTAACATAATATATATATAAAAGGCATGCATGCTTATAAACAAAATTCAAAACAAACCTCTGTTCACAGTCTGATTATGAGAGAAAGGTGGTGAATATAGTAAATTTATTTAATGCTGTCTTTATAGGCAGCCAGACAGTCTGCTGAACACTGTAAAGTCTATGTAAAACAAATAACATTTACTATCAGACTGGCTTCACAAGCACTTGAAAAGAATATGGTCCCTTAAGGTTTCCCTACAAACATGATAATAGCACGGCATCTTGTCATATTCCCATGTTCTCGTCTTGCAAACATTATTTTGTAATTCTTGAAAGAAACAGAGAAAATAAACCCAGGATGAGAATTTGACTACCATTGATGGTAGAATACAACCRTATTTTACTAAGATGCTTTAGAAATGTGAAAAAAAGGAAAATCTGTAGTACAATAATTAATATACCAACTATTAAAGGAAGCATGGAGTAATTAATGAGACAGCAAAGAGCTTCCATCATGGAAAAGGACAATAATGACTACATCTGTTCTACAGCAAAGATGTTGTAAAMTAACCCACTGAAGCTTAAAGTTCCTGAATTTGTTTTGTTTGTTTGTTTGTTTTCATACACAGTGTCATTTATAGGAAGTCACACATTCAGTAGTGCTTCATAAAAATTTCGTGCAATGCAACACTTTTATTTTCAAGCATGGCTTGCACTAGGATACACAGGGTAACAGTAAAGAAGGTTCTATATTATTTCTTAATCAAAGCTTTAATAGGTCTAGTGCAGCTATCTTTTCTTAGAAAAAGGGCTGTCTGTGATTCAGCACCTAGGGTGTCCTGTTGAGAACGAGATTAGAAATGGAGATGTAAATCAAGGTCCCTGAAATATAATAGCATCCATGAATAATAATAATAAAAAGTATATGACACCTGGGATGTTAGAATCTCCTCTCACAGGTGAAAGATTAAGTAATAGGCTGGATTCCTTCTACAGTTAACAGAGGGAGGTACTGCTCTTGCAGGTTAGGGAAATCTGTCATCTCTCTGGAGTTCACTGGAGGCATCTGTTCTCTTGACACATGGAGTGTAGATGCTCAGTGGGCAGCATCCCTATCTCTAAGGTTCAAGCACTTACGTTTCAGTGAGGCAATAACAAAGGCAGCTAATTTAGGATTGACTGGATTCTACCATCAGCTGGCAGAGAAATAGTAGTTCACACTGACAGCAGCTCATTTTGACCGCATGGTTAGATAAACTGTATGGCCCCCAGAAACAGCTTGGTTTGCCTAGGTGTTTATGCCTTAAGAGTATGTATGCCATTTTAAAAATCTGAACTAAGATCTGATAGAAGTTATGGTTAGGAAAATAATAGCAGCAGCTACAATTTATTATGATAGCATCACACTTTAGGACGTAGGTGTAAATCCATCCTTCGCTGACAGATAGTTCTTCCTGAATTTCTCATCCACCATTAGAATATCACTGTCTGATGCAATAGTAGCTGGATCTAAGAGGAACTCTTACCATCAGTTCTCTATAGCTCAGTCATATGCATTAGGATAAAAGATACAAGAAAACRTAGAGGAAAGATTTAAACCAGTAGTTATCAAATTCTTTATATCAATGGCCTGTGGTGAAATGTTAGTATTTCTCACAGACAGCAATGCAACTTCAGCATCAAACTTCTAATTGAAAACACTTTAAAGGATATGTTCATTTAACTAACATACTTAAAGTGATTTATCACGGACTTCAGTAGGAGAACTATGTCCTAAGCTAYTGTGATGTCTCAAATGAGAAGCGAGTGACAGCAAATTCATGTGACATGCATACAACTAGATGATTATATATAAAACATGAATTAGTGCTACACTGATTGAAGACCTTCTCTAAAATTAAAGCAGCAACAGTCTTTCTCCGGTTATACTTTTGTTATCCTGAACTGATTTCTATTTCAGAGATGGGCAGCTCTGCTGGCTCCAGGAGCTGCATGCTGAACATCTCACACAGCCGAGTACCACAAAGCCATAAATACCACATAACCATGGAGATGAAACATGGTGTGGGCCAGGACCACTTCACAAACGGGAAATGACCACCCATCCGCAGGGATCCTGGCATTCAAATTATAGGACAGGGACAGTGTAGGCATGCATGATGGAGCAAGCCAACCATGCCAGCCCATATAACCCCTGCTCGCTCCCTTCTCACAGCCAGGCAGCCCCTGTACCTACTGCCCTGCCAGCACATGTGGCACAGCTTTAGAGACATAATCATAGGTTTCCGTGTCGCTCAAAAGCCGTAGCTTGGTCACTATTTTGTTTTCTTTTTTTTTTTTTTCTTTCTTTTCTTAATGCAGAAAGATCTACTGAGCATGCAGACATATTGCCTTGTAACTTGACAGTGTATCAGCAGTCACAGTATAACGGACGATCTGCCCCAAGGTGTGATGGTTCAACCATTTTTGTAGTCTGAGAGTCTCTATTAGCACCAGGACATGACAATGATTAGGAGAGCAAAGCCCAACGCTGTAAAAGAAAATCTCGCTCTTGTACTGCCAAAGGTAACATGTATGGAATTATCATGCATAATTTTTGTCATCCTGATGATTTCCCCCTGTAAATAATTATATCTCCTGTTCACTTATTCATGTATTTTAAAAATTCACTGTTTTATTTATCTTTGAATTTATTTGCATGAACTGTGCCCTCTCATCAACTCAAATGCTAATAAAGATTCTGTTTACCATTTTCAATAATAATCATATTTTCATTCTTTGATCTTTATTGTAGAGCCTGCTTTGTCTACTTGATTATACATATAATCCTCCTCTAGTTCTTTAGTAGTAAGAAACTATGGTATGATGAAAATAGTGTTTATGAAAATCTAATTTACACTCTTTGTGTTAGGGAAAGTCAGTGACACTAAGTAATATGCATTTTAGGGGACTTACTAGATACCAGGAATGCTATTCATGACTGAGAACTCCCCACTGATGAGGTGTGAAAGATTATTTTGTATCATTTGCAGAATGCCAATGCCTGGGACTGGGATCTCCTTTCTGCTGTATCTAACATCATTTAAATTACAGTGAAGGAAGAAAGGAAGTGATGGTTGGTGTGGAGGAACGGGCCCAGGTGATGACGGATTTATTATGATAATGTCAGAGATTTGGCTTGACTGTGATCTTTTAAAATAGCTTTTCTGTGGAAAAGTATCAGGCATTAATGTACTTTATTTATCTGCGACATGCAATGAGATTGGCAGTGCATTTTCTGTGTTGAACAGCAATGCTCCCTTCAACTGAAGGAGTCTCCATCTCCATTTCAGTTAGACCTGCCAATGTATTCTGACTTCAACACTTGTGCGGTGAACTGGTTATACAGACAGCAAAAATGATGAAATTGAGCTGAAAATTCCTCTTCATAATAATTGCATATTTCTATGAAATAACACAGAGGATTGGAAGGTGCTCCTCTGTCTGAACTTGAACTCGTAATAAGTGCTGGGAAACTAAATAATAAGTGCTGCTGCACTAAATAAGCGCAGGTTTCATCATTCTCTGGCCTGTGGGAATGTGTCTCCTTTACCGTACCTCTTACAGAAAACCCAGATAGGCTTTGGCTATTCAGGCTGTGCGTATGGGTGGGTGTGATGGGTGGAAATTTCAGTTGATGTTTAAAATACAAGAGCATAAATATTTCACATAGGTAATATCTTGCTAAAACTGGAATTATAAAAACAATGTCCCCAAATAGGAAATAAATATTTATTCTTTACCTCCTAGAGTATTTTCTGGGTGGGGAAAAGGGTGAAGAGATTTATTTCCCGATATAAAAGTAACCCTGTTTCTAAAAGAATGGTTGTTCTTATTTTCTCCAAAATGAGACGAAGGAAGCTGAAGAATGAAAAAAAGAAATAGGAAGCTAACAGATCATTGCCAGAGTCAGAGGAGTTGCTAAAGGGGTGTATGAAGAAGTCTAAATATATGATCTACATGTTATCTTGAAACTTATAATGTGCCTACATCCACCCACATGCACAGGAATATGCAGTACTTGTATACTTGTTTTCAGAATTGCCATTGGTTAAAATTCCCAAGCTTACTTTGAGAAATGCAGCCACTAATACTGGCTACAACAAGCAAGATGTGACCGTTGGTCTTGATGGAAATGGCAGCAGTTCCCACCTCTGCGATAGGCTTCACGTACATTTAGGGGACCTCTATTTCCCCCCTTTCCTACCCTGACATGTGCCCTTCACATCTCCCGCCAAATAGGATCCCAGCTCTATCTCCTCACTTATCTGCACACTCTCAGCACCCTGGTGTATTGGGTTTGTGTGGCAAGGTTTTGGTAGTGGGGGGCTATAGGGGTGGCTTCTGTGAGAAGCTGCTAGAAGCTTCCCCTATGTCCGATAGAGCCAATGCCAGCCGGCTCCAAGACGGACCCACCGCTGGCCAAGGCCGAGCCCATCAGCGATGGTGGTAGCACCTCTGTGATAACATATTTAAGAAGGGGGAAAAAAAACCTGCGCAACAGCAATTGCAGCCGAAGAGGGGAGCAAGAATATGTGAGAGAAACAGCCCTGCAGACACCAAGGTCAGGGAAGAAGGAGTGGGAGGAGGTGCTCCAGGCGGCGGAACAGATTCCCCTGCAGGCCGTGGTGAAGACCATGGTGAGGCAGGCTGTCCACCTGCAGCCCATGGAGGTCCGCGGTGGAGCAGATATCCACCTGCAGCCCGTGGAGGACCCCACGCTGGAGCAGGTGGATGCCCAAAGGAGGCTGTGACCCTGTGGGAAGCCCGTGCTGGAGCAGGCTGCTGGCAGGACCTGTGGCCCCGTGGAGAGAGGAACCCACGCTGGAGCAGGTTTTCTGGCAGGACTTGTGACCCCGTGGGGGACCCAGCTGGAGCAGTCTGTTCCTGAAGGACTGCACACTGTGGAAAGGACCCACCTTGAAGAAATTCATGGAGGACTGTCTCCTGTGGGAAGGACTCACATTGGAGAAGTTCATGGAGGACTGTCTCCCGTGGGAGGGACCCCACGCTGGAGCAGGGGAAGAGTGTGAGGAGTCCTCCCCCTGAGGAGGAAGGAGCGGCAGAGACAACGTGTGATGAACTGAGCRCAACCCCCATTCCCCATCCCCCTGTGTCACTGGTGGGGAGGAGGTAGAGAAAATTGGGAGTAAAGTTAATCCAGGGAAGAAGGGAGGGGGGGGAAAGTGTTTTAAGATTTAGTTTTTATTTTCTCATTATCCTACCCTGATTTTGATTGGTAATAATTTAAATTAATTTCCCCAAGTCGAGTCTGTTTTGCCTGTGACGGTAATTGGTGAGTGATCTCCCTGTCCTTATCTCGACCCATGAGCCTTTCACTGTATTTTCTCTCCCCTGTCCAGCTGAGGAGGGCTGATAGAGCAGCTTGGTGGGCACCTGGCATCTAGCCAGGGTCAACCCACCACACCTGGTCATCTTGCACCACTCTCCTGCTCTGTATTCCTCCACTGGGATGCCAACACACTTTCCTCAACCCTAAAACTGGTGAAAGTATAGGYAGTAAGAAAAGTGAGATAACAGGAAGGCATGGAATGGTATAAAGCAAAGCACAGAGGATACAACTTCTGAGCACTCAAGTAACACCAGCTCTGACTCCCTTCCACCCACTCACTTGTCAGCAGGATGAGGTTAGTCAGTCTGCAAGAGCCTGTGTTAATGATTCCTAATTCCCACCACCTGCAGCTCACTAAGGAATTTGTAAAACTTGCAGGATATGAAGCATCATATGCCCTTGGGCAGAATAGGAGGATGGTTAATTTCACAAATCAGAGGTAAGTTTTGGAACTCACTCAAATGTCTACCTTTCCTGAAATAAAGACGTTTTGAAAACCTAACAGATAATACAAAACAAACAAACAAACAAACAAACAAACAAACAAAAAACCCAAAACACATTTAAAACAGAGAAATTTGTTCTGCAAGGGACCGCAGTCAGCACTGAAAGCCTTGGTTCAGTCCCCAGGCATGGCTGGGGGAGTACAGCAGTCCTGAGGTGTTACCATGTAAAATGAACATAAGAAAGCAAGTGAAGGATGCTTTTACTCTAATATATGACCAATACCTAGCCCCAGAGGCCTTGATTCAACCTAAATTCCACCTAAGCCTTGGTACCTCTTGTTGGCTCTAGGCTTTCAGAGGCAGCCAGCCAATAGGAAATACTAGGCTCAAAGACTTAAGTGGAATTTAGGCTGGGGGAAAATTGGCTGAAGTATGGTTTTCATAGATTTGTTTTTCCTTGATATTAAGATAACTTTAAAAATATATCTGCTTGGGCATTTAGGATAATATTTCTCAAGCCTTCTCTATGGCCAACTCAAAAATATTTTCAATCCCTTTAATTTATTACAAAAGTCAGGCAATACCAGTGATAATAATGACAAAGCCATATAATATATTTGCATGTGTTTTGAAAAGATAGCTTCAAGTAACAGGAAAGAAGGGGCTAGGTTGTTTTTGATTTAGCTTCTAATAACATTTCAATGTGTAATAGAWGTTCCCAGGTGATTTTTATGAATTTACAACCAGGCTGCTGAAAAACCCTGGTCAACAATAAATAATTAAAAGCCATTTGCAATGTAGACAACTATAAGATGTCTTGGCTCTGGGAGTCCCTGAATGCTCAGTTTCAGTTTGTCCAGTGTATTGTAGTTTTGAACATTTAAAAAAAAAGTCCCCCCTCCAGTACCATTGATTCCACTGCCACTCCAATTTAATGGATAGTACAGCTGTGAAGAATTTGCAGATGACATTTTGACTGCAAATTTAGTGAAGTCGAACATCAAAAAACTTTGGGAATTCATTCTGATGTCACTAAATTGTTCAGGATGTGGGAAAAAAATAAAAAAGAGCATAATCCATCCAACTTTGTTTCTGTAAAATGAATATTCATTTAGTGATTCCATATAAGCTAATAACAATTAGAAATATCTCAAATTGTTCAGACTCCAAATAGTCTTTTATTTTTTAAACAATTGAAAATGTTGGGTTTGATCCAAAATACTTTTTTTGTCAAGGAACAACAAAAAGTCATTATTCACCCAGCCCTATTCTCATGAGGAAGATATAGCAGGGCCATATCATCAAAAAATCTAATGAGTACAAAAGGTACTGTTTAAAAATGGCAAAATATGATTAAACTGGCAATATAGCTRAAATGTAATGATCCAGATGAAACTAGCGTCTGATTTTAGAGCAGTTGGTGGGCACTGAGCAATGCCCGAGGACTAAAATTCCAAAATCACTTTAAAAGCTTTCAGACTGTGCTCTCTGTTACAAAAGCATGTTTGAGAAGAGAATGATGCAGAGGGGAGAACAATATAAGGTTGCATTTCTCTGAAGCCTCAGATARTGTGTTTAACAATAGCTGAACCTACAAGGACATTCATCTTTCATTTCAGGATATCACAACAGTAGAGTAAAAGTGAAAATGTAGGAAATGGTTTACCCAGAACTGGGATTATTTCAGAAGCCAAAAGGGATAATTTCATGTTAGTAATTGTCTATTTATTGTAATTACCCACGTTTAAACAGTTGGACAAGGATTTATAAACAGTTATGTGGATACTCTACTTAGGGCTGGAAAGCCACTACGACACTCTTTTCCCAGGCATCCATAGAGGGGTGGATGTCCACAGTGTGTCTGGGGAAAGCTCGGTTGACTGGTGTGTCAACACAAGCCACGGAGAGAAAACACAAATGCTGAAGTCCCAGAATGGGGTATTGACTTTCCCAGGAGAGATTTGATCGTGACTTGGTAGGAGCATGCTCTAATCCCAATGGGATAACATATGACCTCTTTTTTAACTTTTATTTTTACATAAAAATTACAACCCTAAATACTGATGAATGAATCACGTGAAAGAGGCCACAGGAGAACCCTTGAAGCAAAGTTACTCATCTTGGAGTGAMTGGAGGATTTCAGCCTTGTGAGAAGACTGAAAATCTCTGTGTCATTGCTGTGTGAATCTCGCTATAGGTCATGCATGACTCTGGACTTTAGACCAGACTATTTTTAATCCATGATCCAGGCATCTTCCTGCATTTTATTTAGTGTAGAAAAGCTTGTTTGGCCATTCACTCTGCCATGGTGGACTTTCACAGGCTTTGCAGTATACAATAGAATCGGAGGTAGGTGAACAGGAAGGTGGGTAGCAAAATTGTGCCCAGACAACACATTTCAGGACAGTATTTAATGTACATGTGTCCTGGTTTTGGCTGGGATAGAGTTAACTTTCTTCCTAGTAGCTGGTATAGTGCTGCGTTTTGGATTTAGTATGAGAATAATGTTGATAACACACTGATGTTTTTAGTTGTTGCTAAGTAGTGCTTACACTAGTCAAGGACTTTTCAGCTTCTCATGCCCTGCCAGCAAGAAGCTGGGAGGGGGCACAGCCAGGACAGCTGACCCAAACTGGCCAAACGGATATTCCATGCCATATGATGTCATGCTCAGTATAAAAACCAGGGGGAGTTGGCCAGGGGATGGGGGGGAGGGGTGGGAAGGGACCCCTGATTGGGAACTGGCTGGGCATCGGTTGGCAGGTGGTGAGCAATTGCATTGTGCATCACTTGGTTTGTATATATTATTATTATTATTATTATTATTATTATTATTATTATTATTTCCCCTTCCTTTTCTGTCCTATTAAACAGTCTTTGTCTCAACCCACGAATCGTACTTTTTTTTTTCCTGATTCTCTCCCCCATCCCACTGAGGTGGGGGAGTGAGCAAACGGCTGTGTGGGGTTTAGCTGCCTGATGGGTTAAACCACAACAGCATGAATGAATGCTTTCTTCTGAGTAGTCATTCCTACCAGTATTCCTTTGCAAATGACCCACAATCAGTCTCAAGTGGATGCTTGAAGTACTGCTACATTGTGGATTGAAGGATTATACCTCCAAAAGGAATCCAAAAGAGGTGCTTATCTAATGCATTCTGGCATAAGAGGCTTTTTGGACACCAGTGGGCCACCCAGAGCACTTCAAAAAGAAGCCAGAACCATAAGAGAGGCATTAGTCAAGTGTTCTGKAATAGTGAATAAGTCTTGATGCTTGGTGTAACACAAAGATTTGAAAAATCCCTGTGTTAGAATTATCTTTCTTTCTTTTAGGTATGAGAAAATTTTGTAGCTACAGAGACCAGTCTCCCTGGATTGTGAGGCAGCATCACAAGCATCTCTGCTTATTCACATGAAGAACTTACCAAATATTTGCCATCCTTTTTGAGGGCTATGAATTGCTCCCTGTTTTCTGGTGAGTACATGAGTAAGATCAATTACTGGTATACAGTCACATTTCAGTGTGACTTCAAATGCTAATTTCTAATGTGTGTGTAAACTTGCCGATGAGTAATTTTTCCTTCCAAAAAAGTTTAATTATTTAGCCTCCCCATTCTCTTTGGTTGATCCATATTCCTTTTACTGGCTACTGTGACAATGGAGAAATTCAGGATGGGATGTGAATAAAAACTGTCTGTTCCCTCAGGTATACAACTTTTCTCTAAGTTTTCTTTGAAGTAGCTGAAGCAGCAGCAGGAGTCTGCTGAACTACTTAAGCCAATTGTAGAAGTATTTTATTAATAAGTATAATTTCATTGAATTGTGGGGAATATCTGCTAAATTGATGTGGAATTCTCTGTCCTTCTTCTAGAGTTGTTTTAAACTGCCTGTATTGATCACTGCATCATTTCCCATAAACTTTAAAATAGGTGGAGTGACAGATAAGCTGTTGCTGTTGTGTATGTTGGTGAAAAATCAGGCTGAGCTGATTCTTCCTGTTCAGGATGGCCTCCATTTTCAGGGGCCGATATCCTGACTCCAGATCCAGCTTTTCTCTGAGCAAAACATTTCGGTGTGTGTGATGTGCTGTGAGCATTTTAGAAACTTGAGACAATCTATTATATTGTAATGCAGGAGTTTCCTCTCTCCCAGAGTATACAGAGTGCCAAGTCTTATATCTTGCATGATGAAATACATCGATGTCTTCTCTGGTCGAGTGTGTGGGAAAGGAGTCCTCGGCACTTTCAAATGTTCAATGAAGCAAACAGAAAACAAGTAACAACTTGTTAAATGAAATTAAGAACTTTCAGGTTTTGTATTCTGGTACTGCATATCAGGTCATTTAAGATTTCTATCCATAGTAGTGCCAGGAGCAGTAACACCTGGAAGATCCTGCTAAGCATGATGTCTGAACTATTTACATTTATTGGCATCACAGATTTAAGCCCTTCCAGCTTTATTCCTGCCCTTTCTACTTCTGAGCAGGACACGTCATGTTTCATGTAATTCCATGTGTAGGAAGTGTTCAGCTGAGATCTTAAACCCTAAATCCAACCATCTCAGCATGATAGGATGAGGTAAGAGCTTTCTCAACTTTATTTTTCATGGTTAAAGTGAGCTTATAGATGAGGTTTTGTGGTCAGGTACAGCTGCAAGGAAGAGGGTTTCATTTCACATAGTGCTGGTTGTGTTCAGTTTATCCCGAAACACTTTGCAGAGTGTCACACTTCCGTGTAGTGCAATGCCGTATGTGAAGGTGAATATGGCAGCTCAGTAAAAGCTGGTAATTACCGTTAGTTTAGCCCTAGAAATGTGTGGATTATGCTCAGTCCTGAATGCATTTGTTTCTAAAGCACATTCAGAGCTCTAAAGCAGCTGAATCTCCTAGTTTGCAAGTAGTCCTTTTGCCTGTTTGAGCTCTGGGGCCATAAATTGCACTTACCAAAGGACAATACAGGGTAGAATGATAGATGTTGGCTCATACCTAAAGAGTTGTCCAAGCAATGGAGTACATAGAAAAATCCATGTATTTCACCCTGTCTCCTTGTGGCATTATGTGCCAAGAGACTGTTGCCAACCCAAGAAAGTAAAATAATCCTTACATGATCACTTTTCCCTGCTTAGCACTTCATTTACAGGATTTAAATGACGCCCTACTTCACAACAAGTTGCAAAGGGAATTTTCCTGAACGGCTATATCTGTATCAGGAATTTAAAGTAAATAATTAGATTCTTGAATGTTTCAACTCCCCTTTGACTCATAACTTGGCATTCATAAGAAAAGCTAATGCAGAGTGGTTTACACTATTCCACTAAGAGATATTGCTTGTCAAAACTGAAAAATTTCAGTTGAGATGTTGGTTTTTAATGAATTTTTTCTTTTGACAAAAATCTATTTTGTTTTGCCAAAATTTCCTGTTTAGACATTTTCACATGCAATATTTTTATTTTTCTATTTCAAATTACTTTTTCTCTCAAATATGTAATTTACTGTGGAACAAAAAATATTTTTCAAAAGCTCAAGTAAAATGAATTATTCAGATATTATAAAAATAAATGCAATGAATGACGCAGACTGGAGGGAGGGGTTAAGCTGCTAGGATTGCACCCTTTTTGAGATTTTTGCTTTCTTTTTGTGTGCTGAAAAAAATCTGTCTTCCTACCTCTGCTTATTTGGGAATGAACTCTCATGAACAAACACGCAGAGGACATCTTGATAACTGGAATGTGCAAACAGTTTGTACTGCAAGAAATGTTATTCTTAATGCACTAAAAATGCCATCTGGGTCCTACTGTGCTGCTTTCATTTCTTTATGTGTCAGAACTCAGCCATTTTCTAAGATGCTGACAGATTACTTGGTAAGACTAATATAATGATGTTTATTAAAAGTGTGTCTTTGCCACCAGATCAAATTCTAATTCTGTATTTAAAGTACCCAGCCTCTTTTTATAGGTGACTGAGCTAGACAATTTCCTGCAGTCTCCACTGGAATCTTATAATGAAGGCTATTGACGTGCCTGATGGATCTACAGAAGAGTTGTTTTCCCTCCAAGATGGAGGGATGATGATGAAGGAGATGTCTGCAGTGTGCTTGAAGTATTTTGCACCTAGACCCATAACACAGTGCCAGGTTTTTGCCATTCACTCCCATTTCACAGGCTGCAAGTAACACTGAGGAACTGGATTTCCCACAGAGATAAAGCTGACTTAAGTGCATCACATGCTCCTGTGTGGACAACTCTCCCCGCTGTCATCTTTGAAGAAAACACCTTCCAGGAGGAAGATACAGTCTAAGTGGCGATCTTTATTCTCTTTAAATGTCACATAAAAATGAAGTCGGATAAAGGACTGTAAAGAAAAAAGTCTGGGTTTAGAAAGAAATTGCTTCAACTGAGGCGGCCTTTCAGGATTCAGTTCCCCCAAACCAGATGGAGTGGGTAGTATACCCAATCTCAATTTCTTCAGGAAGCTTATTTACACATTTCTTAAGATGTTTGCTGACAAAACAGTATTAGAACAGTATTAGACTAATTAAAGTTGTTCTGTATTCCAGCTTTTCCAGAGAAATCTAACCACAAATTCTACAGCAACACTTAACCTCTAAAAGCAGCAAATATCATCTGATCATTTTAGGCTAACAAGATCCCTAGATGTCTAAGCATAGGGCCCCTCACTGTTCCCAAATTTCAGTAGTTCTTGCTTCTGTCTAAACTATGTAACAGCAGACAGAGAGCTTTGTACAGAAGTATCAAATCTCCATCTAAGCCCCTGGAGGGACAGATGCCTGCAGTAGGCAGTCTGAAAATGTCTCAGTTCTCCTTTCTTCTACTTCTTCTCTTGTGCTACACCTATGGGACAGACAGTTCAGCTCATGAGGACTGTGGTGGGGCACCTGAAGAAACCATTGCCCTGAGCTGCTAATTACTGCTCCTCAGGCAAAGGTGGTTTGCTGACCTAGTTTATGTTTGTACTGAAGTAGACTAAGCATGCTCATACAATCATCTATCACATCTCAGCTCTTGGGGCTGTCACCTCCACCTGCAGGATGACAAGAAATGACTGAGAGCTCTCCATTGTTGACATCTGAATCGAGGTATAAGCACCTTTATGGACCAGGGCCTGGAGGAATATCTTTTGCTGAGTATTTGAATTACACAAACTGGTGACAAAATCGGATTCTTTGGTCATCAGTGAAGCCCAGTGGCAGAGACGCCTTCGTGCCTTAGCATCAGTAGTGCTCAGGGCCTGTAATTTGCAGTTTTGTACCCTTTCACCTAAGGTGCTGTAACAGTGGTTTTCCAGAGTCTCTGTGGCACTTTTCCCTTGGGTTTTTTCCATGCTAAAATTCAGGTGCTGTTGCCCTCACAACCTTGTACCTGCCAAATCCTGATGTTGGTGTTATGACAGGTTCTCATGGGAAGCGACTGCCACTAGCATAAGAAACACCTCACTTCACTTCTTGTTTTGCAAATTTTAGTTTCTACAAAAGAAAAACAAGAAAAACAGCACAGTAAATAGTAGTCAGTTATATACTTGACAAATATTATCCAGAACTACATGTGCGGCGTTCTAACAGCCAATCAATGTGCAACATCTGTGCCTAATTAGCACACTCCAACCAGTGCTAATAGCTTCACAAGCAGAAACAAGGAATAGGAAGCTTGAGCGGTTCCTGATTAAAAGTACATAATGCTAGGGGAAAAGCGTGGTGAAAGTTGTCATCATTGTCATCATCATCACCATCATCACCTTTGTTGTTGCTTCTCGCTGCACTGGACAGAGCCCCCACTGGAGGACACTCATCCTGGACTACCCATCACTGTTCCTCCTGCTTGGCCACTGGACAGTTTCCCCTTTCCTGTTCCCTTTCCCACTCCCTTTCCTGTTCCCTTCTCTCTCGCTCTTGTTCTCTCTCCTTTATTTTCCCCAAATGTAACTTTCAGCATTGGAGTCGATGCATGTCATCTGCTATGGACCCTGCTCATACATCTTCATGCATGTGGACCTGTCTCACCCTCCCTTGTGCAACAAACACCCATGCAATTAATCATGGGCATGTCAGCATGCTATCAGGGTGTATCAGCTTAGAGTCTATGGCTGAAAAATCACAAGCTTCCAGTTCACTTACTTACAAAACACCATGATTTATCAGTGTTAGAGCAAGAATATGGAAGATTTTACTATGCCACAGACCATGCTGATTTCCAGTCTATGAATCAAAGCCATCCTGTGAGCACCAAATTCACCTGATGTATTAAGATATACGGTTAAAGTGCAGTACTTGATCATTTATAAGCTGCATTTTACAAGACTTTTATTAAAATAGCTCTGCTATGTCCTTGCTATTTTTACCATACTTTCAGCTATATCTCTTTTGTTAATTCAACAAATTCCCAAGATGCTTTTAAAAATAATTGGAATGATTAACCTCTAGCTTCTCAAGGTTACAAAGTCTTTTATTATACTTCCCTTTACACTTGGTGTTCAGTGTGAACTCTGATCAAAACCAACTACTTAAGATTGTATTTTACAGTTTCTGTAACTCAAGTTTCATTGGGCTCAGAAAACTCGCAACTGTTTTAAAACAGGAAGTATGGGAAGCAGTATTAAGAAGTAATGATGCTTTCAACACAAACATTTTGCTGAGTTTTGTGCAGCTTTGGCTGAATTTCACTCTTGAATGAAGTGATAATGATTAGAAAAGTATCTATACGATCCTGTTCCAGCTGTAGTGTGCACTACAATGGTAGATTACTACTTAGGTATTTACTTCATATTTTTTACTAATTAGTCATTACATTGAGACATGGTATGGCCAAAATTCTAAACACAGATCCTTTAGCTTCTCTCACCTTCTTATCGCAACCCCCTTTCCCACCCCAGTGTTTACCACAGATCACCACAGGAACTTGGTATTTGGGATATCTATGAAGTTAGACTTGATCTCCATCGTCCTTTTTTTTTTTTCAGAGGATGAAGGAAGAGGTTAGAAATGGGGATAGATAGGTTCTGATCCTGCATACTTGAGAGTTTTATTAGTTTTTCATTGGCCTAAAAAGCTTTTTGAAATATAAGAATGGGGCTTTGCTACCACAGCGGAACTGAAAGTTCATCTTAAATTTGGAAGTTATTTAGAATTCTTTACTGATTCCTTGACATCTTTCTCTAGATATTTTCACTAGTCATTTCCACCTCTACCTAGCAGAATCCTAGTGCAGAGAAATAACGCCCATCTGATGATTCACAAGCATTTTGTATACCAGCAATCTCAAAACATAATCTAGCTCCATTCTCAACTCTTCTGTTGCCACTTTGATGCTTAAAAAGCAGGAGGCACTTTGGTGAAGCTCCAGGGAAGTCTCTTCAATTCCTTTTATTGGGATCTTTCTTCAATAACAGGCTGTTTCTTGTCCTTTGAAATATATATCTTAAAAGTATAGAAAATGGTAGACAGAAAGAAAGCCCTCATTTGCTTTACATTTCATTTTATGCTTTTTTTTTTTTTTTTCCTGGGAAAAGTTTGCAACATTTAACAGGCCCATTACATTACAACAGTGGACAGCATGATATATTTCCTTTATCTTAACAAATCCAGAGGTATAGTTGTTGCTGCCCCTGGCAGCAAATTGTCTGAGGTACTTGATGCTTTGCAGAAAGTCTGGAAGAAATCCTCTTTGGCAGTTCCAAAGTGAGTCATGTATTCTGTACAGGATATCATTGCTCCATTTACTTCGTGYTGCACGTTAGAAAAGAGCATTTCTGAGTGATCGTAAATGTATTGTGAATTAGTAAAGATACCATTTACGGCAATACAGCAATAATGTGCCCTGGATCTTTTAGGTTTGACTTTTGTCTCCTTGGTATCTATTTCACACTGGTGTGTTTCTATTAGTCTCAGCAAGCTACAGTGTCAGTGAAAGGTAAGCTATGCCCTGTGTGTATATCTATGCTAAGGGAGACCTACCATCTACAAGAGGCAGCTGGAGGCCATTTGGGGTACACCTTGCATCCCTGGCTATAATGGGAGCATGGACACTTAGTTCACTGGTGACACCTTCATGCAGATGCCTAAATTTAGGTATCTTAAACGGAAGTCGGTTTAACAGATTATTTCTTATGGTGCTATGGAGCACCGAAGCACCTGACAAGGGTGGACAGCAAAATCAATTAAATTGCTTTATTGTTTCATCAGATTTCTTTCTCTCTCAGCTCTTGTTTTATACGAAGATTGTAACTTCTGTGGAGTAGGAACCACTTTATTTTGTAAATTAACAGTACCGGTACTAAGTCCCTGGCTAGGGCTCCTAAGCGTGATAGTAATACAATTATATTCTCTACTTTTCTGTGCTGTTACAAAGCACAGCTAAATAGGGCCCTTCAGCCAACTGAACATAATGACTAGAACAGAGGCTAGGATGCCTGGATGACTAAAAACCCTAGGTTGTTCTCATTCTTTTTATGCACTCTCATGAATTTTCCAGCAAAGTATACAGTAACAGAAATGATAGCAGACATCGTTAACTGTAAGTAAATCATGGAAAGTATTCACAGGAAATATTTCTAATCCCATTTTACAGAGGAGGAAAGTAAAGCGTACAGAATTGAGGGTTTTATGCAAACTCACCAATGGAGCCTATAGCAGAACTGAGAACTGAGTCAAAGCCTCTTTCCCATAGCAACTTTAAGGTTTGTTTCCCCGTTTTTATTCAGTATTTGTCCATCTGCTGATGGACACCTAATTGACAAAAGTCACGTTGAGCACAGAGCCTCCAGTCCTGGATGACTAAAGGCTTGCCAATGTGACGCCCATCTACAAGAAGGGCCGGAAGGAGGACCTGGGGAACTACAGGTCTGTCAGCCTGACCTCGGTACCAGGGAAGATTATGGAGCAGTTCATCTTGGTGGCGCTCACAAGCCATGTGCGGGACAACCAGGGGATCAGGCCCAGCCAGCACAGGTTCATGAAAGGCAGGTCCATCTTGACTAAATTGATCTACTTCTATGACCAGGTGACCTGCCTAGTGGATGAGGGAAAGGCTGTGGATGTGGTCTACCTGGACTTCAGTAAAGCCTTCGACACTGTCTCCCACAGCATCCTCCTAGAGAAGCTGGCGCCTCACGGCTGTGGTGAATGGAGCTAAATCCAGTTGGCGGCCAGTCACGAGCGGTGTTCCCCAGGGCTCAGTTTTGGGGCCGGTCTTGTTCAATATCTTTATCAACGATCTGGATGAGGGGATTGAGTGCTCCCTCAGTAACTTTGCAGATGACACCAAGCTGGGTGGGAGTGTTGATCTGCTCGAGGGTAGGAAGGCTCTGCAGAGGGACCTGGACAGGCTGGATCGATGGGCCGAGGCCAAGTGTATGAGATTCAACAAGGCCAAGTGCCGGGTCCTGCACTTCAGCCACAACAACCCCATGCAACGCTACAGGCTTGGGGAAGAGTGGCTGGAAAGCTGCCTGTCGGAAAAGGACCTGGGGATGCTGGTCAACAGCCRGCTGAATATGAGCCAACAGTGTGCCCAGGTGGCCAAGAAGGCCAACGGCATCCTGGCTTGTATCAGAAAAAGTGTGGCCAGCAGGAGTAGGGAGGTGATCGTGCCCCTGTATTGGGCACTGGTGAGGCCGCACCTTGAATACTGTGTTCAGTTTTGGGCCCCTCACTACAAGAAGGACATTGAGGTGCTGGAGCGTGTCCAGAGGAGGGCAACGAAGCTGGTGAAGGGTCTAGAGCACAAGTCTTMTGAGGAGCRSCTGAGGGAACTGGGACTGTTTAGCCTGGAGAAGAGGAGGCTCAGGGGAGACCTTATCGCGCTCTACAACTACCTGCAAGGAGGTTGTAGCGAGGTGGGTGTCGGTCTCTTCTCCCAAGTAACAAGCGATAGGACGAGAGGAAATGGCCTCAAGTTGCGCCAGGGGAGGTTTAGATTGGACCTTAGGAAAAATTTCTTTACTGAAAGAGTGGCTACACATTGGAAGAGGCTGCCCAGGGAAGTGGTGGAGTCACCATCCCTGGAGGTATTTAAAAGACGTGTAGATGAGGTGCCTAGGGACATGGTTTAGTGGGCATGGTGGTGTTGGGTTGACGGTTGGACTTGATGATCTTAGAGGTCTTTTCCAACCTTAATGATTCTATGATTCTGTGAAATAACCAAGAAAGCAAACCAGCACAGAAGTAATTGTTTCCACCAAGAAGGGAAGAAATTAGTCTCTTCATGTGTCCCCTTTCAAATTTCTCAGCTCTCAGTAACCACAACTGCACATATCTCTCCCTGTAAAAACTTGAGCGACAGCCCAGAAAACTAATTTTTTAGTTTGCACCACAAATCTCACAGAAAGGTGAAAGGAATGGAAATCACTGAAACAAAGCAAGAAGACCAACTCAGAAAATATGGTAAAAGAGCTAATGAAGTTCAAAGTCAAAGTGCAATTCTTAGAGTGCCTGGCAAAGAGAGTAGTGTATTAAATGCAGCATGCAAATGAAAAATCTTTTGGAGCCCGTGGATCTTAGATCAGTCCCACTGGCACAATAAGAATAGTAATTTCTAAGACCACATTCTGGTCATGATTTTTATAACCTGAAAATGCAGTTCTGAATTAAGAATTAAGACTTGATGATTCTAAAATCAGTAGGAATCTTAAAAGAATCTGGTCTTTACATATCCCAAGACATAGATTTTTGTCCTGAAATTCCTGTAGTTAGCCCATTATGTGTTTTCAAGTTTCAGTATATTTTGAGCAAAGCATACAAATCAGTGTTAAAGAATTGAAGTGCTGAAGAATTGATCATATCGATATTTAACTATGGTTTATCGTGCTCAGTGACAAAAATTGCTTCGAATTTTTAGTGTGAATTCCTCTTTGTTTTCCATCACTACAGCTTTCTATTATTTTCTTTTTCTATTGATATAGTCTTCAGTCTTACCAATTAATGTAGACAGCTATGGAATTTGATTAGAAAAAGTATTTAACTCCTCCATGGATAAGCAACAGCTCAAGTATGTTAGAAGGCAGGTTTCCCAAATATCAGACAATTCTTATAGCTCTTTTATGAGTGTTTTCCAATTTTTTTGTAATATTGTCCATGAAATTTGGGAACCAAATCTGGACATGGCTTTCCAGGAATGATCTAAGTAGCTTATCTATTCACTTTCCAGAAAAGAACTTAGAAAATTTGTCTCTTTTTTTTTCCCCACAAATACTGTGATTTCCACTATCTAGAAAGATACGTTAATCCAGCCTCCCCCAACTGAGGATTGCTATTTACTTATTCAAAGTATTCAGCTTGTGGGCCACAAAATCAACACTGTTCTAGCTAGTTTTGTGAATGAAAAAAATTTAAATAACTCCCACACAGACTTCTGCATGGAATTATTACAATATTGTGGTTTTGGTCTCCCCTTTAACTTTGTATCCTTGTTCTTTTTGTAGTTTATGAATCGGTTGTGCATCAAAAAGAGACTCCTGAAATGATGCAAGTTGCAACGATGCAAATGATGAAAGTTTTCAAACTTCAGGTCAAAGCTCTAACAAATCCCCAGGAAAACAAGAAAAAATCCTGTAAAAACAAATTCTTCTCCTGTTTCAGTAGAGCCAGTTTAGTCTTCTTATTTTGTTTTTTGTTGTGTTATAGAATAAACAAAGAGTTTACTGTGTCAAAAGCTTACAGCCAGCTGACCCAATTTTTGGCCCCAAAATAATGGCTGAGATGATTACCTATTGTCACCATTTTTTAGTTTGATCTGACCTCTAACGTGAATTATACACATTTCAATTATAAACCCTCTAAAATATGCAGCTTTAGAGATTTCAGATTCTAGTTCAGTCCAATTTCTAGCAACGATGGAATTTCTGGACATTGGATTGAGGTGGAATTTGCTCCAGTGTTTAATCAATTGTAAATGTTATGTATTGTGTCATATACTCCACTGCTATATTAGCCCTTAGACAGATAAAACAATAGGATTTAATTTCCCTCCAACGTGTCATGGTGAAAACAAAGTCAGCTGTTTAAGATAAGAATTAGGGAAGATTAATGCCAAGAATGAAACAAGACTAGGGATTATTAATCAGTGCTTTTTATAGCCCCATTTCATGATGCTTTCAAAAGCCAATGGGAGATGATCCCATGTGTCAGAATTAATAGCCATAACATGCTCTGGCAGAAAGAAAATAATAAATAAAATCACTTGGGGCACTATACTGCAATAACATGTGCTTGCAATGCCATATAGGGTAGACATGTTTGAACAGTGTTATCTTGCATTAGTGTGAGTAGTGGACATGCAGATATATGAGTGATGCTAAGGAAGTCTAACTTCAGGCTCCTGAATTTGGTCTGAAAGTCTGCTTCCAAATGTGGTTAGGCTCAACTTCCATTTTTTAATACACCCAGGTACAGTCTGAGTTGCCTCAGGACATTTCTCACAGGCACCGTCTGAGCATGAGTTGGTTCTTCCTTTTTCTTTGGATTTTTTTTTTATTTTTTAGTGAATGGGAGGATGTCTTGTCTCTACTCAAATTACCTCTTCGGTTTGAATTTTACATCACTAGAACTCCCATATGGCTATGAATTTGAACTCAGAAGATCAGCAAGTAAAACATGCCTTTAATCCACTGAAATCAGTGGAATAAAGGATTTGGCCCAAAACTTTCATTCTGGTTCATCTTTGTACAGCTTCCCTAGATGAGTCCCACAGGGTCTTGCTCCTCCAGCCACCTATCAAGGTCTTTTCTGGGGTCTATAAAATCAATAACCTAGCTCAATGCCTCTTGTCACCATAGTTCGTCCTGTGTCCACTGTTGTGTGTCCTCTCTGCCCTCTCTATTACGATTTTCATTACAGAAGATACAAAGGAAGCAGTCACTTTATGAGAAAGCCATGCCACAAGAAGCTTGTCATGAGGATCTTTTTTGAAAGATCCCGTTTTTCTGTAGGCTTCTAGGGTTAAGTTTGAAAATCACCAGCCTTGGAAATAAGGACAACACTTTCCCAGCTCTCAGATTAAATGAAAATAGCCATCTGACAAATGTTTTTAATTCAAAGGTGATTATAAGAAAAACTGTCATGTGAAGTAGGGGTTGGCTTTCTGTTCTTTATTTTTATGTTGTAACTTTCTGAACAGGCTGCATCCACTAAGCCATGTGAATCATATAATTACGATTACACCTCCCAACAGTCCTATCAGAAATTAAGGTTTATATAGACAGTGTGTGATAACTATTTATTATTTTCCTCCAGCTCACTTCGCTGTGAATTTTTATGGGAAGTATTGAAATAAGTGTTCCACTTGGTGGAGACGACTGGCTGAAAAAACAAAAAATGGAGGAAGCTCAGAGGGATTTATTAGAACAAAAATTTTAACCATTGTACTGCAACACATCATTTTTTTATACTCTTGTACAGCATCTTGTCTTTAATCAAGATCAGACTGTACAAACTGTAACATAGACAGGACTTGATAGGTAATTTGAGGCAATGATACAATGCATATGCCTAATAAACACATTAATAAAATATAAAATTAGCAATCAATGTTCCCTTCCTTCTGTGGGGTTGGGTTTCATATCTTCCGCTTTGTCCGTGTCCTTTAGGTTAAAAGGCCTCTGAGGGAGAGATTTTTTCCCCCTGTATCTATAAAATAATAGCACAGCCAAGCACAACTTCAATTCCCTTTGGGACTTTTGTGTGTTCTTTATCATTTTTGAGTTGGTTGGAAATATTGATATTGATTCTTTTTCCATTATTTTCTTTTTACAAAGTTGAGATTTTTATGCACTTTTTATTGTAGTCTGTAAAGGTTACAGTTTTAACACTGATCATTTTTATTTTATATTTTATTTGTATTAAAGTAAAATAGTTTCTAATTTTTGTATCCCATCATGAGTTTTAAGGAAAGAAGTGAGATACTTCTTTCTTTCACCCAAATAAAGTAAATTGAAGTTCAAAAGGAAGGTATTGGAATTCCTCTAGTAAGAAACAAAAAAATAGTTGGGAAAATAAATTCCTTCTCAAACATTAATAACTTTTAAAAATCATCTTTCTCCTTCATCCCATGCTCTGCCATCTTTAACAGAGATTAACAGAGACAATTTTTTCCTGCAGATTGAAAAATTCTGATTTTTTTCTTTTCATTCAGAAACAGATTGAAATAAAAAATTCAAAAATTTATGTGACACAATATTTCAGAAAATCTTTTGGGGCTAATCAAAACATTCATGTTTTGATTTTGTTCCCCTAAGACATTTTGAAATGAAAAATCAAATCATTACTCTAGAAACACCAAAATGGGACTTTTCAGACTTCTGAAGCCTGTCATTGCTGGTTTTGATTCTCAAAATTAATTTCACCAACGCACAGACACAAGAATTGCTGAATTGGTGCACATTCTTGCCCACAGGAGGGAGCAGTATGTGTAAGGATAGTTGTTATTAGCATGTTTCTCCTGTAGTTTCATTTCCATGCAATTGGACAAAGTTCCTAAGCACAGATTTAACTTTAAATTCATGTTTAAGTGTCCCTATGAAGCAAATATTTAAGCATGTACTTACCCTCTTTTGACCTCAGGAATACATAAATATGTGCTTCAATGCTTTGCTGAATTAAATTAAATACACTTAAATTCCTCAATGGTATGTTGCAGAGCTGAGGCCTCAAGCTTTTAATGAGGGATGCATGGGTATAAGACAAAAGAGCATCAACCATCACCAAAAGCTCAGACTTTTCATTTCATTGCTAACATGAAAAAACATGCTTGAGAAAGATCTATATCAGGTTAACTAYTTCAATGGTGAGATGATACTGATGTAGCACTATCTATCCCCATCAGTTACAGAAGGCCTGAATTGATTTATAATACACAGCATGGATTCTTTTACCAATCATCAGCTCTTTGACAGAGATTTAAAAACTGGGCCAGTTCCAAAAGAAAAAAAAAAAAAAAAAAGAAAGGAAAAGATTAAAAAGAAAAAGAGGGATTCACTAAGAATAATGTTTAAAAAAGAGTAGGTCATATGTTTAGCAACAGACATTTCCTGGGGAAATCCTTATGATCAGCTTAGCCATAGTGTTTTATTCTTTTTCTATGAAAGGCTTTGTTTATAAAAAAGGGAGATAAGATTTCTTTAAAAAAGGAACATACATCCATCAAATAAGACAGTATGTCAGTGTTACTACATGCTGGCCTTACTCCTGTACTCTTCTCTAGAAACCCAATACTGGTCACTTAAACTGATTGATAGGATATTGGGTCAGATGGGCCTTTAATCCAACCTGATATGGCCAGTTTCATGTTCTTATCTTATCTTAACAAGCCTGTTCTTTAACCTTATTTTCATGTTTAAGCCATTTTGAAACTTGGTGTTTTTTTTAATGAAAACCTGTATGCTGCAACAGTTAGGTGAAAGCTCCGTCAAGGTGCTCTTTCTACCTCCCTCGTCTTGCACCGTCAGTGAGCCACATCCTGCCAGTGTGATTTAACCAACCTGAATGGTCGGTAATAGAGGCTGAAGGGCTGTCTGTACAGAAGAAAGATTTTGGCACAAAGATGCTTCCCGTATCACCAGTAGTTTAGGAAGGTATCTCGTTTAGCAACCAGAAGTTTCTTTTGACACTAGGAGGACTGATGGATGTGAGAATTCTATTCAAAATCTGAAAATGCTGTAATAATGTTTCTGTTAACACCTTACGTGGGCAGGCAGGCACTGCAAAGGTTAGGTACGTTCATTTATAAGACCTGATGAAATGTTGGGGATCTCTGAGAAAAACAAGCACTGAAGCAACTAGAGACAGCCAAGAATTTTTTGATGACTTTTGCCAAAAATGTTGAGTGATCAAAAATAATGATCCTTTCCTGTAAGAAGGGTCATTTTAAGTGACCTTCTTTACGTGAAGAAACACTAGAATAAAAGTTTTGAGTTCTCAGTGTCTCATTTACCTGGTAAGGTAAGTCTTATATAGGCTACAGAGATAATTGAAAACTCCATCAAATACTATTGTTTTTTCATATTTTTACACATTGTTTAGAGCTCAACTCACCCTTTTTGCTCCTTTTTGTTTCAATTCCTTTCCATTCAATTTCTTCAGGTGTGCATTATGTCACAAACATGCCTATAGGATCAAAGAAATCACTATACTGAACCAGCCAGTCCCATTCCCAGTTTCTAACCAGAGCTGGCCAATACCAGAAGAGTCAGAGGAAGCTTTAAACAACCTGCACTGTACAAGATGGGATAATCTGGCCCACATTTCCATCACACTCTAATAGCTTTTGGTTGTTTTAAACACCAAATAACAAGATTTAACAGAATTTTTTGTTCTGGTTATTCTTGTTATCCAAGTATATCTGCAAACTATTTTTGAAACTTGTGAAATTCTTTGTCTCAACAGCTTATTTGGACAATGACTGCATTGAGAACAATATTTCCTATATTCATTTTGAATTTGCCTTGGATGGTATTTATTTCTTCATCATGTCTCTATTCTTATGAGCTATTTTGCTGTCAGTGTCTGATTTTTCCACCAGCAAAGACCACAAAGCTGTAAGAATGTCTGTAAATCAGGACAGAGCTGATTAGCCCAGTAACTGTCTGTAGTAGTGGACAACACAGAAGAATACAAGGTATTTCTGCCGTGTTTACAAGCCTGCAGAAATCTTTACCTCATGGCAGCCTCTTTTCTATCTTTTCTGGGTTTTTTTTGGTTGGTTGGTTGGTTGGTTGTTGTTTTTTTCCTGGAGATTTTCTTCCATGTATTTGGTCCATTCATTTTTAACTCATACACATTTTTATCATGCACAATATTCTGAGTTTCACAAGTTATGTGAAGTACCGCATTGTTTTGATTTTCCAGACCTGCCACCTGCCAATTCCATTTAAACCCTTTTAGTCCTTGTATTGGAAGAGACAGTAAATAATGATTCCCTTCTGGCCTGCTCCTTGACTCTCATAATTTTATAGACTTCTGGCATATCTCCCTCGGTGCCAAGTCAAGGCTTGTGCAGACCTGTAAGGAGGAAGCACTCCTACCCAGACACTTAAACAGCCTCCTGGACCATCCGAGCTCCCACCCAGGATGGCACAGGGCCACCTGAAAACAGGAGAAAACCAGATATATTAGTATGTGCTTCCTTTGTGCCAGTTAGCTTTGCCAAGGCTCAGGATATATTTGCTGCTTTAGAGCACTGGGCACTGCATTCAAAGCTGAATGAAGTATCTTCCCACGGAGGCATAACCCAAAGGCAATCTCTCTGAGGAAAGGACAAGCCCTATAATCGTCCTTCATGACATTATTTTGGATGAATTGTTTCTAAAGAAAGAGAAAAAATATCTATTTCTCTGGGCATTTTTTAACCCCAAAATGCCTCTGATAATTGGAGATGTTTTGGGAAGGCGCATGGCAATTGTTTTCCTTTCCAGCAGATCACCAAATGCCATTACCATTCTGTAAATATGCAAAGAACCTCACAGCCAGTAGAAAAAAAAAACTAGTCTGTTTTTTTTCTCGTCTGGACACTCTGACCTAGTGAAAAAACAATGCTGGCCAAAGAACAGAGTTGTGCTCCTCTCTGACAGACTAGTTGACTTTGGGCTACCCTGTGTCTCACTTTTCCTGTCTGTAACGAGGTACACCCTCTCTAAAAGACAGTCACTTTATTCACGCATTTCTTACACTTTACTTCAGTAACACTTAGAGTTTGCAGATGTGATGGATCTCTCCAATAATGGATTGGTGAACCTGACATACTGACAGACTTTTAACTCCAACGTGTAACTTTTTTTCTGTTCTACCTCATAGTAAAAATTGAATTTTGAGGTCAGTATCGCAATAGGGAAGAAAATTCAAATAAAACAAAAATCCCTAATTCAGGTAGAGATGAGAATTTTTTTCTTTTTTTTTTCAATTAAAAGAGAAATTCAGTATGAATTTTATTTTGCTTAAAAATAAAATTACTTGTGTGATTTAATATCAGTCCTTTTATTTCCCTTTTCTTTATATTTTAAAAAACATTTCAGCTTTTAAGCCAAAAAATATTGTTTTGATACCAAAGAATTGACAGATTTTCCCTAAGAAATGTTGAAAGTAACATTCTCATGTTTCCATGATAAAATATTTCACTTAATATTAGATACTTAAAAATGTCAAAATGAAATGATTCAGCATTTTAATTTCCCTCCCTCTTTATTTTTCAGTTGAAATTATTATGAGTAGATTCATTTCCACCTACTCTCACTCCAAATCCCTCTTACTGTTAAATCTTCTGTTCCTCAAACGCATACTGATTGCACTGGATAGAATTGGTTGAATCAGCCCAGCCACCAGGCTCTATATTACACAATGATCCTGGTACTTTGAATGCCTCAGATTGCAAATCCATCACACCAGCAGAGCAGTTTTAGTGCCATACTGCATGGAGCCCTCGAAACGTCAGGAGACCCAAGGAACTCTTTGACCTTGGTCATTTTTATCAGCTTCAGTTGCCACAGACACCAAAAATCTTTCATTCTATCACTACTTTAGTGAATGAGCAGTTAGTTTCTTCCATTGAGAAATCCAATTTAAAATTCATCTGGGAGTATTGTTATCCTGCAAGCCACATACAAGTGAGAAAGAAAGCAGGAAAAAACTGATCAACCAGGGACTAAAGTAAGTGGGTTATTCTTCAAGTAATCCATTCACTGATCAATTTTAGTGAGAGTTTTGACTAAATCAGGACAGAAGGAGAAGTGCAGAATGGGTCTAAAACACCACCATCTGCATAGCAATGTTTCTGAAACAACCATTTCATAAGCTTTTTCCAGCAGCTGGACAAAATCCATACAAGTCATTTCTCAAGGGATTTGTTCCAGAAATACTGCTTTTAGTACGTATCATTCCAGTTACTACTTTCTGACCTTGCATATTTTGTGATCTCTGGCATATCCTATAACATAAAATAAATATTTTCCCCACTAAAATTGCTGTCTGCTTTAGATTTTGTGTTTTATTTGAAAAACTGTGCAGTAAGTGATTTTTCCATCCCAATTTTAATTTAAGAACCTCTGGTTTCTTTGTGTATTTCTTGTAATACAACTCCATCCAGTTTCTGTTGGTTCAGGTAAATTCCTATTTTTGCTTGTTCTTAATAGGGTCGTTCAGGTCTTTTGCATTCCAAGGAGGCTTTATGCCATTCATTTAAGGGGTTATTAAATCTTACGATTTCTCCTTTTCTTTTTCTTTTATGACTTTTAAAATGACTGCTCTCTCAAGTTCCTTTATTTGTTGTAACCACTTTATCAGAACTCCTTACTCTTTCCAGTAGCTAAACTATTTGCTTTTGGTTCAACTCCCTCCCCTGACTCTTGATTCCAGAGAATGAAAATTCTCAAAGGAAATCTTCTTCAATTTTCCTTTTGGATGGTGAAGTGCTTTCTTTTTTCTTCTTCTTCTTCTTCTTTTTTAATGCAAAGACATGGTACAGCTTTGTTCTGCTTCTAGTTTCTTAAATAAAATGATCAGTTTAAATTGTCTTTTTTTTTTTTAATGTTCCCCATATGGTATGCTCTCATCTTGAAACACCTCATGGGTTTGATTCTCCTCAGCATTAAGGGAAAATCATTCCACAAATGGTGCAGCCTGGGTGCAAACTTGGCCTCTGGGTATAGCAATATTGCTCAGTGGAGTACCATCCAGAGCAACCTCTCCTGCTCTTGAGTGGGCTGGTGCGTCTACGTGATGGTCTGGGGCTGAGCCTGGAGTAGCCTGCTCTGGCACCAGATGCAGATAGCTGCTCTCTGGCTAATCCTTCAGCTGTTCAGTTCCCAGCTCCACAACCTCTGCAGGTAGCTAACATACGCTCAAATCCAAGCTTTTATCTATCAAATTTTGATACAGACTTTCATCCAACCATAAGAGATATTACTTTGCCTTGATCTCTCCATCTTGAACTTGCCACAGAAGCAATTTCTACTTTGGCCATGGACACACATCTTACTAAATCCCTCTCCCAGATGCCTCTTCTCTGCCATGTCAAATCAAAGCTACATTGCAAAGCCTTCACAACACAACATTCTGTTTCATATTTAAACGTCTGCCTCCATTTTGTTAATCTCATCTCCACTGTCTATAAACAATTTTTGCTTCCCTCATTCTGCTCCTCAAGTGCTATCATACCTCAGGAACTGTTATCATATGTCTTTTTTGTCTTCCTTCCGATCCTCCTTAAGAGTCCCCTATGTTACAAAACTTGACAGTGGTTATGCCTCCAGGATACAAATACCACAGACTTCTACATCCCCCACAATACTGTGTTCCCTTTCTCTCTGCCTGTAGTGTCCTACAGGTAGATGGTATCTCTTTGGAGTGTTGTCATAGAGTTTCCAGTCCCAAAAAGCCACATTTAGGGATTATCTAAAACAGGACTAATCTTATCTCAGTGCTGTTTATCTTTCATCCTGTTGAATCTCCATGAGAAATTAATTAGTTAATGAATCACAGTTCTTCTTCTTAGTTAGGTATTTGTGTAAATAGTATTTTATGAAAAACTATGTACATAAACTCACGTATACTCAGAAATTATGTAAATTGGTATGTGGATTGGGCTGCCAGGAAGAGGCATGCTCATGAACTTGTACGTAAAATGTATTTGTTCATAACATGCAAAGCATTAAGACAAGCAACATTCACTCAGCTGGATATGATACCCTTTTTTTTTCTTTTTTTTTTTTTTTAAGAAAGCTGTGTCAGACAATTACTAGTTTAGATGACAGGAATTAAGAGGTGAGTCATTTTCCTAATTAAATCAGTAATCAAGAATATGGGGTTGAATAATTTACACTCAACACAAATGTGACTGGAGGAATCAGCAGTGTGCCCTTGCAGCAAAGAAGCCTAACAGCACCCTGGGCTTCATTAGCATGATCATAGCCAGCAGGTCAAGGGGAGTGATTATTCTCATCTCTTTAGCACTTTTGAAGTCATGTTCACAGTACTGTGCCCATTTTTTAACTCCCTGGTATTACAGAAAAAAAAGATAAATTGCAGCAAGACCAGTGGAGGACAAACCTGGTAGGTAGAGTATGAGACACCCAGGAAGAAACTGGGGGATCTGGGTTTCTTCAGCCTGAAGAGGAGAAAGCTGGGCAGATACCTAACTGCCGTCTTCAACTACCTCACGGAGGAGTTATAAGATAGCCAGACTCTTCCCAGAGATGCCCAGTGAAAGAAGAGGCAGGAGTCAAAAGCTGCAGCAAGGGGAATACCATCTAGTCATAAAGAAAATACAATTCACAATGAAACTTGTCAAGAATTGAAACAGGCTGTCCAGAGAGGCTGTGGGATCTCCACTTGGTGATTTTCAAAGCTCAGCTGGGGAAGGCCCTGAGCAACCTACTCTAAGTTTGAAGTTAGACCTGCTCTGGGCTTGTTGGACTAGCTGACCTCTAAAGGTTTCTTCCAACCAAAGTGATTCCGTAAATAAGAAAAATTTGAAGTGATTCACTCCAAATCAGAATTCACTTCGGGAAAAAGTGGGGTTTGTTAGAGACCCAATTCTGTCCATGGGAGCTATGTATAATGTCCTGAAACTTAGTTTGACTGGATCACCTACTATAAGGAAAGCATGTAGATGGAAAAGCAAAACCAAAGCTAATTATAGCTTATTATTGTTTGATTTATCAAATACAATAACTTGTTACTTACACCTGGCAATTTTGCATAAGAAATTAATTTGCTTTTACCTTACCTCTCTCTATCTCATAATAAGAGAGTGAATTCATGTTGATCACAGTCCCAATGTTGATCAGGCATCCCAATACCCCAGGATTAGCGGTCTTAAACACACGTACTGTTCCCACACCATGATCAGGAGGGCCATGGAATAGCAGGGTGCTGCTCCACAAAGTTGTGGGAGGAAGGGGTTTTTCAGACTTGGTGATGGAGAGTCATCCTCCGGGGCAGGCTCTGGCTTGCTATCCTAGCCTCATAGCAGTATGGTGGGAAGAGTACCTGTGTCATAAGGGACTCGTCAGAAAATAACAATCGTCTTTTATCATTCACAGTATAAAGGCCTTGTGAATCTTGACCCATAAAGAGGCCTCCTCTGCAGCACAGCAGTAAAAATTACAATAAAAAAAGATTGCTCTGCATCAAAAAGAAAAGAACATTTATTGAATAAGCTGCTCTACCAACATAAATAATGATGTCACGGTCTAGCGCTCTGTCTCTCTTTCTGCTCATTTTTAATTACTTTTGTCTAGTTTCCTTTGGTATAAAAATATTTTTTTCCTTTCTCTGTATCCTTTTCAACTGGGTTTTTTTTTTGTTTTGTTTTGCTTTATAATTCGAGGTGGCACTAACCTCTGATGTAAATGTTGTGTGTTTGCTGGAAAGAGCAGACAAGAGTCTGCTTGCACTCAGCAGGGAAGCAACCTTCCAGACAATTATGTCCTCTTTCATTTATTTCCCATTCTATTTAGCAGCTTTCCTGGATTAAAAGTGGTTTATCAGAAAAGATCTCAGCTGCTATCAGCTCATCAAAGATGCCAATGTTGGAAACATAAGACAGTTCCACCTTGCAGGAATCTATACAAAGCTACACATACACATGTGTATGCATAGGATCAGATACTTTCAGATCAAGGAGGCAGTTTCAAAGAAATAAAATTGAGAATGTATTACACCTAAAGCACTCTCTTTGCTTCTCAGCACATAAAGAGAGAAATGGAAGGGACAACCTCCCTGCCCTTGCCCTGACAATGCCATGTTCTTTGTTTTTCTGAGAATGTCTTGTATTCAGGTGCCTGAATGAGAGCTAAACTGTTCTGAAAATGTCTTTCTAATACTGTGATGAAATTCTGTCCCTGAGCTAAATTGAATATCTGATCCTCAAGTGTGCAAAACAGCATACACTCACTATAACAGATTTTTCTTTCAGTGAGCAAAAGCTAAACGATCCTTACATCCGCCAACCCATAAACAAAGGATCTTATCTCTTCACTCCCTAGTAGCAGAATAACAATCTCCTGACACCTGATAACGAACAAAACCTACCAAATGTCTCTTTCTGCAAAGACTGAGTCACAGCACTCAGAAATATTATTTCTTCTAGCTAAAAGGCTAGCAATTCCCATCTGTTTTTTTCATTAAGTTTCAGCAAAGAAATGTGAGAGTCCCATGCATTTTCCTCTCTTATTTCCACTCTTAGACCTCATGAAAAATTGAATAATGTCTGTAGCCAAAAAAACAGTTTTGTATGATTTGTTGATCTATGGAAGTTAATTGTAAAATATCTTGACTTCTTCCTGCAAGGAAGCACAAATCAAGCTTCCTTCATGTCAGAAAAATCTTAATTCTTTAAAACAAATGGTAAGGGATAAATTGTATGATTTTGACTGATTAATCAGACAGATTCTTTCCTTACCAATGCTTGCATAAAATTAGAATAAATCCTTTGGCTTCATTGGTTTTTCTTGAGTTTGACTCTGACTTGAAGAAGTGCAGAGTCTCAGTGAGAAGTTGATATCATTCTGGCATGACACCACTTAACTCAGTTTATTTCAGTAGAGCTACATCTGGTGAATATGGGCTTGAAAACAGGCTCAAGCCCAGACTGTTGATTAAGGTATCAAAACTAAAAAAGAAGGCTTTTACCCTGCTAGGCTATGATGCTCCCTTCCTTTTAAATTAGATCTCAGAAAGATTAAATGCTTCAGAAGTTTGAACAAGACTTCAACATACTTACTCTATTTATATTAATAATTTATATTTATTACAAATTAACTGCAATAATTAGGTATCTTTTTTGTTTTAATTTTGAGATCTATGTTTTTAAATCCTCAAATAAAAAAAGGGTTTCTGCTAAAACCCAACATCTTTCAAGTAAGTGATAAGTATAGGTACTATGTATGTGTTTTATACTAACTATATTAAATTACTGTGTTCAGCCATGCCGCAGATGGGACTGATTTGGAGTTTTAAAAGGGACAGGTTCCCAGCTGTCTTTACATTTTGTTTTATGTTCTCTTTTGTTTCCTGACAGAGTATTTTTGGGGAAGACGTAGAGTACAGGATTAAGTTTTGGGAGACTGAGGTTTAGGTACCTATGTGAGAATAAATCTGTGATTTGCAAGCAAGACAAGATGTAATATTTTGTAAATGAAGATATCTAGGGAGAGAATTACATGTATACAGGGTGCTGACTTGTTGAGTGCTGGGAGAGCCAAACTGCTGACTTTGAGAGTCAGTTTATTGTAGTGCTATATAATATTTACAAGCCTGAGACAATGAGTTTCTTTCAGTCCAGGAAGAGCCCTACCATGGATAAATGCCTTTGTCTGGGCAGGGTGCACCATTGGCTGGGAGCTGGCATCTGAACAAGCAGGCCAGGCAAATGTTTTAGCCTCCTAGAAACTAGGGATACAAAGGACTTTTCTTATTTGGGGTGGAGTGGTAGAAAGGCTGATAAATAGCCTGCAGTAATGCAAGAGAAGTCCCAGGCAACATGTAGCCCAGAGGTGAAGTTCAGACAGCCTGTCTAGATATTGAAGTTCCCATATCGCATTTTTGGCCGTGCATATATAATGCCCAGGCAGTCTGCATGAGTGTCCCCTCATGGACACCCTTAACGTGCAATTAATGGTGGTCTAATTCAGTTTCAGATCAAAATTTGCCCTTATATCTTCCCTGTCCATACAATCTCTGAATGACCAGCCTTCCTCTGGCAGCGTAATAACCTGCCCTATACACTCCTAAGGCATTTGAATGGGGGACTGTTCCCTGGCACTCACTGGATCAGCTGTGTTGCCCATGAGCACAAGGCTCAGTCCCTTTTCTGCTCCGCTCCAGTGTAGAAGCACTGAAGTAGAGCGTGCTGGCACCCATCCTGGTACAGCTGTTTATCCCCTATACTGTGTCCTGTAAGAATGTCCTTGGGAGACAGCCTAAAGGAAACTTGCAGAAATCTCTGAAGGAGGAATATACCCAGCCAGATACGTCTTTTAGGATTGGCAGGGTGCGGCAGCAGAGCCATGGTGAGAGACCTACTTGAGAATTTCTGTTATATCCAGTCTACTTTAATTTGCCAAAGACATCTCTAGCTGGCCATCCTTAAATTTAGGAATAAAACACCCAAGCCCATTTTAAACAGCCTATGGACACACCAGACCAAAGACAACCCTTAGCAGAGCAGTCGTGGGTCAGAGGTTATCTAGATTCATTGTGAGGAGTGGAATGGAGAGGGGCATCAAGGGTTCATCTGAGCAGAGAAGAGATTTTTTGTGCTTCTTGTGAGCCCAACAAGTTTACTGCAAGCAACAGGGCACACAGTTACAACCTTTGGTTCTCACTGTTAACAAGTCAAGCTAATGGACACAGGAGGAAAGGCATATGAGTTCAAACACAGGTTGCATTTAGTCAGTGGCAAAACTCTCAAAGAGAACAACTAAATGGAGGTGGAGAACAGACAAAAGGCACATGGAGTGAGCAGACAAAGCGAGTGAAAAATGTGCATTCCTGAGAAAAGAGAAGGACTCTCGAGAGAACAAAAAGCAAAAATGTAAGGAATTTTTTTTATATATAAAGTAGAAGAATAGAAGCAAAAAGAAACTTCCATTAATGTCCTTTTGGTTAGTTGCTCTAGACAGCATGCAAATGCATGAAGCAGGGGAAATAGAGGAATAATCTAATTATGTTTCTAACGAGGGAGAAAACAAGCCTATACAGGAGAAAAAATAAGGGTGTTCAATTTCAGTGGAGCAAGCTTTGTTAGAATTGAAAGTGTTGGGTAAAATTGAAAGAAATAGAATGACGACGGGAAGGGGAGAGTGAGGGAAATTGGAAGGCGTTCAAAGTAAAATTCATGTTTGCCTCAGGGAATGTTGTGTATGTATATGCTACCTACCCAGTAAATATACTGTAAAGGAAAAGAGATGCCAATGTGAATGAAAAATGCTTTGTACGAAGTAATCAAGGTTAGGAAGGGACCAAATATGAGGGATAAAATGTGGATTATGGAAGGGAGAGATGAGAAAGTGCAGAAAAAAGAGAGGGGAACTCAGCAAAAAGACTAAAAGCAAAGTAGCACAAGAGGAGAAAAGAGAAGCAATAGAAATGTGTTAGGGCAGGAAGGTCATCCAAGGAGATTATAGGCTAGGATATTGTAAATGTAAGATATTATTAACTAAAGAAATAGATATGGCTACAATATGAAATTAATCCCGTGCCTCAGTTTTCACAAAATAAAAATAAAGGACAAATGTTAAAAGCAGACATAAAATTTCCCCAGGGAGGAAAAAGAAATATTAGAAATATTACAGGAAATCTCAGTCATGCCAGAACAGGTAATCAAAAATAATGGTCAAAACCATATACACCAAGAATATATATAGAAAAAACCCTCAAACTACCTCTACTCAAGTATACTTTACAACTTACTTTGTAAGAAAAAAAAGAAAAAAGAGTTTAGAGGAGAGAAGAATAAAAATTTCAACTCACAGCTCTCTTTTAAAGCATATTGATGACAAGCTAAAAGCTGTATTTAAAATACCCAGCCCACCAATTCTTCACTCTTCTGATAAAATAAAAGTCTTTGGAAAAGAACACAATAAAACCACTCCTCAAAGCCTGTACGCTTCACTCTGTTGTAGTTCACATACCCATTAAGGACATAATCTGCTACCACTGAAGCCAATGGAAGCATGTAGTGCTGATTTCACATGGCATTGAGTCAGGTCCCAGCTAACAGAACAGTTTACGTGCCTATGCTGGGGAAATTGTATGGACCTTCACAGCCCTGTGTGCTGAGAGTGCCTCCACCACCAAATTCCTGCATGTTCATCACTGCTTCATGTCTCAGTCTTCCCAGGTGGAAAATGGGACATGAAACTAGTGCTGAAGTGTTTTGAGATCAGTCAGTGAAAACTTTTGGATTTCACACATACAAAGACCACTCAAAAAGCTGCTTCTCGGGACATATAGAGGAAGAAATTACTGCTAAGCACCTCTTTATTTTTCTGCTTTGGCTGCCCACCCTGTATAAAACAACAGGGCAGAAGAGCAGTTGCATCTGGGCTCCTACGCTTTTCCAGTGACTCATGTCCCCTTGTGTGTACTGAAGTGCAGGTCAACAGGAGGGAAAAGTGCTACTTCTCTCCCAAAGTTGCTCTTTTAATTCATTCTCTACTGCCAGACACGTGTAATTACATGCTGTCACTTCCTCAGGGAAGATTGCAACCACTGTGTTTTCAAGCAGTGCTGGGCTAAGATATCTAAGACCCATCAGCATAGTAGTCTTAGAAGAATCAGCATTGAGGAGTCACATATCTGACACTCCATCTGAGGTCAGTGGTTCAAAAACTACAGGGAG
Source organism: Phoebastria nigripes (assembly GCA_035582835.1). NCBI lineage: Eukaryota > Metazoa > Chordata > Aves > Procellariiformes > Diomedeidae > Phoebastria > Phoebastria nigripes. The sequence goes on from JAYKAV010003447.1 coordinate 223,033, forward strand.
CTTTTTTTACCCCTTTTTTAAATGTTCAGCACCAGTAGGGCCTCTTCTAACAAAACTGCAGCTGGGTGAGCTGAATCCTGCTCCAAGTTGCTTTGGAATTCATTCAGAGAAATACCCTTGACTTCTGCATGCATGTAGAGCTACCAACTTGCAGTAGCAAGGAAGGTATTTTCCTCAGCCCATCACACTGATACAGGCATTTGATGGTTACTTACTTTTTTCAGTTAAAAGCTCTTAAAACCCATTTTTAGGGACTTTAAATGCTAGTGAATAGCTTAGTCACGCAGTACTCTTCTCTCCCTTAGTTCCCCGGATAAGATGCCAGGCGTAATGTTGCAGAAGCACAGGACTGTAGTTTTTGCTTGGTTTTATCTTAAGTATAAATGATGTCTCACATCTTGCTGGAAGAGAGAAAACATTTGTGGAAATGGGACATGGATGGCAGCAGGGATATCACTTCAACTTTCTACTGAATCCAGAGGAATGGTTGTCTTCCATCTTCTGTGTATCAAACAGTGATCTCTGGTTCATCTAAGAATTTAACCCGCAGGGTTTCTGTGGATATTTTCAGAGGTGTGAATCTCAGCTGGTGAATTGACACTGGCTATACTGAAGTTAGACTGACTTACACCAGATGTGAAACAGTAAACAGCAAAGCAGGAAACCGGAAGCAGAATCCAGACGCCCTTGAATCACATTCCCACATGTATCTTGAAGGCCCTTAGCCTTCCCAAGTGCTCAGTGATATTGACTAGACCTTCTGGTGTATTTATTTAATTAAGTGTCCTATATTTGAGACTATAGTTAAGCTCTACTGTGTCAGTAGAGAAATTCCAACTTCACAGTAGGAAGGAGCTGTACAAATGAACTAGCCCTCAGTTCAAGCAGAACAGCCAGAAGAAAGTGTCATTCTGTAAAGAAGTGATGTTTTCAGTGAGGTTTACAAACAGACAAACATCCAAGCTTTTGTAGCAGAGGCTTCATTGCAAGAACCTTTTGAAACATAAACCAAAGCTATAACTCTACAAGTGCTCAACACATAAAATGCTAGTAGATGGCAGAAAAAGAGTATTTGAGCTGCATTGAAGGGACAACTGAAGAAGGTACAAGCAATTGATAGAGCAAAGGACCACGGTGTAGGAGAATATTATTGAACATGCTATGCTGCTTAGGAGGAATCCAGATCAGCACCTGAGCAGCTGCACATTCTGGACAATCTGTTGATGATTAATGGAGAAAGAGGGGAGGCCAGTTACAATCACCTCAGCCCAGTGTTATGAATGCATAGCATAAATCAGGTTTTCATCATCTTTTTTAAAGAACCTCTGTGCAAAAGACAGACTAACTCTCAGGTGGCAGCTAGGGCACTGTGGAAACTCATCTTCAGCAAGCAGGCACACTGTTCTACTGGCTCTTTAAGAAGAGTTAATTATAAACAAAAAGAGATAATCATATGACACGGAACAACAAGTTGAGGAAAGTTTTGGAAAATATTGCCTAAATGTTAGAGCAACTGACTGAGGTCATTCATCAGCTCAGGAGGTCAGCATTTGCATTGGCAGAATTCAAGCCATTTAGACATCTTCAGTGTAAGCGTCCATTCCTGATATCCAGGGTTTCCCTTATTATTACAGAAGAAAAGAAGACACTCCAAGGATGGGTTTCTCTGACCTATTCTGGTTGTCTACACCAGGATGAGTTCAGCTGTAACTAGAAATGTCCATTTCTCTCTTTTGACCATAAAGTGGACTTGCAGTAAAACTATCTCAGATGTAGATGACTGCATGCAAATGTCTCATTTAGTCAGGTGAATCCCCCCTCTTCTAACAGTATGAAATGCTTGCATTGGGCATTAATTTTTTTATGTTAAGCCTTGGAATTGAACTTAGAGATATTTGGGATGGAAAAGGCTGGCTGAGTTTCTTTGCTTGTCTTGAAGGTTTGGTGGTTCTCTTTACACTGAGCTATGGAGTGTGATCCAGAGATCCTCAAGCTATCAGCAACCCATGTGTGCGAGTATGTTCCCACAGCAAAGCTTCTTGCTTAGCAACGCATCTTCAGAAGTGGTATAATCGTGTTGTCAGAGCCAAGGAACAATATGAACAGGAAAATACTGTTTTCAAAACCTGTTTGATAGCTCAGCAGCATGCTTCCTAGTGTGTTGGATTTTAGGACATGAAGAGCCAGTCTGAATTTCTCTGCACACATGGTGCAAAATATACTCTCGTCCTTCATTTGTTACTGCAATGACCTCAATATGATCACCAGTTCCTTATTTTCTTCAGTAGTATCTTGGTCAACAAGGATAGAGGGAAAGGTATGGATTATATAGTATATTCTAGGGGTTTTTTTCTACAACTAAATGAGATATTTTAGCTGTACTTTTTAGTGGCTGAAAACTGGAAAAAAGGAAATATGTCAGGATTAAGTTTAATTTACCAAACAGTTCAGCTGAAGTGAATTAAAACAAACATAAATTCTTAACAAAAAAACTGAAGAGCCTGCTTTAATTTAAGTTTTTAAACAAAAAGTCTTCTGTTCCTGAATTTACATTGCATTTTGTAGATTTTTAAAAAAATAAAAAGCAAGCTAAATATTTTCAAAAGTAAACATTTAATCTGAAGTAACATCTTTTCCAATTATTTTAATTTCAGATTGACACAGTTATGTTGTTAGTATTACTAGCCACAAAAAAGAATGAAAAGTGAATATGGCTATCTTCATATAAGTTGGAGTGTCAGATAAGAGGCATCATAATGGAGATGGGGAAGGTTTATGAACTTCTTTCTGTAGCTTAGTCTAACACAAACCCTCAAACAAAATTCTCTCGTGGTAGTGTTCTGATCCAATATTCCATCTGTAGAGGTTCATGCACATCTTTTGATTGGAGAGTGTTTTTATAACATTTCAGCAACCCACATGTTGACTGCATATAGATTTATGCAGTTATATATAAAATATATAATATATAATATACATCATTATATGTAACATATATAGTATATATACTATATTAATATATAATGATATATAATATAATTTAATTTAATTATATTATATATTATAACATTACAGCAACCCACTTGTGACTGTCAGACTCAACGGCACCTGCCACTGTGCTGCTAATCCTCATGTAGCCCTAGCTGAACCGGATGTGTGGTAACCTAGCATAGGCTGTAGATAGCCAAGACTACTTTGGAAGAAGTGTTTGCTTTACTGAAGCTCCCTGTGCAAGGACTACCTTGCCATGTATGCCATGTCATACCTAGTGTTATGTGTACATGATCCAAAGCACTTCTCTTGGCAAAGAGAAAGGCAGATGCTAACGCTGGTGTTTGAGTCATATTCTCCTTTGTTATGACGGCAAATGCAAAGTCCTGGCCGTGGGACTGAACAACTCCATGCAAAGGTAGAGGCTGGGACTCAGCTATCCAGAAAGCAGCTTTGCAGAATGGGATCTGGGAGTCCTGGTGGACAGCAAGGTCCTGTTCTGCAAAGCTGCTTTCTGGACAGGCCAGGTGGACWGCAAGATGAACATGAGTCAGCTCTAAGCCTTTGCAGCAAAGGCAGCCAACTGCATATTGGTCAGCAGGTCAAGAGAAATGATTCTTCTGTACAAAATAGACATTGACATAAAGGAGCAAATTTAACAGAGGCCTCCAAGCTGGTCAGGGTTGCTGGTGCACATGATGTATAAGGAAAGGCTGAAAGAATGGCTTTTTCCCAGACTTGAAAGAGAAGGTTAAGGGGAGATGGTATTGCCAGCTTCAACTATCAAATGGAAGAGTATTGAAAAAAGTGGAGCCAAACTCTTCTCAGAGTGCCCAGTATTAGGACAAGGGGCAACACACATGCAAGCTGGAACATRGAAAATTCTGTTTAGCTATTAGGAAAAAACATTTTTTCACCACAAAGGTGGTCAAACATTGTACGAGGTTGGTCAGCATAGAGGCTGGGAAATCTCCATCCTTGGAGATATTCAAAATGCAGCCTGGACAAGACCATGAGCAAACTGATTTAATAAGGCCCTGTTTTGAGCAGGAGGTTAGACCAGGTGACTTACAGAGGTCCCTTCCAAACTCAAGTCTTCTGTGGTTTCCTTCGGCCAACAGAAAAGTGTTGCTGCTCAGGGGCRCTCTTCATGCAAGTTAAGTAAGAAGTGCCTTGTTTCCAGAATCAAAAAATTCTGTCCTCATCCACCACCTGTCTCAGAATGCCCAGTGGGTAATAACAGGGTTGTCCCTGAGCCTCTTTTTCTGGTCTTGCACCTACCAGAGCCACAGTATGCCTCCAGAAACCTGGAGCTGTCTCACACGATATATATACTAAAGCCATATCCAAAACCCAGTTCATCTGCAGACATGGAGCTTCCACACACACCTTCACAACTTGGGCAGTCCCTCAACTGGTGTACACACAAAACTTACCAGAAAAGGACTCTGAACCTAAACCAGGACCTTTAGGTGCTACAATCAAGGCTAAAAGTAGAAGCGTAATCTCATTTTTCCAATATTCAACCTCTCTGTTCTTAGCATATTACTTCTGCCCATGTGTGGGAGGCTGAACTACAACATTTGCAATACACTACTTTTGCTTCTTCATTTTCTGTATGGCCTGAAGTTGCCTAGACCTGAACCGTCAAGAAACAATACTCTGTTCTCTGGCTTCACTCAAAAGCTAATTTTGTTTGAAATGGGCAGGATTTGTTACAATTAAGATCATGATGGAATAAAAAAGATGGTGTTGCTAAACAGGAAGCTCATATAATCATAGTTTTTAGATCTGTGATATCTTTACATTTGGGGAGCCCAAAATGATCATGTTGGAACTAGTCTACAAAAAAGTCTTCAGACTCAGTTTACAATCATCTAAATCTTGCCTTCCTGCCTGGGCTGAAATTAGGCGTTCACAAACATTCTGGTATGGGTGGGAACAGGCACCTTAGAATACTTTCTACAAACACAACAGAATGCTTAGAGAGAAGCTGCCTAAACTAGCAAAGAGAAAATCCCTACGTCTCTCCTGACTATGTTTTTTTTTTCTGATGACAAAGGTGAACTACTGCATATATCTAAAAATCTGCCTGGTTAGGCCATACAAATATGACAGGCAAGGATATGTCTGAGAATCACCTTGGGGTTCAGCGACTGATCTTCTCAGATGTTGTATAATTGTGCATTTTAGCAGTGTCAGAAACATATATCCTGATGGGATTTAGATGCTGCAAGTACAAGGTGGACACAGGGAAGGATCTGTGAATACCTGCAGATGCATATTGTGGTCATGAGGCTCCTTCAGGTACAATTCATTACTAAGAGGTAAAAAAGAATATCTTTCTCATGCCAAGTTTTGTCAGCTCACAGTGCAGAACAATTGGAAGGCAGGCCTAAAAAAGCTATGCAGCTGGCTTTGCAGCCCTAAGATTAAGTTTAAATGAGAAAAAGGGCACTATTTGTCTTCTGATTTCCGAGTGTGTAGGGTTCACTTGGTTCACATTTTCAAGTTTTTCTGTACACCTGTGACCAAAGAAATTTAATTTTTTTAAATAAAAAGAAAGCTGAGAATCTCACTTAACCACATCATTTTGCAAGCTAGGTATGGAACACATAATCCTTTCCTTCTTCTAAGTATTTTCATAGGCTTTTACATGATAGTCCTGATTCTTAGACAGCGCAATCTCTTGTAGTTTGACTGTAGTATTGACTGTAATTGAGCTAGACCACCTTACATCTGATCCCAAATCTCATCTTCAAAGCAAACTTTTTCATTTAATCTTGCCTCACTGATTTTCTGACTGACCATTTCTAGTCTGATATCATGTTCTTTAACTGTTCACGTTCTTTCTCTTCAGGATGAATTATTCATCATTTGGACACACTCCAAAATGCATAGACGCTTTTTAAAGACTGAAGATAGTTCATACCATTAAAGGTAACCATCTCTGGGAAACATGCTTTCCTTTTCTGACCCTGCCTCCTGCTCTCCTGCAGAAAATGCTTTCAGCTTTCAGAGTCTTTTCCCTGAGTATGGTCTTCATTCTTCATGAAATTACCCAGTCATTGCTCCCCACAAGCATGTGGTCCCACATTGGTCTGGAACATATAGAGGGTTATTGTATTACATGGTTATTTGTGACCTGTAAAATTGATACCAAGTTTATTATAGTGCAGCTGACTTGGTTTCAGATTTCAGACGTTATTAATCATAATAGAAAAGAGTGTAACAGCAGGAGCATGTCTGATGGAGGAGACTTCAGACTGAGATTAGTCCTACATGTAGGTTGAAAAACAGTTAAAACTATCCATATTTTAAGCTGAATTCCTAACTTGTGAGATCTTTAGCTCCTTACATTTGCTATTTAGGCTTCTAAACATATAAGGAGACTTATGTCCTTGGAAGTTTAGCATTGCTTTTATCTGGGAAAACATAAAAATAAAAAGGTGAATAAAGCTCAAGATAGACAGATGAGCAAAAATCCGAGTTCAGGACTTCCTCATTTGCACTAGTTGTTGAAATAGCTTTGCAAAATGGAGATTTATGAAATACTAAAGGATAGATTCTGATTAAACTTTCGATGGGGTAAACTGGAATTATTCCCATGAAGTGAACAAACCTATGTAAATGAAAACAGAATCAGAGTTTAGGTGAAATCTGTTGCCTAGAGATGGTTGATTTCCATCTCATTGAAAGTCATTAGTATAAATCTAACACTTGAGCAGGAAAAGGCCCAGACACACAAAAAGAGGGATCCATTGTTAGTTCCTCTTCCAACACAGCTATAGAAGCAGTTAGAAAAAACAAAATTAAAAAGTATACTACAATAAGAAGTGCTTTTTCTTGTAAGTAAAATATATATTCCTATGACTCCTGGGTAAATTCATCAGGTAGGAAGTGTTTAAGGAGCTGTTGCTCACACAAGAGCCCCATTAATGCCATGTTGTGGGGCAATAGCTGTACAATCACTGCAACGGCACTGAGGTGCAACAGTGAAACTCCTTGCTGCATAATGACATTGAGGCCAGCAATCAGGGAAGGACTCACCAGACACTTAGATAGGTAGCTCCAGCTTCTAGTTACAATACTAAAGACTAAGATTTTGAAGAGAGATGACTTTTTATGCCTCAAAAAAAGGCAGAAAGCCAGAAAAACTTTCCCAGTGGGCAGACACCTTTAAAGCTGCTTTCTTGACCCTTGGTTTGAAATATGCAATACTCACCATGTCATTCCCAGGATCTTTGCAGAGACAAAACATGGCATGCTCATTACTATGCTGCGATGCTTTAATTTAGTTAGGGTCACTATAAGGGGCTTCTGCATACTACGGAGGGGGCCAGGTGATCTGCCACATAAAAGGTTTGGTGCTTTAAACTCATGCTTAATTTCAAACTTGGGATTAGTCTTATTGAAGGCAGGAGGCACCYTTTTACAGAGTATTTAAACACTTCATTGAAGAGACCTGAGCTTTGCAGCCTACCTGCAAACACAAACATTAGGCAAAATTTATGGAGTGAATCGTTAAAAATTATTTGCCCAAGTCTCTTCAAGAGCTCAAAGACAATGTGTTGACACTACAAACACAGGAATGAAGGAGAACAAAACACAACCATTTATACTGTGTTTCTTTACTCTGTCAGATCCTCCAGACTGCAGAAGCTCTGAGAAACTGCCAATTTATTTTAGGGGTGTGCAGGGATATTCAGCACTGATAGCAAATAATTTTGCATAAAGCTTAAAATTCTAGCACATACAGTAAGGCTAAATCCCCAGAGTACCTCTCAGCTTTGAACAGTGCTGCTTAGGAAAAGAAGTGATTGTATATGCAAGAGAAAATCAGAAATAAAACCCATCTATGCTGAAAAATGGAATACCAAATGGGGAGATAAATAATATGCTGCTTCAAAGTGAGTCTTGCCACACAAATCCTGTAATCACTGTGAGAAAAAGGGATTATGTAAATATATTTGGTGATTAGCAAAATTACATATTCAAAATTATTTAATTTCATTATCCACTGAAAGTTACACAAATAAATACCTACTGTACCTGCATTTTTCCCATCTGCCTCTTTGTCATTTTTGACAATTATTATCTACAAGCTAGACAATGTATGACCCAGGTGATGAACTAGATTTTTGTTAACCAACATTTATCATGTATGTACCATGAATGATTTCAGAGCAAAAAGGACAGAGAGATGGTTAAAGTGTATGAATGAGAATCAAGAAATCTTGGCACTGCCTTCACTTTCTTACTTACAGAAAGACAATTATTTTTATGTCTCATTTTTGAGGTATGCAAAATGTGCTGACTGCCTGGCCACAGGTCCTCTTGGTCAAAATGCACTGCGTCATACATGGGAGTAGAACACTAGCAAGAGATAGGAGCAGATGGAGAAGAGGGGGAAGGACGTGAAGTATAGCAATAATGATGGTTGCCACATGCACAGCCAGGTAGCCAAAGCCAGAAGGTAAAAGTGACACCTTTGTACCATCACTCCATCCCAAGAAAAGGAAGGGGAGTCCAAATATTGAAAGGCACTCTGTCAGCCTCTGGTGAAGCTATAGGGAGAGAAATAAAAAAGGTATGATAAACAGGCCTAAGCATCTTGGATTGCATGGGTCAATGTGGGTAAGATTCTTTTCTGTTAAGAAAGGAGTTCCGAATTGGAGAAAACAGTATAGTAGTAACTGTGTATAAAAATCCAGGTCAGATAACTCTGTCCAGACATGCATGGGTTGAGTGGTGATCCAAGGATGAGGGCAATAACCTCCACTACTCGGATGAAAATTACATGTGATCTTAAGATGAAGAAAAGGAGACTTTTATATAAGAGTCCTCCCTGAGAGGACAGATGATAAAAGAAACTACYTGGAATCTATGACATGAGAGACTGTCTTAATTCACAATGGTATTTTTTTAAGATGCAAAATAACGAAAACTGCTCTCGGATCTGATAGAGGGAGCCAGAGCAGCTACCAAAGCAAGGCAAGGAACAGTGCAAGACAGAGCTTGCAGCAAAAAGGACAGCCTAAAACGGCAGGGAACAGTATGCAGCCAAGGGAGAGGAGGCAGATAGGCCCTCACCAAATGATGAGCTCTCCTGAGATCCGGCCTTACTACCTGGAAAAGCTTAACAACCTCCAAGTGCAGCTGAAAATGATGTGGGAAGGGAAACTAACCCAGGGCTTAGCTGTTGCCTCTCCAGAGGAAAAGATATTAAAGTTGTTACGGTTATAGTTTTACTTTATGCATTAGCTGTCATTATTGTACTTACCTACCTGTTAGGAATGCATTGTCTCCCTTGATTATGGTCATTGTTCATTAGCCATTCTCTTTTGTTTTTTGTCTGAGTACCAGGGAACGTATTACAACAACCTGAGATTAGGTAAGGTGTTGGGCTAGGGATTTGCAAGTGAGGCCCTGAAATTTGAATCTGATCCTTGATGCTGTCAAGTCACACTGAATGTTAAATGTGGGTGTCCAACACCTATGAAGTCCCATACCCAGCAACATCTGAACACCAGTCTTTACTGACCATGTCTTTATGACAGCTCCACAAGACAGCAAAACATCATGTTGTGGCGACAGGAGCATGGAGAGACAGGCAAACTCAGGGAGAGGTCATTGTGGTGCAGGGAAATCAAACAATACTGCCTTGTCTTCAGAAAGTACTCCCATCACTGAAAGACCCTTCATCTCCAGCCAAAACTCCCATGAAAATAAATCACAGGGATAGTCTAACAGAGAGAACTTGAAGGAATTGTGATTGAGTTTTGATTCAGCCAGAGGATATCTGTGGTATTTTACACTGCACCTAATCCAGTGACACTTCAGGTCACTGCCAAGTRAGACAGTCACCCTCTCCTCTCCTTTCTCTTCACTCCACACCATCAACTGTGCATTATGTCTCCTTCCCCATGTGAGATCAAATAAACCCCTTGAGGATTTAGATAAACATGGAGATTTCATGGAAATCTTTTTTGTTCGTTTGTTTTCGTGTGGTCGGTTAGTTTTCTATAGATCAGCTGGATCAGCTGACTCAGACTTTGGTTTCAGCTCTAGTACATGGGAAACAGTAGAAGTGCACATCTGGGGACAAAAAGCAGAAGGAAACACCACCTCGGGGTGCACTGACAAGTCCTGTGAGTTTGAAATGTTCATCAAGTTACAGATCACATCTCTCCTATTCACAATTTTTCTCAGTAGGACAGAATTAGTATTTTTTYCCTTCTATATAAGGAGATGGGCAAAACACAACTCATTAATGATTATGGACCACTAAGCAGTGAGGATAAAAGCAGGTAGAAAGTAGATAGCAGACAGATAGTACCCTTCCTCAAGGCTTTTCAGTTTAGGAGAGCTCTTGTTTGACTTTTTGACTCATGACTTCCCACAGATGAGTTATCAGCAACACTTTTTCTTCCCCCCCCACCCCAACCCGAATGAAGCTTGGAAAATAAGATTTCTCATCTGTCAGTAGTATTGACATTTAGGGGGAGTTAAAAAAAAAAAAAAAGAGAGCCAGGAATTATCCTGAATCAAGATGAAAACTCTAACACAGAACAAGAGGTCTAAAAGAAACCAAGTAAGAGAACTTTGGAATTATTGCATCTCACTTGAGTTTAGTGTTGACAAACAGGGTGTCTATCAGCCAGCCACCCTGAACTCTCTTTCATCACCACAGAGAAAGGTGATGAGAGGCTGTGTCAAGGTCAAACACTTGTCTTGAGAGGAAAAGCTCACTCTTCATTGCATTGACTACCTCAGGTTTAGAAGTCTAAGTATCCAAGTCTAAATATCCAAGTTCAAGCACTCATTTTTCTAATCAGTCACTAAATATTTAACATGCATATTCTCAAATATAATACAAAACTAGCACAACATTAATATTGATGGCTAGGTTTAATGTAAAAGTTAGAACAGAATGAAACAAGAGAAAAGAAATCAAGTTTCCTCCACCTTTAACACCATTGGGGATAACGCTATAGTCAGTGTAATCTGATTCTCTGTCTCTTGCCACAGTTTTGCTTTCCCATCAGAGCTAACACAGCAGCCTTTCTCACAGGGTTCAGGTCACTTTACCTACAAGTATGCATCCAGAAAGCTGCTGTGATGATTATTCCCTAATTTATCATTTCCCCAGAGCACCAGCACATGAATCCCTTAGCTGAGGCATCATGCTGTCATTTGCCCATCTTCACTCCCAGTGCCCCAAATAGTCTTTGTCCCTCTCCTGCTTTTTAGCACTCATTCAGAATTGAAAGTTTGGGAGAGAACTGTGGCCACCACACTTCAAAGGAACCATAGTGTCCTTTGTCCTCTGAAAAGGACACTTGGGAGAAGCTCACCTTAAACGTCTATAAACCCACTTCCTTCTTCTGTAAATCTCTCTGTAAGACCTTACTTTGCTGTGGTGCCCACAAAATGTCAGCTGTTATGCCACAATGTTTTTTTCTGTACAACTTACTGTGTCCTGATCATGATGATAAGTATTGTTTCAGTACCTCTTTGTGCTGTTCGCCRTTTATGGGCACCTGCCCTTGTCTTATCCATAGACTTTAAGCGCTGGGGATGGGGACTGTGTTCTTTGTCCTCAGCTGCATCTCACCCTGGACAATGGAGTGGAAACACATAATAAACACAAAATTCTGAGTCCCATTTCCTTCAAATAAAAATTTATAGGTCCTGATTCGTCAGAGTCATGTGTCTTATGCTAATAAAACATTGCACCATTATGTTGTGTGGAAAGTTGGCATTTTGAATGGGCCACCATCTGGACTTAAATTTTTATATATGGTCTATATTGATGCCTGAAGTTAATATTGCACCTACATTTCCATTCCTAAAGCTCATTACGACAAGCTTATAAATTTAACCTTTAAAAATGAAATAATCTGTTCTCAGACAGCTTTCAAAAACCTGAATGTAAACAGTTGTTACTTTTGAGGATGCAAAACCTGTGTTTTATTATTACAGGATTTTTGCAAACCTTCTAAAATACTTCTGATGGCTCAACAGGAGAAGACAGAGACTTGAAACTTGGACAGTGAAGCATGACTTACAGCCATGGTTTCATGTAATCCCAAGTAAACCTGTTTTAATTTGGCTGTTTTCTAGAGGTTTAAAATGTCTTTTCCATATGCAGTGATCTTCATATTTGACCTGTAAAGGACCTGCCAAAGTGCCACTGGCATAGAACATGTTTGGAAGTTGATTAGAAATTTCCACTAAGTTGTCAATCCCTGTGCAGTATTGGTATTTTGCAAAGAAAAAGAAATGAAAAGGAAGATCTTTTAAATATATATACTTGTGTGGAAAATGAATCTGAAATACCTACATACTTATGTGTGTTTAAAGAGCTATTTACATACAAAGCCACAAAGCCTCAAGAGGAAGTATTTCCATATTGCATGTAAAAGGGACAGCTGCAATTTATAAAACTGCCAAAATATGTATTGATCAATCAGAATTAATTAAAGTGGAAAAGAATATTTCTACCCAAAAAAAAARGTTTCTCCTTTAAAGTTCTCCATTCTCCTAAAGTAAGACTTCTATAGTTCATTTATCATTAAATAACTTTTATGGCTTTCTTAATTACTTTGTATCATACCATATTTCATAGTTTTTCATTCTTACAATATCTAATCATGTAATTTGTATAATTCATCGTTTATAAAATTTTAAGGCTAGGAAGAATCAATAGCGTAATTTAATCTGAACACTGAATAACACATGCCATGGAATTTTGTCCAGTTTTTTCTGTAACAGGCCTTCTATCACTATTTTGATTAAACTTTTCTGAAGAAGTAACATCCCAGCTTGTTTTAAAGCAGTCGTACTATGGAGAATCTACTGGATTATTTAGCAATCTCTTCTGACAGTCAAGGTGATGTTCAAGTCTATATTAAGGCACTTAATTTTAGATCTCCACTGGTGCACATCTGCACGAGGGAGCAATACAGTCATAAGAGATCTAGTCATCACTAACAGTAGACCCCTTGAGTGCGATTTGTTTCTTCTTAAAGTGGACACCTATATTTGATCAGCTGAATCATTCTCAAGACTACATTATCGTTTGCTTGCATTTGCAGGTTTATCTGAATGCTTTTTTTTTTTTTTYCTCTCTATTTTTTCCTTTGCTGGGATGGCTGCACTGTCCTTTGAGAAGCCCAGAACTTCTCAATAAGCCTGGCAGGTATGACACAGRATCTATAGGAGATCCATTAACTTTCAGTAGGAATAGCTATAAGCCAGGCAAGAAAATATCAAACGGTTCTAGACTTCTGCATGAAGACAACCAAGTCAAGCCCAAGATCTCCATTGACCCTTTTGGGAGTTCAGACACATAGTTCACATAAGCACTCTAAAAGTCACTTGTTTTCATCTTGAGCTGAATTGCCCCCTAATATCATTTATTCTTTAAAATGTAAGTTTTTCTCCATTTAAATTTATTGGCTTTATCTTCCAACTATTAGGTTTTATTATGTTTCTTTCTGCACAAAATAGGTCACTAAAAATAACATCAGAAAATTTCTCCTTGATTAGTTTAGGATCAGGTCATCTTTTAGACCATAATTTCATTATCATTCCTTTCTTCAGCTGCCCTATCCCTTCCAACCAGCTGTTCTTGTATCCACACCAAATAAGTGGTTCTGATGGGTGAATATAAGTTAAAAATTCAATAGAGAACAGCACTCTACAATAGAGTGACTGCATCACTGGTCAAGGGAAGAGCTATGGATGTCATCTACCTAGACTTCTGTAAGGCCTTTGATACAGTCCCCCACAACATTCTTACCTATAAATTGGAGAGATATAGGTTTGATGGATGGACTGTTAGATGGATAAGGACTTGGCTGGATGGCCGCATCTGGAAAGTTACAGTCAATGGCTCGATGTGCAAGTGGAAAATAGTAATGAGTGCTGTCCCTCAAAGGTCCGTACTGGGATCAATACTATTTAATGTCTTCATCAATAACATAGACAGTGGGGTTGAGTGCACCCTCAGCAAGTTTGCAGATGACACCAAGCTGAGTGGTGCAGTGGATTTGCTGGAGGGAAGGGATGCCATCCAGAGGGACCTTGACAGGCTTGAGAGGTGGGCCCCTGCAAACCTCATGAAGTTCAACAAGGCCAAGTGCAAGGTCTTGCACCTGGGTCAGGGCAATCCCCAGTATCAGTACAGGCTGGGGGATGAATGGATTGAAAGCAGCCCTGGCGAGAAGGGCTTGGGGGTACTGGTGGATGAAAAATTGGACATGAGCCAGCAATGTGCGCTCGCAGCCCAGAAAGCCAACAGAAGCATGGCCAACAAGTTGAAGGAGGTGATTCTCCCCCTCTACTCCACCCTTGTGAGACCCCATCTGGAGTACTGCGCCCAGCTCTGGGATCCCCAGTAAAAGAAAGACATGGACCTGTTGGAGCGGGTCCAGAGAAGGGCTGGAACACATCTCTTATGAAGAAAGGCTGAGAGAGTTGGGGTTGTTCGGCCTGGAGAAGAGAAGGTTCCAGGGAGACCTTATTGTGGTCTTTCAATACTTACAGGGGGCTTATAAGAAAGACGGAGAGAGACTTTTTGCCAGCACATGTAAGTGACAGGACAGGCTTTAAACTGAAAGAGAGTATATTTAGATTAGACATAAGGAAGAAATTTTTTAAGATGAGGGTAGTGAGACACTGGAACAGGACTCCCAGAGAAGTTGTGGATACCCCATCATTGGAAGTGTTCAAGGTCAGGTTGGATGGGGTTTTGAACAACCTGATCTAGTTGAAGATGTCCCTGCCCGTGGCAGGGGGGTTGGACTAAATGATCTTTAAAGGTCCCTTCCAACCCAAACCGTTCCATGATTCTATGGTAATGTGAAGGAACAGCTAGAAATGAGAATGGGTTTTTTAAGATGACAGTTTATTCTTTGTTAGGTGAGTTTATTTGACAAGAATGTATATTATGATCCTTAACAACACACAGGAATGTAGAAAATACTTAGCATGTAAGTGGGGAACAGGCCTATAGAATGGAGAAGACCTCTAGTTTTCTTCAGAGAAATCTCATCTGATTTATCTGCTTAAAAGCATGGCAAAAAATGTGTATAATGAAAGCCAAATTCTGCCCTCAGATGGCCAACCATAAATGCCATTAGAACATTAAAGAAATATCAATGTCAATTAAACTTTAAATCATGAAATACTGGGAGTAAGAAGAAGAATAGAAATTTTTTTCTATTGTACTTTTCCTGATCCCTTCTATCCACGCTTTGTCTGATTCTCATCAGTATATTTTTCGTAAATAAAGCTATGAAAGTACAAATACCAAAATTTTCACTTTTTATTTTACTTTTTATATTTCTCATCTCTTTGTCTCCCTTCTCACCTTGCAACATGTCCTTAATATTTATGAGACGTCCAGTTAACCAAATACAATATTTCACATACAAAAAGACTCTGTCCATTACAACCAGTTACTGGTTACCTACAATGTATCATCATTTAACACAAGCGATTAGAGGATACGTATGACTGTCCATTAGAGGATATATATGACTGTCCACTAAAAATAAAAGGAATATAAACTCCTGTTTTTAAGCACTGAGAATGAAATTAGGGTGGACGCATGAAGAACTTTAAATTAAGTGACAAAAATCATACCCATAGTGGTATTTGTGCATTTGGTGAGGCAGATGCCAAGATGACTTCTCTTTCTGTGCAAGGGTCCAACAGCATACAATGAGCATTGTCAGAATGAAAGGAAAACAGAACCCCACCTTGTCCACCTCCCTTGAATGACCAGAATGCTACATTCACACAGGTGCCTGTTATGGCACAAAAAAATTTTAAAAGTGTATCAGTTACAGTCACCCAAAAGTCAATTTCTGACACTTGAAAAGTCCTGACATGCTGGCACCAAACTCCAAAGAATGGAAAACCACAAACTAACAGAAGCCCAGCAATGTGCTTCAGTTGGCAAGACCGAAAAATTTGGAAATGTTGAGAGAGCTGATTGAGAGAGAGGAGACTATCAGTTCTACAGCCTAGATTCTCACAGGGATTTAAAGGCAATTCACGGAATTAAGATGAGTAAGTGATCATGGCATGGCACATGCCTAAGGTGAAGAAAGTCCTCTCTTTGTATGAATAATATAAATTGGTGCAAGTACTGGAATCCAATATAGCCCCTTAACGCCTGTGCACCTCTAGCCAACAACCTATGAAACTATTCCCAGTCCAGCTTTCGGTTTTACCCACAAGCAAATGTGTATCTTGCACAACGATATTGCATAACACACAGACAACACATGCACACCTGAAGCAGCACCACTGTCATCCCATATGTAGAGCTGAAACAAAGGTATTTCCAGCAAATTCAGTAAATTAAAGTATCCCTAGTGCAGTTAATTTAGCTGGATTTTGATTAGGGCATGAGGGCAAACACCCTTTTTTCTTCTAAGAATGGAACTTTAATACTCAGAAGAGGTGCAACTTTATTTATATGTTTTAAATATTGTATTACATAGGCTTGCCCTCACTGTATTAACAGCCTGAAGTATTAAGACCTTCTAGAGTTCTAAGGTGTGTTATAATAATAAGAGTGACCCACCAAGATTTAATAACTCTCAGACTAGATTTCAGAGGGAAAACAGTAACTCCATGCCATAGGCACTTTTCATACTCTTTATCCTTTAACAAGGCCTGGGTTTATTTGATGGCTAATATGACAGTCGTTGTTTGATTCTTCTGCAAGAAAAATACCATAAATAAAGTTTGACATTCAGTAAAATGTGAGTAAAAATCACCTTATAAGCATAATTCAAATCCTAAGGAAATTTCCTGTTTCTTGACATTAGACAAAAATATAACTGCAATGAGAATGCCCTTGAGAATACCTAAAAAATTGGCAACTTCTGAAATGAAGTGTGAAATAATTTAAGAAAATAGATGTGTCTTTTTCTGATGCATTGAATGATACTGGAATATCATCAAGGTATAGACTGATAATTAGCTTAGTATAGAATTATAATATTTTAATAGATACATAAACAAGTGAGCTGAAGAGCAAAACACACATGCTGAGCAATAGTCTGCCTCCACTCTGCTAGTTTGCCTTCACTTCTTCAGAAAGACAGACACATGCATGGTCTCTTTGATTCAGTGATCCAAAATCATCTCTCTTCAATGTGCCCATTTCATCCTCCTGTGTGTTCACTTTGAAGCAGCTGTGCATGGAATGACTCACGCATTAAGGAGAAAGACCATGACTGCAGCCCAGCTTCCAAACCATTCCTCTTCAAACAATGACTTTGGTCTTACTCTTTTCTCATCCACTCAGATTTCCATTCATATTTCACAAACTCCTGTTGATTGTATTTCTTAATATAAATCAGATGTTCTCCAACTATTTTCCAGTATATACAATTCAGTAGAAAGACTGTCCAGCGGAAAGCTCCCTGCCCTATTCACAGGAGGTGCCTTCTCACCCTGTCTTCCCATTTGATTCATATTGTAGTAATTACAGAATTTGCAGCCACCCAGAAATATTGTTCAGTGAGACTTTAATGCCTTTTTCATCTGTCTAGATTTGATTTAAAGGCTGCAAACAAGGAGAAACATTAGATTATGGCCAGACGGTTTCAAGAGATTGAGTTAATGCTATTTTAGTAAAATACTGCCCCTCAAATTAAGACAGTGTAATTGACTTTGCGTATTCTCTAAATGCTTGGCTTCATTTAAAACACTTTAGTGTTTCTCTGGGTCTATATGAGTGGTGATTCAAATCAAACTCTTCAACTTTGAATTGCATCAAACTAGGAAAGCAGGCATAGATGAATACTAGTGTCAGTTTTTCTCTCCATGTTTTCCACCTTTAGCCATGCCCACGCCTAACCCCTGCTAATCTACCCTTCTCTGAACACCCCAAGAAAAGATCAGATCAGATATGGTCTGTTTACTTTATAATTTGAACACCAAAAATCTTTTTGTGGATAAAACCCAAAGCCATATTAAAAAATCCACTGCCTCTCTATACCAATATATACAAATTTGGGTTTAGGGGCACAGTTTCAACCTGAATAATTTTTTTTTTTTTTTTTTTTCTTCTTGGACTCAATAGAGAAAGTTTGGAATCTCTTCCCCAGGGCACTAAAGCAAGCTTGTTTTCTCTGAAAACCTTACAACCAGATTCAACTTCCCAGCCAGCAGTTATTTTAATTATCTTCAAGTGTAGAACTGAATTGAAGTAGCTGCTGTGCTGGCAGTCCCTGATGTGTGCTTCATCTGATTTGGAAGTGTTTGGCATCTCTAGAAAACTTGAGGAGACAAAAATCTTTGCAAAATAAATAAAGAAATAGATAAAGAAATAGATAAAATGCTCTAAAAATAAAGTTATTTAAGAATGAAATTAGAACTTGCTTACAGCTCTTAAAAATAAAAAGGCACTATCAAATGTGAAAACCTTACACAAGAGATGACGTACAGCCTGTTGTATCCGACAGACACTTCTGAGACTCTGTGCTGAGCCCCAGAGGAGCCCAGCGTTGGCTGGGCAGAGGTCTTTCACACATTTTCATCTCACCACCACGGCCCTTATCCCCCTCCAGAACCCAACACGTCAGACGCAGCTGCTTGGTCAAGCTGTGGTGTGTCAGCTGGAGCCTCCCCACATCCTCTGACGAAGTTAACACCATCCCACAGTCCAACAGGCAGGATCTCAGATACTGGATCAGAAACCATTGAGAGGGCTGCTTCTTCATGRGGGTTAGAAGTGGTCAAGAGAGAGCAAAGGCCCATTCTTTTCTAGCGTCCTCTCTAAAACAGTAGCTAGAAATGGATGCCCAGGTAATAGTTTAAAAACAAGGCAAACAGGGCAATACCTCCCTAAAAAATAGACCCAGTCTGCACTGATCTCATCTCAAGAGTTTTCAAAAACAGAGGTGGTGCCTTTGGTTTCCTTGGCCTTCAGTTAATTGTTTAATCCCATTTTGAACTCATTAAATCTTGCAGCATCCATGACATCCTGTGACAAGGAGTTCCACAGCTTAACTACATGTTGTGTGAAGAGCCAGCTCCATTTGATGGTTTTCTCTGCAGGTTTCCCTTTGATGTCCCCTAAATCTCATATTGGAAAAGAAAATGATCACACACTGTTTATCTATCTTTTTCATACCACTCATGTTTTTGTGGATCTCTAACAAAACTCTTCTTAGATGTCTCTTTTACTACGTGGATGAGAATTAGTCCATGTCTCATTTTGAGCCAATATACGTATCTCTGTCTTCCAGACAGACACTAACTCTCCTAGTATATTATAATAGCACCCTCAGTGCCTTATGTGGAGCTGGAGACCACACTGGCAGCTAGATATGCCAAGGCAAAGTCTTTCAGCACCAGCAAGAGGTTCAGTGTTCCTGCATTTGTGTTGTTTTGTATGTCCAGCCTAACAGGAACATTAAGTGTTGATAAATGCCTCTTTATTCCAAGTCTAGTCATTACCTTCAGAGGGTCCAGAAGTGACTCTGTTGATGGAGCAAAGGTGTCTGCCTTCCACAGCCGACAAGCTTTCAAGGCCACCTCTGTAAACAGATTTACAACTGAGGCACAGTTTGTCCCTGGCTATCTCTCTGATTCCGCTTCATGAAGCCTCCCAAGACCCAAAGGCCTTGTGTTCAGCAGAGATCAGGTTGTTTGAACACTGGATCCATTTCTGATCCCAGTGCTGCAGAGCTGCAGACAGGCTGCGTGCACAAGACATTCAGTGCTGAACACCAGTATCATGGACACCTGTTTCTGTAAGGTGGACATTGAGGCATTTTGTATCCCCGCAGATCTCAGTAAGACAAGGCTCTCCAAACCTCCTGAGTTCATGCTTCCTGCTGACACTAGCTCATTTAATAATGCTCCTTGACTTGTCCATTCCCCAGGTGCAAAAGAAAGGGCAGTATCTTTTGCAGATCTGACTAGCACTAATACACAGCATAACCACAGCCTTTTCCTTCATCCTTCTAGCCTCTGTCATCATTTCTCCTGTAGACTGATGCCTCTTTCGCAGTGGGCATGCTATCTCTTGCCTCAGCCTGAGAGTGTTAACCAAAGTTTATTGAAAGCGTCTAATACTGTAAAGAGGCTCCTGAAATCTGAATTCATGTTTATTCAGAACCTCTTCAAAYGTGAATCACTTATGTAAAGCCCTGCAGCCCTGAGACTCAATTCGGATTACTTACAATTACCTGAAATTATTTGAACAGAGTAAAGCTCCCTCTTTTCAAGCTTTTTAAGATCAAAGAGTCAGTCTTCACCCTTTACGGCTTGTCACTTTAAAACCCTAAAGTAAAAATCAAAGGGCACCTTTTCCCAAGCACTTCTGTTATATCCAGACTACATAACTATGCCACAACAGACATAGGTGTGGTAAGATATTTGMTTTTTTGTTACATTTCATTAGGTGTCTTTAGCTTCTAAGAATATGAGTCAAGTTTCCCAAAAAGCAATTCTCCCTGTCTCCAGAGAGTTCCATTTTCACATGTCCGAACAGACATTTCCTCCAAAGCTGCAAAACCAGCCTTAAAAACTCTGTATTCCTGGGGTCATCCCAGTTGCAGAGGTCAAAAATGGAAGCAACCCAAAATCAGAAGTCTGTTTAATACATCTTTATTTTCTGCTGTGACTCTATAAAGCAGAGATCTCTCATGCTTCCAGTGTAGCACAACAATCTCGTTCTGCTGGACAGTAATGCCTTGTAATCGTGATCCTCAGGACTCTCTCCCTCCCCATAAGCATTTGCTTACAGTTCGCATTTTCCTCCTGCAAAACAACTCTTAACTGAAAACAACCAGCTTTGTGCAGCAGGTAGGGTTGGCAGCAGTTACTGCTAGGTTTGAATTTACTGTTCTCTGATAAAAATAGAGAAAAATGCCTACTGCCTGCTCTGACAAGCTGGGGACAGTAAGACAGTGTGAGCCCTCATGTCAGACTTCATAAAATCCATTTACAGTTGGAGCCTGGACTTTTGAAAATAGCTGTTGGTGTCCTCTGAAACTCTCTTTGTGCGGTCAGATAGATTTGGTACAGCAGAAAGGATCAGATGACACCGGTCACTGAGACAGAGGAGCAGGAGATGGCAGTTCCAGGCAGAGGCCACACTTCTAATACAAGAATCATAGTGATAAAATGAAAGAACTGTTTCAGATTTTGGCACTGTCATTCTTTCTGTCGGATAAACGATTAGCTTTGAACTGGACGACTTATAAGGACAAAATGAATTACAATAATATTCACTGAGGACCAAGTGGGTGTTTGGTGAGATCAGGAGAAAGGCAAAACAATCAGCATCCTATTGGCTGCTGGTTTCGTTTATGTCTTTTTTAAAAATAAGGAATGCAATTCACGTGTCAGGGAGTGAAAAAGTTGGTCTAAAATTCATCTGCTCCCCCATGTTGTGAATGCCTTTCAGCCCAGTCTGCCTTATTACACTGGGTGTATTTATACCATTTTAGACTCGTTAGATAGATTTCATCTCCAGGAGGAGAAATATACTCTGTTAGATAATGGTAGTAATCATCATGTACGCTGATGCTCCAGTATGGTTGCATATGTAAGTCCCTAGCATTTAAGAAGCACTAATTAAGGCCGAATATTCTCTCTACTTTTATTTTCCCCACTTGTGTATGTACATTACAACACAGCCACTAATTATGTGACATACAGTATATTAACTGCAAAATAAAATAAAATTAATGCAGACTATTCTCCCTCACATTTAAAGACATGAGGCAATTATGTAAGATTCTTTCAGCCAAATCTAAGAGCATTTCTGGAATTTATTCACCTGAAAACCTGTAGAAAAGCTACTGACAGAGAGCCTGGGGTATTTTTCATCAGTGGTCCCACAGGGCTCCATTCTCCATCTGCTCTGCATGTCTTCACACCCTCCTCCCCTCCCACTGCCAGGCGCTCCCTCTGCCTTAGGCCAGTCACAGGATTATGAGTATGGACCTCAACTTCTCTTCTGCTTACACTGCTAGATAAAAAACTGTTAGCTTCAGAAACTTGCCTACTGGCTAAAACCACTCACTAGTCAGAGATAGGACAGCACTGGCCCAAAGACAACAGACTACAACACACATGGAAAGCTATTACCCGAGACCTCCAGAGCCAGAAATGATCCACCAGAGACATTTGTGCTAAGCGTGTCACTCCAGAGTTAGCGGCAGAGGCTCTTGCTTTGATGGCAGGCAGGTTTCTATGCTCTCCCTGCTCTTCCCAAATAGTTTCCAGGTGGATGTGATTTGTGGTGAAGAAACAACTGTGACATTTCTAAGCAGCAATATTTCGCCAGAGGACTGTTATCCTTTTTACAGGTATGCCGGAACTGAGGCTCATAACAGCCAGGAAACTATATCTTTATTTAGGCAACTAAAGCAGTGGCCTGATTTTCTATAGCTTCGACTCCCCTGAAGAGAACAGAAGCTCTGGGCACTCAGCAGGGCTGAAAAACTACCCATTAACTTCTAAATCTATAGCCATTTCACAGCTGTATCTCTGTTTCACACCATGCTGCTCAGTTCCCCTCGGCAGCAGAGAAGAGCCTCTCTCACAAAAAAAAGGCAGAGGGCTGCTCAGTGCCCTGATCTCTGGTCTCCTGCTTCAGAAAATGCAGCCCACATGGCTTGGTCAAGGTCGCTCACAGGTTGCCTGCTGCATCTCCCACTCCTGGACCTCACCCAAACAGCTGCTAATCCTTCCCTAATACCGTTGTTGCATGTAAGACAAAAAAAAGAGACCATTCTCTTCATTTACATATAGAGTATAGAGTAAAACATAATTAAACCACATACTACAGATGCACTATAATAAAAAAAAGAAATAGTAAAAACAATTATAGGCTGGCATACTTACTGCTTCACATTTAAATAATAATGTGAACTATTAAGTAAACTAGGGCATAATCAGCTGAGGTTCATTAACTTATCTCACTGTAGAAATAGTACTACAATTCAATACAATTAGGTACATGCTAGTAGGAAACAGTGCTTTTTCTGCACCATGCTGGGCCCAGTCTTAGAGATGCTGAGGTCTTTCACCTCCCACTGACTTCTCAGAGCATGCTCGCTCCCTTTTGGGAGGCACCCAGCACCACTCTGGATCCAGCCCCTTGCAAAGAAATGGGCATTAAGTATGTCAGTTCACTCTGGTGCTGTTGATAGCCATGGAATCCCAAAAAAMCGCTAAGAATAGGCCACATCCATGGACCACATTTAGCTGGGGTTGCGTTAGCTGTCCGTGTTTAAGGAGAGCAGCAATGAAGGCATGTACAAAGGAGACATGTATGACATTAGCCTGCATACAGCAGGGGCTCTGGCCCGAGCAGACCCAGAACTGCTTCAAGTAGAGAATATGCAGGCCAGCGCAGGCTCCCAAAAGCCCTGGGAGAAACTGATTCTGGATCATTTAAAATAATCCAGAAAAAATGAGAATAAGCCAAACAATCTATTTCAGGCTATCTATGGCACTTCTTTGCACATGCTCCATACCACAGCAGATTCCCCCCCACCTCTGAATGACCTTTTGAATCTCAGAAGACTTTCCTTCCTGCAGAATAGGGAGTTAAAGCACAGAGACCCTCAAAAGGTGTCTATAAAATCTCATTACATTGCAAATTAGCCTCTTCACTACACATGTGGTCTTCCTGGCTGTGCCTATAGTAGAAAAGCAGACAGGGCTAGGGCCTGACCTCTGACACTGAGGGCAAACGGCATGCACAGCTGATGTCCATCCAGCTAAATTTCTTTCCCCTTCAAAACAGGATGGGCTTGGGAAAACTGTCTATCTGGTACGGTCCCTGGCATGTCCAAACATGACCTGGTACATTAGTAGGGGGCACAGGCAAAACTGCACCACAAAATTTCAAGCATTTAAACAATATGGAAAATCACACATCGCTGTTTGATTCAATGCCTTCACCCCATTTATTTGTCTTTGCTTTCCTAAGAGCTAGCCAAGGCAGGATTTTGATGAAAGGGATTTGGCTTGAGTTAACAGAGGATGCTGATAGATTGGAGTGAGCATCTGGAGGATAGTTTGTGATAAATGTCTGAAGAATTTCCCTAATCTTTCTTGAAGTGCTCCTTACTATCTGAATGCTTTTGAATCTCTTGTTTCCTCAGCCTTCATATGAGTTTGATCAGTAGAAACTCTTTTCCCTCTTCCATCTGTGTTTAGCAA
Source organism: Phoebastria nigripes (assembly GCA_035582835.1). Taxonomy (NCBI): domain Eukaryota; kingdom Metazoa; phylum Chordata; class Aves; order Procellariiformes; family Diomedeidae; genus Phoebastria; species Phoebastria nigripes. The sequence goes on from JAYKAV010003447.1 coordinate 247,243, forward strand.
GGAGATACAATGTTGTACCAGACGGAGATGCTGAAGGTCTCCCTGAGACCTCCAGATGGAGAGTGGTCAAAAACCTATGTGAAAGGACATCATTCTTTTTGGACAGCATTTTAATCACAATTTCTATGGGTGAAAATGAAAACAGCATATGGCACAAGAGAGTAAAACACACAGCTGCTGAGGGAAAAAATACTCTATCATTACAAGCTAGGGCCCATAAATATTACCTATGAAATTAATTTAGGTCAAGGTCCTTATGTATCCCTAAAATGCTTTCAGTGATTTCTCCAGATTATATGAAGAGATTATGAGTTACAGCTGCCAATGTCTTCAAGCAAAGGGACTTGGAAAGAGATGTTCCATGGCATCTTTATAGCAGGTGTCACACAGAAAAATCAGCTTAGGATGGGTATGGTTTTAAACCTGGGAACTGTGAACAAGGCAAAGCAGAAAGTGTGTTATGAAGAGCTCAGATGAACAATTCACACAAAAGTCCTAAGCAAAGACCTGTTCAATAAAAATATGGGTCAAACAACAGGTCACACAATTGCTGGCACTGAAGGAACTCATGTTTAAATTAAATCCCCCTGTGTGTGTGCAATTAGGGATCAGAAAATGAAGCTTATTTGTCTGGATACATTCACTCCAAATTTCTCACTTGGATGCCTATAGCAGGGAGCTAATAAGCTGGAACTTTAACTTCATGGAAAATTCCACAAGTCTCCTATGCAATTTTCTTCCAGATTGGGGAAACAAACAAACAAAGGAAAAAAAAAAGATAATTCCATAATACCCCGCAAAAGGAAATTTTGAGGCGAGATGTTATTTTCGACTTACTGGAATAGAGTTTCAACAAAATCAATACTTTTTTTGCTTTGTTTTCAACTTTCTGAGTTTCCAAATTGAATGTACAATAATAAAACCAGACTGAGATTAAGAAAAAAAAAAACTTTAAAAAATGAAAAACCTTTTGAAAAAGAATAGCAGGCAGAATAGCAGGCAAACCCTATTCCCAAATGAAAAGTTGTCCCCAGACTGTTGAAGTGACATAGCATTTCCCAGCATAAAAATGTTCCTTTGGAAAACATGTGACCAGAATACAAGACACTTGTCTAAGGCATATCTGTGACAGAGTTTGCTTCTATGATTACGGTGCTTCAGAGGAAGTTTCTGCACTGTATGTTCTATAGACATACACCATAGCTCTGTGGGTAAACATAGGAAATCTCAGGTCAAACTGAAAAAAACTAAGTACATTTCAGGAAACAGAAAATAAGCAGTCCCTCTGGATTACCATTCTCAAAGTTTTTTTCCAATGCTGCTTCCGTGATGTCTTGCAAATGGATTTACCAGGACTCCACAGGCCCCAGGTGATTAAACTACTGAAAACAGGGCAGAATATTCCATTGCACATGTGTGAAGTCAATTGCTTAATCATATACAACCTCATAACTTTTAGAAGTACGTTATAGGCAATTTAAAACTGGGCAAAGCCCAACTGCTCCTTTTTTATTCACTGCAGTTTACCATAACCAGATCAAAACAGAGCATTTTCTTTTTTTCATCTTTTCCTTTCTTTGTTAGGCTTGCAAGACATTTCAGCTCCCATTATTCACTTTCTACACCCCAGTAAGTTAAATTACTGACTCACCTGCACACACAACTATCTGCCTGCTTTTCTACTCTAATCATACAGCCCTGCACATAATGCAAATTAGCAAAACTAATTTGGTTTTCATTATTATGCTAATGAATACTTCCTTTATAAAGTGCTTTGAGATCTACTGATGCAAGGCATTATATCAGAATTGGCATTAACATTTACTTATGATCATTTATTTATGATTATTATACCTCTTATAAATATAATTGATTTTCCATGTTATTAAAATTCTCTGTACACTTGTAAAAATTCCCACTCAAGCATCTCAAAATCAGATGCATTGTTTCTGTTTTTTGGACATTCTAATTAATCTGTTACATTGTTGTGATTAAAGCTTTTCAGAGTTCTGGTTCTTGTGATATGATCACCATCATTTTTATTCATTAGTTGTTGATGGTAGTGACCACAAAGTGCTCAGCAATTTCCAGACATTCATAAGGGGGAATAACTGCCCTAAGGAGCTGAAAGTCCAAAAAAGAGCTCATTAAAACAGTTTTTTTTTTTTTTTTGACTCATTGAAAATCTGTATTAGACCCATTCATCTTTTGCTTTAAAGGTTTTGCTCTGCAGAAGCCACAATATGGGGCTTAGTTAAGAAACAAGCCTGTAACGCAAGAGTGGGYGTACGCGCGTGTGCTGGGAAATGCGCTGCAGCCTCTCTCTCATACTTAAAATCCAATTTTCTATGTCTGGCTAAGGTGGAGCACACAGAGTCACAGCAAGAAGGTGCTGGTCTTGTGTCACAGGCAGGTTTTGCCTGCTGCCGGTCCCCAAGGGCCCTTTCCAAAGCTACGGGTGCTTAAGCAGTGCCTTTATCTGGAAGAGCACAAAAATAATCACAGCCTATAACCCTAGGTCAGATACCTGACCTAGGAAAGGATTTTCTCTGACTTTACGTGGGTACAAGGAAATCCCTGCATAAAACACTTCTTAAAAATCAGCTGCCCACTCCTGACCTGCTCTCTCCAGAGACTGTATTCCCTCAACTACAAGATTTCAACATCATCAAGGGGTAGAAAGGTGTGTGCGTGTGTGATTTTATGATTCTAAAATCACTGAAGGGATTTTCCTCTAGTTTTACAAATCTATTGATTTAGTAGTCCTACAAAAGATCTCAGTCAGGAATTTTTGCAGTCTAAGCATGGAACAATGAAGAGAGGAAACTGAGCTTTTGTTAGAAATGGAAATTGTTTGTAAGTGGCAACCAGTTTATAGCTGCAATTCAAACCAAAGGACAAAGCACATGTTTTGGGGTTTTCTTTTAACATTTTCTGTTGTTTAATTAACATAGTTTTTATTAGCCTAGCAGCAGCTGGGTTTTGATTCTGTTTGTGCAGCAACTCAGAAAACAAATGGTGCTTCTGAGCAAGCTCAGGTCTTTCAAAGCAGTTTTGGGACATGGTAATAGAAATGTCTCAAGTCCATCTTCTCACTCTTCCTCCCTCTGCATCTTTGCTATTCTTAATAAAAATGCACAGCCTAGAAAATGTGGATTAACTCAGACAAACAGATTGAATAGCTTTGTCTTTTATATTTAGTTGATACAATCAGTAGCGCGAGACCCRGATCTTAATATTCTTTTTTTATCCTTTCAAATCAGGCAGCGGTTCTCTAGCCTTCTACTATCCCCTGCCCTGTTCTTCTTTAAGACTGATTTTAATGTACCGGTTTTGAGCAACATTATCTAATTTCCTAGAACTACATGCAATACCAATTTGTAGTAAGTTAAAAAGAGATTTTGGAAACAGTTACTATTTAACACTGGAACTACAAAACATATAAATTCCCATATCTGCCATGTCCACCCAATTTGACATATTTAATTTATCAAGTAAAATTTTTTTTTTAAGATAATTTAGATAATACTTCTAGAATTGTTTTAATCAGGTGATGAAACTAGTCTGCACTCTTCCTAATGGGATTTAGAGAGCAGGGCTAGCAGTAAACAAAGAAGCAAATGAAATAAACCCCATTAATTAGGGTGAAACAGTAACGGAGCAGTTCTGGTTTTACAGATGGGCAAGATGTCTGATTGAATTTCCCAGGCTATGCAGATTGGCTGCAGATGGTGTGGAAAGTGGTCCAGAACTCAGAATTCTTATAATCAAAAACACACTTAGATCCAAACAAGAATGTTTTCCCATGTGATGCTGTATAGCTTGCAACCTTATCACAAGCATTTGGTAACTTTTCAAATCAAACCATAACATAAACCTCACACAACACAGAATTCAGCAAGGGCTCTCATTAATGGTGCTATTATATCTAATAATTCAACAACAGCACAGCTCCTGGAGGCAAGTTAATTTGGCCCCAAGTTATAATTTCCTATTGAAAATGCCGACTGATAAGTGCATGGGCCAACTGGAGTTCTCAAGAGAAGAACATTCACTGAGTAGGCAGTATATGAGCAACACCTGTTAGCATTAAGAAAATAACACTGGAAGAACTTATTGCCAGTGAAAATATCCTGACGAATTCAGCAAAATATTAATATATTGTATACCTAAAACTCTTTGAATCTGAATCTAAACTCTTGCATACTTCTTTGATCTAGAAATTAGACTGTATTCCTGAAATTTTGTTTGCAATACTGACACATTAGAGAACAGAAGTCTTTTGCAAAGGGAACTGTGTAAATATGGTAACCTCTTACCCTCTGCAAGGACACTGAGACTCTTCTGCTGACTTTAGAAGCCAGCAAATAGATGATTGCCCCCTTCAACCCTGTTCAGCTTGCAAGGTCATAACCTTTTTTACAAGGGTGTTGCTTAGGTTTTAATTTGAACATAATAAACCCTCTTTGAATATCTATTACAGGTCCCTTGATGTTATTCTGGTGTTGTAAAAAGGCAAAAACTATGTGCAACCCCTACCTATGCTCTTGTCTGACATAAAAGCTCTTTGCTTCACTATCCTTCTCAGGAAGAACGAGAAAGTCTGCTGAATGCCTGGAGGCAAGTACTGCATGGGTTATAATCCTTTTGTGCTCTTCCTTACACCTGCACCTAGATCTGACCTCACCTTAACTCATATTAGGACAGCAGATATGGCATTTCTTCAAATGAATTTAACCCACTTAATGCAGCCTTCACCTCTGCACCAAATCAACTTAATCTAATGGAAGAAAGATTGGGATTAACTGAGAACCAGGATCAGTGGCTTTGCATAGGTGTGCCTAAGACTTTAGCTATGCCTTTGGGCCTTTTTCTTCTAACAATAAATGAGAGATGCAGTCTTCAAATTCTACAGTCTTTGAGATAAACATCAACCAGAAAAATTAGCACACTAAGTTATGTAAGACATTAGATCATGATAAGAAAATACACAGCAAGACTTAGGTAATTAGCCGGTATAATGAGAGTTGTTAATTTTTGCAGGAACAATTTATAAAGTTACTCAAGTCCAAGAATTTGTCATTGAGTCTATTGTAATAGAGTGGTACCGTTTGAAGGTAGCTAGACATCTAGAAGTAGAGCAAGAAAGGAAATAAAAATGAATCTCATATATTAATTTGTGCACTCAATTTCAGAGGAGAATCACATTTTATGTAAAGGCAGTGAGCCTTGGCAGAGAGGTTCACAATGATGTGTCAGTGGAAGTTTAATTTTTATATTCCTCTCAAAAGGTCTTAATTAGCAGGGAAGGATGAAAGTGAGCTTGAAAGAAAATCACCAAAGACACTCCGGGAAAAGAAATGTCATTAAACAAATCCCCATCACTTGGCACTTTAAAATTGAACTTGACAAATGATGGCCTAAAATACAATTGATAGAAATTCTGCACTAAGGCTTCTCCATTCAGGCCTTACCAGAGATTACAGATGGGAGACAAGAAAGATAGAAAGTCTTTGAGGGGAAAAAAAGAAATAAAAAGGAAAAGGAAAAGCTCCATATTGTAAGGAAAATTCACAAGAGAGAAATACCTTGTGAAGGTATTTCCAGGGGAGAGGGAAAAATCTGTTTCAGAAGTAGCTGTCAGCTGCCAACCACCAGCTGAAAAGCTCTTCTCAATTTCCATTTCCAGCAGAAACCGAGTTTCTGGCAGAAGGTGAAATTTGACAAATTTCCCCCCAGCTGGGCTGCAGGGCTGGGGCACCTGGGGAGCCGCGCTGCCTTTGCAGCAGCTCTGCTTTAGTTCCTCCACCAGTTTTGGCAGATTCAGATAAATTTTGCTTTCTTCCTAAAAGCAGAGGTGAATACGACAACAGTCTTCCCAGTCAAAAACTACGGAGACATCACTTTGTTTTTCTTGAATCACAACTAACATTTTCAGCAGAATTGAAAATTAAATTTTGAACAGCTCTAGGTTTCTCTGGTTTTGTGGAATTAGGGGAGTCTGGAAATTACTTCTATAAACAATGTATAAATCTCTGGATAAGAAACAACATCTGTGGCATATGATATAGTGCTAGAAAGTAATGAAGAATGAAGAAACAGCAGTCACTGCATCAGATAATCAGGCAGCAGGGTAAGAAAGGTGAACAAATGGAAATACATGTTTTGCACTAAAAGTATTAAACTGTGAAAGTCGTTAACACAGTTCAGAAAAGCCAATGGATTCAAAACAGGATTCCTCATACCGATGGAGAGGAGCTCCTATTTAACAGGGTGGACCACGTGAAACTTCTTAGTTCAGAAAGTCCTTAAAATCATTAATGCCAAAAGCCAGGAAAGTTTATGCAACGTTGTTCTTGTTTCTTATTCTGCTTCTCTAAGCATCTAACACTGGCTACTGTCAGGAAGAGGATACTAGGACGATGGACTATTGGACTGAACTGGTTTGGCAGTTTCTATGTTCATACAAAGCAACAGAAAGTGRTCTGCCAGCTCAGAGGCACTGGCCATTGAAGGTTGCTCCATGTAGTAACACTGGAAAGACATGCAAAAAACGAAGCCTTAACTCATTTTTAGCAGAGGCTTATCTTCAGCTTGTTAAGGAGAGCTTACACGTATGAATCATCACATATTAAGAGGAAAGTGAGCACTCCCAGAAGACAAGTCTGCCTGCTAGGTTAGTTTTACCAATCTCCCAGCTCAAATATCACTAATTTTCTCACTTGTTATTAAAACTTATGAAGACTCAGGAGTTTTTTGAATAAAAAGATTCTTGCTTACCACATATCCTTTCCCCTTTTGACTTACCATAGTTTCTTCTAAGACTAAAAATGCACCAGTCTTCCAAATTAAAAATATAAATTGCATCTGAAAGTGCTTGATTTGAATCTGTTTAAGATCAAATATTTTGAATTGAGTCTCACTCTCTTCTTGAGACCCACAAAGAGAAAGAGAAATATTAATAAACCCTTTTCCTTATTAAAGTTATTTCAAACCAAAGAATAATAGACTGAACCGTACWCCAGAATACTGAAAATTGGATACCAATTACAAAAGTTACAAAAACTTCCTTTTTGACTTTGGCTCACTTAATTCAACTGTGTTCCATTTCTTCATTTATAAAATGACACAATGGTTTCCTGGATTACTGTAAAATTCTGTATTTGCAATGTTTTCTGAGGACTACAGTAAGCAATGTAGACAGAAAGAAATAAAAAACATAAATTGCTTCTATTTCATAGGAAAGTGAGACAATTATTAAAAAGTGTGGATGGGGCTACTTCCCTTGAGTTTACTTAATAATCAATGCTTACAAAATTTTGGCATCAGTGGGAACCTCTTTTTTTAAAAAACAGTGGTTATCTGCACACTGTACACTTTCAAACTCTATGCTGTTACGTAATAGCATTTCATGGGGATGATCCAGGCTTTAATTTTCTTTAAAATGAAGATTTTGGACAAAGATATGTGCATGAGAGAAAGAAGACTTTTTGATTGTTATTACGCATTTCATTTTTATTGTATGTTTTGGAAAAAGGCCCTTGAGATGAATGCCAAACAGCTAGTCAAACTCATACTTAAAAGAGAGTGTGCTAAGTTCAAAGTAGCTGATAATAAATGCTAGTGATGGTCATTGCTTGTTTGCTTTTCCGAGCAAAGATCTGTCTGCTTATACACAGGAGAAGGAATGTTTAGATCAGGTTTTACAATAACCGTGTGCAAAGTCCTCAGCAGTCTTTTATATGTATAAACCTTATTAAAAGGCTCAGGTTCTTAAGTGCATCATACTACAGATGATCTCATAAATTACATGCACAGCTCCTGGCTTCTCCACCCAGAAGATAAAAACCTTCTGGTGGCTTGACTATGCCATTGCTATGGTTCAGATTATAAAAGTCAATAAAATGAGATCTGAAACCCAACATTGTAAATGTTAAAAAAACCTGTATAGCTAGACATAAAGGTTAAGCCTCCATATGAAGATATATAATCTAAAATGGTGATAACATTACAGCACATAGAAATAAGGGGAATTTAAAAAAAAAAAAAAAAAATCCACAAACCTGGGAATTTTACTTGGATCTCCTAAGTCCCACAGTAGACTTTGACTTTGTTCTTCCATTGTAAAAATGCTTCTGTCCGAGGTGTGCTCAAGTCCCAGTAACTATCATGTTTTACATCCCAGAAGTTCATGCTCCTTCAAGTACTGGAATGCATTTTGCTTATGCTAGCACCTTTCCYTGGCACCCACACTAATGAACAGATTCATTTATCCTAACTGGGCACACCCAAGTGAGATGCTTAAATTAGCAGTATAGTCATTTTAAGGAGAAGCTCATTTTGTCTGCCTTTAGTCATCTGAAAGCTTGACACTTAGTCCAACATGGTCATCTCAAAAGTTGGTGGAGGCAGACATCTTTAGAAGGAGATTCATCCCATTCTAGACCAGTATCTAAACCAGATAAACTGAGTCACTCCTGGTGATCTCTCTCTCTACTGAATACAGAAGGAATTTATTATTCAGGCTGAGGCTTAGATAACTTTGGTAGCTAATATGAGTGAGATGAATGAACCGCTACCTTCTTTTGTAGTCAAGGAACAAAGGCACTGCCAATGGACGAAACAGTCACTTACAAACTGAATCACCCTCTTGGACATGGCATTCTCTCTTCAGTGAAATTTATTTCTGATTGATAGATTATCTTCTGTTGTCAAACTGCCCTTTACTTTTTTTTTTAATCAAAAATATAGCTTGACATGATTTTTCTTTCTGGATTAAAAAATCTCAACCAAAACCTCACTTTCTTCCCCATTTTTATGATTGATCAAAACATTTCTGAAAAAAATCACATGGCTTCTACTCAGAATATTTATGGTTTTATTTTGAGATGAATTTTCAAAAATCTGAAAAATATTCCTTCAATTATCTTTAATCCAATCATCTTTAATTTAAAAATCCTTCTGAAGTAAGAAGTATACTACTGTAGTGGTTAAAAAACTGCAGTTGCTTTTGTAAGAGCATGGCTGGTACTCTGTCCATGGTGTTTTGGCCAAATTCCAAGGCAAGTAATTACATTTACATACCTAAATTCACCCTGGTTGTTTCATCTGGATACTGCAATATTCTGTAAGCTCGTTTAGCTAATTTAGAACCCACATGAACAGCATAGGTTCAAAAGTTCAACTCAAACTTTATTAGGTTTGTGGTCCGCTTAATAATACTTAGCACTTAATTAATCTGCACAACACCCTTGTGAGCTACTTAAGTTAGTATTACCAGGAGAGTCTGTGAAAAAGGAACAAAAAGAGAGCCAGGAAGAAAAATGTCCATCCTGTAATGCCATCTCTCACACTCAAATGGGTGTTCAGGTGCCTATAGTACTCATTTTTAGTTCAATGGTATTTAGTCTTGAAAAGCCATTAAATCAAAGAAAAGCACACAAAAGGCAATGTGACAGTCTACCTCATTTTATGATTTCAGTGTGCCTATGCACATGTCCAACAAAAGTCCAAAAAAAATGAACACATTCTCATTTTCTCTTTCATATATGGAAGCATTGGATCCATACATAGAATACGAGAATCTCTGCGATGGGAAAAAAGTCAATAACAGCAATAAGCTAATACTCCAACAATGCGAGTACCTGATTGAAGTACCACTCATCACACCACTCATCAGTGGTAAGATGCAGGGCATCCTGTGGGGACCCAAAAGACCAAACATCTTTGGTAACAAACCACTGAGTCCCATCCTCTGAAAAATGAGAAATCCTCTGTGCTCAAATTCCCATGCTTACTATGTCAGCACCGTGACAGTAAACACACTGGTGTAATAGTAGGCATGTCCAAGTGCAGAAGCAGGCAGTGCATTTGCAGGTTGTCTGAGAAGCTGTCGTGTGAAAAAGAAGCAGGTGGAGGAGGGCTCACAGGCACTTCTGAGATTGCACTACCCTTCTACCTAAACCCTTCATCGCTTAGAGAAGTATTCACAGTGCCTAAAAGTTGTTGCTTTCTGTTTGGGTCTCCTGTCCTCTGGGAATTCTTCTCTGAATGGTTTCTTGAGATCCTACTGTTTGATCCAGTTCCATTTATTAGGACCTAGTACAGGTCCTTAAGTCCTGTTTTCCACTTAACAGTTTCTACTACCTTCTCTGTGTCATTTCTAGGGACAAACCCGTTCTATGCTGCAGGGGACTCAGTAAAAGAAAACCAGAGAATCCTAAATCTAAGCTGTTAGGGGACTTGTGGAACTGTGGATATGCATAATATGTAAATGAGACTGAAAGAACTGAAGACACAAAGATTTCCTTTTCTTCTGAAGCTTATGACTGCAATTACAGTCAATGACAGACACAGACCACAGTCTGCATAGACTTAGGTTTACATATGGTCCCTATCACAGTAGGAACTTCTCACACTTTCAATAACTTTATTGTCACAGCATTCTTAATAAAGGAAAGTGCTGTCTTCTCACTTAGAGTGAACTGATGATACACAAAAAATTAAAATTATTTGCCAAGGCAAACATACAGGATGATTGTGAGGGGTGTGAAACTAAGTCTCAAGTCCCCAGTGAGACCTCTAGTTACTAAACATCTTTCTTCCCCACTGGACTCTTGATTTTCTTATTCTCATCCTTATGAGTATGACTGTTACAACATCATTGCATCACCCATGGCACAACAGGAGAAACCCAGGACATGATCCTGCTAGCAGATCCATGCAGGCAGAACTATATGCTTGAGGCACTCTGACTTCAGGTGGGTCCTGCACAGACATGAGGAACAAATCTTTGCTGAACATAAGCAGTAGACATAAATATTTCAATGGTAGAGGTTTTATGAAGTGTCAGGTGTGTATTAAATAGGATAACAGCAAAGCCATATCATGACATGGTATTGTGATTACATCTTGATTTTAGTGATTTAGTTTTGCCTGCCCCTTTACTCTCCCTCTTCTTCACTGCTCTTGGGAAATTAATTTCTTCCTTCTCTTAAATTATTTGCTCTGGGACAATCAAGTCAAGAACATGAGAAGATGGTCACAAAAGCTGTTTCCTCAAACATCTATACGCATCATAGGTCAAGCTGTCTGAGGGAAACTCGTGTGATCCATGATCCCGTTGAGACGAGGGAGAGAAAGAGGTGCTCTTGTCAAATAATACCATCTTCAAAGACAATGAAAAGCAAGGACAAACAGGGTAGTCAAGCCTTTTCCTAACTGAAGATGTACGTTGTCATCAGAACACATTGCTCCAGTCTTTCTTCCAGCCACTTAATCTAGTTTGTAAACCTACCTTTCTTGCCTTAGCATTAATTTCTTCATTGAAGGTTGAAACAAATGTAGGGTTACGCCTTTTGATCCTCAAGACATTCAGCCCTTCAGCAAGCTTTCCCGGCAGAAGTGAAGAGTTCTCATCTTTATACTGCTTCAACAACATCCTAGCAATAAAGGACTTTTTCATGCCAGTGGCACTTGAAACTGAAATGAATTGCAAAACACTGCAATTAAAATACCAGGAAAAGTGCATTGAGAGAGACTTTATAGCCATTCAGGATACCTGAAGGCATGATAAATCTTCCATCTCTGTGTAAAAATGCATCCCACTATTCACTCAAATCCACAGCAAGAAACTACAGCTGCAGCATAAGTTTAGGGAAAGTCCTAAAGCAAAACTTCTCTGTACTTTGAGGCAGGTATCACTGAGCTTATCTGAGGTCAGGAGAAGAGCTTAAGTCTTTCCACACAGTGCTCCTGAAATGCCCCTATTTTTCTGGGTGGAATCAGGTTGTTCTAGCCAGGCTTAATAGCTCAGACTCCCTGCAAAGTGGAGTCTCCTTGCTGGAGAAGAAAGAAGAGACAAAACTTATATTCCCAAGACAGAGGGACTAGAATTTCCTTTCCCATCTAAAAAGTCTGTCTTCTCTATCCTTCACACTTGGTTGGAGACCACACCTCTCTGTCAGTAGCAGAAAGACAAGGCTGAGACAAAATAGGTGCATGAGAAAATTTGATGAAATCAGTACTATTCAGGGACTGAAAAGTAACAGAGGTAAAAGACACAAATGGAGACGACTTGTGAGAAGAAGGAAATTGGAATGAAGATTTTTTAAGAGGGAACAGAGGGTGGGGACTCATCAAACTTGAAGTCAGCAGGAGGAGTCAGAAGAACTACCATACACCAAGGATGCCTACCACTCTCCCCCTTTCCTCCCATCAAAGAGCCTGTGACTTATCCTTATTTATGCTGCTGATTTCAGGACACCAGCTCTGCAAGTGGGATGACTACCCAGACAACTCTTGTTGACTTTGCCATGTAATTATCTTTGTACTGTCTTCTTATTTGTTGGAGCCAAGTCCTGGTACTGTCTAGCTGGTCCTCCATGATATGAGCCGGGTTTAGTTGCTTGGTTTCTATAGGTCGCTTCTGCTGCAATGTATCTGTATCTCACTAGAGACAATTGTGCTCCACCAGTAACTTCTGTCTCATCAGCTAAGAACTGCTACTCTGTGGTCTATCAGTGATGCATTGCATAATTAGGAAATGGATATACTTTTCCTGGGAAGAATGTAATGAAAACAAAATGTCCTTGATTTCACTGGACAAAATCTAGCAATGGCAAGTTACTGCCGAAAACAGGACCACATTTCCTCTTAAAACTGCTGGTGGTCCATGAGCAACAAAATTCATCCAAAGCTTCAACCTTTGATATAATAAACTGGCCAGACAAAAATTGCTAGAATTTTTACAGGAATACAGTCTGGGAATTTACCATATGCTAGGAAATAAGAGCAACTTCTGGGTTTTGTTGTGAAATTTGCGATTTGTACATTACATTCAGACTATGAACCCTTCTCTGAGGCTTTACTTCACTTTTTTTTAATTTCTTCCAAATGGTTTTGTCTTTCCCCTGGATGATGTGGTTTGCCTTACTTCCACCAAACCCCCAGAGTATTCCCAGCTCACACAGGACACAGGAGATTTCCAGCAGACCACACAGACCCCACCACCCAGCAGGTCCAACCAGTGGGGTCAGGCAGTGACTCCAATTGGGCCTGTGCTGCGTTCTGCTACCTAGTGCGTCCTTACAATCATCCCTGCTCCTCCAGATCAAGCTCCTTCTGGAGCTTCCTCCCTACTCTCAGGACTTTCTTTCCAAGGGAACCAGAACTCAAGGGAAGGAGTGTCTGGCAATTGCCATCTCCATGTGCAGCTAGGATGCCACCAACCCAACACACGTGAGACCAAGACTACAGAGTTATCCCCCATGGTAAATACACAGTTTCATGGTGCCATACTGCCATCACCATCCCCAGCTTAGAAAACCCTGCACTCTTTCACCCCTTGGTCCCGTCACTACATACACACACAGCCTCACTGAGATTTTTCATATTTTGGGGCTGCAAATTCTCTCATTATTGCCTATTTACTTTTCTCTGACTGCTGCTCACAACCTGATCTCTGCTTTCAGGTGAAGGTCCAGCTGGAAAAAATAAGCTTCCTCTTCGGGTCCATCCTGTTTTTAATCTGCTGCTGTCGCACTAAATTCCCTGTGGTGGTTTTCTTACTTCCTATTGCTTTCCCTCTTCTGCTATAAACCTCACAAATATTAATCTCTTTTGGTCCCGATTTTCCCTTGCCTCCCATCTTTTATTTGTCTAAAATGCCTGCCAGGACTTTTCACACTTCATCATGTCTCCAGCAATACCGGCCCTGGGCCAATGCCAGAGACTGCAACTTGACAAAATGTGTTGCAAGGTGGCTTTCGTTCCACACCGTCTGCAGCTGTCATCTTCTCTCAGGGCCTGATACTACAAATTAGCCAGAGCTGGCGGGAGACCATACGTTTTTACCTCCCGAAAGTTAGATTGGGAACAGAATTGCCAGGGAATTTTCCTTTTAGCTCCTTGCATGCGGGATAAGCAGCCTGGGCATCATGTCTGTGCTTTATCCTGACATTTTCTTCTCCTTTTGTTTATTGTGCTGTGCCAACTCTTACTGTACTATCATGATGCAAAGCCTAGTCAATTTGCAGGCACCACCTCATGCCATATTAGCCTGGACTGTGAAATCAATTAAACAGTGGACTAATCTCAGAGGGAAAATACTAGAAGACCAACAGTTTCATGCTACAATGAGCACAAAAGTAAATAACTTGGGGACTCTTGCAGGTTTTGGTTCATTGGTTTGCAAGGACTGGTTCCATATGAGCAGGGAGATAGAATAGGTGTTTGTATATCCTAGGAATTCGTCATTCAAACACATCCAGTAGGCTCTGGTTTTTGTAGCTCTATTTTTTGGATCAATGGCTAGAAATGATGTGCTATGTTTGTTCTGAGTTGGGAAGTACCACAATTTCTTCTTGACCTTTGATAGTCTCCGTGTATGTAGAGTGTAATTGATCAAGCTGGTTTTGTGAGAGAATGAAAACAACAAAAATTTTTTTTCTGTTATTTAAACAATTTTTCTTTTTAAATCAAGGTTAGAAATCAGGGAATATGCAAGGGAAGGCAAAAACCACTCAGCTAAAAACAGCTGTTTCAGAGATTTGGCTGGTCCAAAACTGAGCAGGAAAGAGTTTCCTGCATAAAAAGTTCTGACAGAACTTTCCACCAGCATGAAGAAGGTGAGTTGCACTGCCTGCTGAAGACTTGCCAACTGGAGGCTCTTGGGCTGTTGGCCTACAGCCCTGTAGTTTATACTTTGATCCTTAGAAATCCACAGAGAATAGTGATAATAAAGCAAAGTGTCAGAGTTGTATAATTCAAGCTGATGATACAGCAGAGAGTTGGTAGCTCAGCATAAGTAGACTCTGGAACAATTAAAGAAAAAAGATACTTGCTCTGTGATGGTATCAAACATCTTCTGAAACAAAGAAAACCATTCTTTAGTGTTTGAGATTCCCAAGGGATGAGTGGCACCTGGCAGGGCTGATTTAGCAGTATTCGGAAAAGGGATGAGCAATCACTGAGAGAAGAATCAACTGGGTAGTAAAATGTTAACAAAGGTCCCTGGAGGCTCTGGGGATCCCCTTTGAGCTCATCCCATCAGTCACAGCTTATTTTAAATCAGATCTCCCATTTGTTCTATGCTTTCTCAGAATATTTTTATTTTTTATTGTTATTATACTGGTATTTCATTATGATTATTGTGTTCTTTTTAAATCCCATTTTCCTTAAGCTCAATTCAAAAATTCTGATGACAAACTCTATAGCAAATTATACTTATAGGTGGTATAATTAAATGCATCTCTGTTGACTTCAGTGGGGTTTGGCTGATTTATGCCAGCTGTTAGTCTGGACAGATTATCTTTATTTATACCCAATGGGGATAGGAAGACATCTTTTCTTGGACTGGTTCAACAGCCTGGGACAAAGGAAATAAGTGATCCTGGACTTCCCCAGCAGCTCTGATTCTGATCTGTTGTGTGACCTTCAGCAAGTTACTTCACTTCCCTGAGCTGTTAATGCCTATCCCATACTTAGAGTTTTATGAAAGACTTCCTATAGGAGAGACTTTATTTTGCTGTGTAATCTTCTACTGCCTACAATAATGGTAGCCTCACCCACCCTACACACTACTGTAATACAAATAAGCAATAACAATCATAGAATCATAGAATAGTTTGGGTTGGAAGGGACCTTTAAAGGTCATCTAGTCCAAGCCCCCTGCCATGGGCAGGGACATCTTCAACTAGATCAGGTTACTCAGAGCCCCGTCCAACCTGACCTTGAATGTTTCCAGGGATGGGGCATCTACCACCTCTCTGGGCAACCTATGCCAGTGTTTCACCACCCTCAGCGTAAAAAATGTCTTCCTTCTATCTAGTCTGAATCTACCCTCTTTTAGTTTAAAATCATTCCCCCTTGTCCTGTCACAACAGGCCCTGCTAAAAAGTTTGTCCCCATCTTTCTTATAAGCCCCCTTGAAGTACCGATAGGCTGCAACAAGGTCTCCCCGGAGCCTTCTCTTCTCCAGGCTGAACAACCCCAACTCTCTCAGCCTTTCTTCACAGGACAGGCGTTCCATCCCCCTGATCATTTTTGTGGCCCTCCTCTGGACCCGCTCCAACAGGTCCACGTCTTTCTTGTGCTGAGGGCTACAGAGCTGGACGCAGTGCTGCAGGTGGGGTCTCCCCAGAGCAGAGCAGAGGGGCAGAATCACCTCCCTCGACCTGCTGGCCACGCTGGTCTGGTTGCAATGCAACGTTGGCAGTCTAAGAAGTAAATTTCTCCCAGGATGCTTTTCCAGCTAATGTATGCCTATATTTATTTGAAGAAAGCAAAGCATATCCTTGTGGGACCTTTACCCACCTCCAGCCAGCACACATACCAGTCCCAGTGGAATGCCAGTTACAAGAATTACAAAAATAATCCAAAAGGTAAAGGCATTTAAGTTTCTAGTTTGAAAGATCTGAACATTTTTGCTGGCATGAAAGTCTCTCTTTAATGCAGACTCATGCCTTTTGACAGTTTGAAAGAGAAAAAAAACCCTAAGACGAAAACATAAATATTTGAAAAGCTGCTACTGTTCTGTGCGTGTTCCTGAGTACTTTTCATCTTAACATTTATTGGCTATGTAGTTAGATCAAATAGCTTGCTGAAACCAAAATGAATACATCAATGTGATATGGACTATTTGTTTTTCCATTTGGATCCCTTTGTTTCAATTTTTATGATATCCAGAGGAATCAGCCTTGATGATTAACTCACATTACCAATCACCATTTCCAAACTAGAAGCATGTTGTTCTTTTTTTCCCAGAACCTCCCACCGATGTATAAGGCATACGTAATACCACTTTGTTCAAGATCAACATAGTCATACTTTATTATCTTATTTTGTACATTACACCAATTCTACCCTAAGACAGGGCTGCACTGCATATCTGTAATCAGCAGAGCTAAAGAACAAAAGGAACTATTGCATCACTTAGTCCTTTAGTATATGGTGTCTTCTCCATGAAAACATGATACACAATAAGTTTCTGCTCAATCTGTCTTTTTACTAAGTTAAATTGATCTCTGAGTCTTTTGCTAGAAGACATCTCCTCCAGTCTTTGAATCAGGATATTGTTACTCTCTGTATCACCTCTGATTTTTCAGCATGCTTTTGAAAATGGTAAAAATTAGACCCACGTTCAGTATTCCTACGCCTGTTCCACCAGTGTTTTATACAGAAGCAAAGAGATCCTTCTATGTACCATTCCTATTCATTGGCTTGTGACTTATGATGCTATGAATCACACTAGTCTTTTTGGCCCTAGTTTCACATGAGAACCTGTATTTAATTGTTAGTTCACTGTGATCCTTCAAGCTTTTCAGGATCTTTTTTTACAAGAACGAGAAAAAAGAAAGAAAAGTTCAGAAGAAGATGCTGAAAAAAGGAGAGAACTGGAAGGACACAGCCACAGCAGTGTAAGGCAGGTCTTTCTCCTGGCTCTGAACCCACGCGGATTGTATTCTCACCCCACCCAAAGACAGATAGTTTTAAAAGTCTAGATTCATCTCTATTGCCAAGAGTATAAAACAGGCATTTTCAGAAGATGATTCATTCTGTTCTGGGACGGGCTTGTAACAGAGATACGCGAACTGTCCCCTGAAGATAAATCTCTCTCCCTTGTTTTCACAGAGAGCTACTACATTTTCAGACAGTTAAATTTCGGTGAAATTAATCTGTGTCAGGCTCGTACTTCCACCTGCCTCTTCTCCGTAAGCTCTGTAGACATATCTTTCATTCCTTGGCCCTGGATATGCAATTTTGTACCCGGCTGTATTAAAATACAGTTTATTTAACAAGCTCAGCTTACCAAGTAGATGTCTGTAGGGCTATCTTGTT
This sequence comes from Phoebastria nigripes, assembly GCA_035582835.1. Classification (NCBI taxonomy): domain Eukaryota; kingdom Metazoa; phylum Chordata; class Aves; order Procellariiformes; family Diomedeidae; genus Phoebastria; species Phoebastria nigripes. The sequence continues at coordinate 265,081 of JAYKAV010003447.1, forward strand.
AACCGATACAGGCCATTTTCCCAAATTTTGTGCTACCTGTCAAGGTTAAAACTACTGATACCATATTTATTTTTAGATCACAGGTTAAATTATTAAAAAAAAGTTGGACCTAGTCCATATGACTGCAGGACACAGGTAGAAACATTTCCACTTGATAATGATTTATTGTTGAGATCTAAATTTGGACTATACCAGTTATCCAGTTTCTATTTTATTTAATGTTTTCTTTTTTCCTACATTATAGTCTTACTCTTTCCAGGTCTATCAAAACCAGGGGTAAAGCTTGACAGATCACTTTTAATAATAAGTCATTTATTGGTATAATTAAAGGCAATTCAGATTTGACTTTTCAAGGGCCCTGTGAGGGGTTTATTGCCTAATTTCCTTAATCTCTCTTGAAAATGTTGGGCTGTATTAAATTAGCATCTTAATCCTGGTCTCCTGCAAATGTGTTTACAAGTCACAGGTAAATGCAAAACATGTTTCTACACATACACTTTCCTCCTCCCCACACATACGGTGTGACCATGTGTCAACAAACTTATGATTTGTCTGTGCAGAACTTTTCACACATAGGCTGGGATGTTTGTTAACTATGAAGCACTCATTCATCTTCACCAATGTGATGGAAACAGAGCAAGAGACAGCTGAAGCTGTCATTCCTTCACTGTGATTTTCAACAAATACTACACAAAGGATAAACCTTTGTACCAGATGTACATACATTTATGGTGGTAGGAGACCAGAGAAGAGAATGAAAGTTTTTCACCATCTTGTTATAACCTCCAACTTCTCTGCAATAGTAGTATTCATACGTTAACATTTTGGACTGATTAAAATCTCTCTGGAATATTTCAGAAGGGAAGGTTGTTCCTACTGAGTGTGTGTGGGTTTTCATTCCTTTCTCTTTTTCCTTTAAATAATCAGAAAAAAAAAACCCTTATTTTGATTAATTGAGTAGTTTCCATAGCAGCTGTGAGCCAGGTGGCTGGAACCGGTTACATAGGATGCTAAATTCTGGGTAATTAGTTTATTTTTAATCTTTTAATTCTGTGGGAGTGAAGTTTAGTGTGTTAATGGGAGATGTTTTGTGCAGAAGTGTCTTGACTAATGTGTTATTATCATTTACTTTTATTGATGAAGCTCGGCCTTACACGAAAAGAAAATGAGTGGAAAAATCTGAGGCAGGGCAAGCTACAATTTTCATTCTGACTTAAAAGTCCCTAAAGGGCTTTTTTATATTTTATTTTTATCAGGATTTTTTTTATAACTGAAAACCTGAGGGATTTGGTTCAAAGAGCAGCTTGTGTTCATGCAGAAGTACCCACTCTAACATAGAAAAAAAGGCACTAATTGAGGAATGAGAAGGCATGGAAAACATATTAACTGTGTCATTCTTTTACCAGCTCCTATTGTTGAGGGAGGACTGATTTTGATTATTTTACAATGTGTACATTTGCTGAGCAAAAAATTTTTTTACTACTTAATAGTCATGTTTCTTAACTTGACTTCCCAACCCCTTTTTTTTTAAATTCTCCCACTAACTTCTGGTTTTAGTTTTTAAAGCTACTTGTTCAATTACCTAGTTTTCCAGGTTAAAGCAATGCATTTTTTGGCTTAAAACATGAAAATGGATCGATGTATCATTTCAGTATTTTCCATGTTCTATGAAGTCTTTCTTTTCTGTGGATTAAGGCCAATTAGCAGATGGAGTTTTGTGAGCTGGAGAGAGTCCAAGGGGGATGAGGCACTTCCTTTCAACTAGAGGCCCACTGACTTTACATCTACTATCAGCTAAATATTTTATTAGAAAAAAAACCCTTCTCAGGGATATTTTTACTGCCACTTTTCCCCGGCATGCTCTAAAGCTACATAAACCACTGAAACATACGTGTTTTCCAGAGCCGTGCTATGCTGGCTGAGGATGAAGGGGGCCAAATTCAGACCACCTACCATAATTCCTGACTTAGGCATAGTTATTTCTTTCCTGTAATAAAGGAGTCACAGGTGTGCAGGTAAGGTTAGCAAAGGCTTACAACTGCTCCTGGCCATCTTGACTTCACTTATCTGAATTAGAAAGCTAAGTCAGGTAACCAGGAGATGATCAGACTTCACCTCTGGTCTGCTTCCCCTGTACACTAGCTGGGCAGGCTGTGGGTCCATTTACATTAGCTTTCTAATTCAGATCTGGAGCACACTTCTAGAGTGAATCTCTCAGCAGTCTTCATTTACTGAGCTTTATTTCATGACACAGAGCAGTCCCATGGTGCCTTTTGGGTCAGGCTAAACCAGATGTGCTCCAGAAGCACACCTATTCCATTTTTACCTCTAAAAGGTAGTCAGCTCAAGGGAAAAACACCCAAAATATGTACAGTGTTCACACCAGGTCCTCAGCACCAGCCACTTCTCTGTTGGGCCTCACTGCCTACTAACATAGACAGAGCCTACCAGGGAATGATTGCTGGTCCCAACAATAAAATGCACAACCCAACACACTTCTATAAAGCTAAACTTTCTTTTCTGCAACAAAAGGTTTATCTCATCTTGACTAACTGCTTATGCCGAGACTATCCTCCCGAGTTATGCCAAGCTTTTTCTGGGAGAGTGCTTGTTCTTACACACCTAAGCTGTGCCATGGAGTATGACAAGAGTGACATGATATGGATGACTATATGCCAGTGCTTCACCCCACACCCTGTCCCTCAAAAGCCCTAGAGCCTCACTATGATGCCAGAGATGACAAAGCATTGCCTTAGCACGGCAGAAAATGATTCTTTGCATGTTCCAGACACTGAAGGAGGTGGAAAGGCACCTTCACCCAGTTGAGTGCCTTGATCACTTGACTGGAGATAAAGCTGTGAGAGAAGAATTTTCTGTCATCTACTTGATGCTGCATCTCTGTGCACCAAAGAGGTTAGAAAACAATAAAGCAAAAAAGGATCCTGATTCTGGCTGCAGTCTAGATGGGAGCTTTTGTGGAAATGGGATATCTTGGTCATGTATTGCAAGCATTGAATAAAATGCATAAATAATTTTAAGTGTCTTTAAACAGAGCTTTTAATTAAACCTAAGGAGTAGGAGTCAGCACACATTAGATAAGTACTAGACATTACCACATGACTCTACTTCCACTGTCACTACACTGTTGAAATGCAGGACATTTTTGTAACTAGGTATCTAATTCTACAAGAATTATGTACATACAGCCAGCATTTGCATAATGAATAACTGTTCAACAAAGTTTTCATTTCCACTTGTGATTACTTATTTTGGACCTTTGCATTTCAATGTATAGAGACACTTATGCTCTGATTTAAAAAGGTCTGAAGGAGCAACATGTACCATCTCAGTGTGTACTCCCAAGACTGCCTCCTCCTTCCTTTGTTATTCTCTCTGTGAGCACTCTTCCCACACCCACCAACTTCCCTGTTTGCTTACACCTGCTGCTCAGGGAACAGCTTCATTTGCAGAGCTCTTAATTGTAACCCCCATCCTTCTCTCACCGACCAATTCTGTTCCAGTCACTGTAGTAAGCAGGTTGATAACCTTTCCTTTAAAAAAGCCACGCTAGAGTGAACAATCCTACACCAAAGAACAGGAACAGTTAAAGCTGAAATGTTTTCTTTCCTTCTTTGTTCACTGGCAGGTATTAAAAAGCTCTTGTTGTCTTACATAATGTTACCAGCTTGGTTTTGTCTCATTGTATTATAGTGATAAAACCTTAATTTGGTTCAAATACAGCTCTGAAGGTAGCAAGTGCTACAGATTCCAGGGTGAGGGAGAGGGCAATGAGGGGAAGGCTTGCTTGGCTGCTTAAAAAAAAAAAAAAACAAAACCAAGAAAGAAAGCAAGCTTTGGTGGCTATGAGGACATCAAGGAGTTTTTTTACCCTGAAGAACCCATCTGTGCTTCCAAACATAAACATCTGAAGGTGAGAGGTCTCCTTATTATGCAGGTAGGACAGAATAAGGCTGAATCCTATCCAGCTGAGCTGGTTCTGTTGCTTTGAACCCTCTGGAAACATAAAGATCACAGCGCTCCACTGTGTAACTAACTGCTGCATGTTTTGGTTTGTTCCATCAGTCATCTTTCTCTTCTCTAGGAGTATTTTTGAACTGCATCTTCAGAGAATATTTGCTCTGTCTCATTCACACTGTAAAGGGTGTTAATGGAATGCTTTTTTTTTTTTTTTTAACTCTAGCAAAATCTGTGAAAATTAATTTAAGCTATCTGTTGCAACATTTTTTTAACCTGATCAGTATTTACAAAGTATTCCATGTAGTGGGAGGTTGAAATTCTTTAAATACTTCTACCTCCAAAGAATAAAATAGTCATGAAATGTATGTAGAGGGGTGCATAAAAGGGGACTTCGTTTGTTGAAAATTTTAGATTTAGGTTTGGGCTGGAGAGGTGTCAAGTTGCTTGATTCTCAAAAAAGACAGTACCACTAAACACTACCCAGATTAAAAAATTTATTCCTACTACTACCTGAGTTAAGATTCTACATAAAAAATGTAATGTGACATCTCCCTCATCTCTATGAAGCTGTCTTATTCCTCACTATTGTCCTCAAGCTAGGGGGAAAAAAAAAATTAAAAATTGCAGTTCACTCAATTTCTGGTCTTCTTGGCCCCCATTCTCAGGAAGCTGTATCACTGTCTTGCCTTGCTTACTTATTGAGACTAAGGATATGACTGTAGAAAGGCTGGAGGGGTACAGAAGTCAACAAAGACACAGTAATTTGCCACAGCTGAGGCTCTGGCTCCTGAGTCACCCTTTTATCCATCTTGTGATGTACTCCTCTCCCTCTCCATTCCTGCCATCTGCAGCCTTTTCCAACGTAATTCTTTGAATCCCTTGAAGGAATGATAGTCCACCATGACTGCAGTTTATTATATCCATTTCTACATTGCTATTAATAAATAAATGAATAAATATATGCACGTATATGTCTATATACACCTAAGAGAGGATGGCACCAGAACAGCTGTTGGCATTGACAAATAAGCACGTATTCTTGGGCTGATCCATATCTGCAGTGCTTAGGAAAAACTGCCATTAAAAATAGTCACATACAGATGGATATAGGTATATGTACTTAGGTCAGTGTAAGTCCCTTTTGTCAGTGATGGGACATTTTTGTTCTTGCTAAATCTTCTCTTGTTCTCCTTTGGGAAAAGCCACTCTGTCAAGCTACTGTATTTCGGGATTCAAAATGAACTTGAACCACTTTCAATTTTCATCAGGTGCAATACGTTTCATGCTTTACTGTAACACCTTTGGAACACAATCTAACTGAATAATAGAAAAGACAATGGTAAAAATGGGAACATTCATATCAAGAAAATGCTGTAGGTTTAATGTCATTATTATTTAAGCAGCAGCTTCCTGTCCTAATACAATAACGTGAGCAGTGGCAGCTGCCTATTCTTTGGAGGCATCAGTAGACATTGCCACTTACTTTGAATTGGATTCAGAGCACATGTGAACCAACCTATACTTCTATAGCTTGATGACAGTAAAAGTACGTCTGGCAGATGCTAATTATTTTTAGGTATAAGTRAAGATGTATTAATGAAGCAGCAATGCTTGCACAGTAGGTATCACTTTTTTTTTTAACATCTCATTTCTTGTAGATACTGACAGTTTTAAAGCTGAGGTGTATATTTCAGAGAGCAAGGTCTTGACGATATGAGCATATTGTACTATATAAATAATAGCTTCTGTGAGTGGGTCTTGGCACATTCTTTCCAGTCCCAGATTCTTTTGCTCAAAATGTTCATGTGGTGAGGAAAAAAAGGACTTGCATTTTTCAAACAGGCTTTGTTCTTGTCAGACTGTCAACATTTAAACAAACATAATCACCTGTTTTGTCATCATTCCTGAGTGCAAATAACTTTTGAGGAAAGGTTTGCCTCATTTTAAAAAAGAAAAAAAGAAAGATGTATGGGCCTGAAACCCCAGGGCCCTGCTTAGCTGTCCTTGCAACTTGAAAAAAACCCATTTTATTAAAGACAGCGAATTGGCTTCATGATGCCATTCTTCTTTTATTGAAGTTCTTATTACTGTGGGATAATGCATGAGGCGAGGATCCTGCATCTTTTTCCCTGCCCATCTRGGGTGGTAGAAAATTTGCTGCCGTAGCTCCCCGCTAAAGCTCATCACCTCCCCTCAGCCTGAGGAAACCACCTTCACAAGCAGAGCTCCCTCTGGGATTGCTTTCTAAACTATTTTGGGAATGAATTAGCCTGGTTTGCTTAGCTAGATTAAATAACCTTAACAACTCTGACCCATGTTAGCCTGGGATGGGTTAGGGAGCTGTCCTGTGAGCAGCTCACTCAGCAGGTGTCTGGGGTGGTAACTGGAGTGACACATGCACAGGAGTGGCCAGAGGAAGTCACTGGCTTCACCAGCACTGTCATATCTGGAGTCTCTCTGACTGAACCCCAAGCAAAACAGAGAGGAAAAAAATATGTGATGCAGTAGCCAAAGGAGAGGGCTGGAGGTTGTTCCATACCTCTCAGCTAAGGTCCATACCTCAAAGAAAGGTGGTGTTTTGCAATTCATGGACAAAAAATCAGATTAGATTGACTGAAGAAATACTTCACAGCAGATTATTTGCCCTGATTTAGCATTTACCAATCTAACTTTACCCAGCACTCACAAATTAAAAAAAAAAAAAAAAAAATCTTTCATTTTGACCCAAGTGCCATTTTGCTCCATCTTATAGAAGTAAAGCAAAACAAAAATAAATTCAATTTCCCATGTTAGCCTGTATGTTTTCAGAGGTTTTTTCCTTCTCCTTGTACAGCTTTATCCTCTTGCTGTATTAAAATTCAGGAAAAGAAATTATTAAATGTGAAAGTGCTTCTTTTTCTTTATTTACTTTTTCCCACTTTCACATTTCAGAAGACTTAAGAAATGTGTTTATTCTACTTTCTTTCCACTTTATAAATGTTTTGCCAATGTTTTTCAGGTGAAATAAGAAAAAACTGTGTGAGAAAAAAAAAGTGGGTTGTTGCTTGTCTATTTTAAACCCTCTCATTTCCCACACATATTTCATGTGAATATAAGCCAAAGAAATAAATTAAAAAAGAGGATGTGATAAATCATAATACTTTTTTYCCCCTTCAGTTTCCAAACAATTCAGAGCAGCTTCCTTTTTAATAAAATATTTTGATATTTTTTCAACAAAGACAAAAATGTTCGATCTGATGTCAGGGGTTGATAGTCATACCACATTTGCCACCCCAGCTTGAAGGCCGCTCTGTGGACTTCCCCATCATCCAGTGGATGAGAGCAGATCCCTCAGAGCTGGAGCTCACAGGCCTCTTGTGATGAACTCGGCCTCTATCGATTGTATTGGCAGCTAACAAAGACTGGCCTTTTAACACAGGCACATGAGTGCCTAAGGTTAAACAGGAGAATATCCTCCTTATCTGCAAATGAAGTGCCTTTTCAAACACCAGGAAAATATCACAAGGAATATTTTCTTACTGTATGTTCTGCTGACAATGTTTCTGGTTCCTCAAAAATGTCSCAGGCCTGTGCCATCATTCATAGATAGGCTGTCACCGTGATCCTTCTTAGTGTTTTCAGAACTCCTTACAAATATATTAACACCATACAGTAAGCATGACTGTTGCTTGAYCCCCTAACATAGTATTTTCTTTTTGCCTTCTCTGAAGACCAGGCTTCACTCAATGGGGATAATGTCTTCTCAGAAGGGCACTCCTGAGAAATAGCATAAGGACATCCGTGAACTTTTCTTCTTGCCCTTGTTTCAGATATGGATAAAAGGTCATTTTCATCATGACTAGGGTGATCTCTGTCTGTATGTAGACCTTTCTACTACATTCAGAGAAGGAAGATCTGGTGATTGCTATAAGAGGAGCTTTGCACTCACAGGTACAGTAATGAGGGCAAACAAAGTAGCAGATTGCAAAAGCAGGAGCATGTGGTATAAAGCCAAAGTTTTTATGACCAACTGTAAAGAATTGGTGAAATGCAATCCATCTGGAAAGGATTATGACCCAGAAACTAGTAAAAGCTGGACAGCCATGAGGACCTGACCATGTCTGACCTCTAAGTTCTTTGCAGAAATACTGAACTGATCCTTAGTAAGAGAAAAGGTAAATATTTGAACTATAGTCTTGTTGTAAGTCTTTGTATCTCTACAGAAGTTTGTCAGGGGCTCAACTGAAGGATTGTGCAGTAGAGCAAAACTTCACTACACCAGTGGCTACTCTCAGAATCTAGAATATATGTTTTTGAAGTGTTTTATAAAATCTTATTTCCATCCTGAACAGTGTTATCGATCAGAGCACTGGGAGCTTTGTTAGATGAAAGATTTTGCCCTGAAATAGCTGGATAGAAGACAAAATATCTCCCTTTCAGTACCACTTCCTACCAGTATATTGCTAAGATATTTATAGATGTTTCCTCTATAGGCATCACATAGAAGACCATTGTAATGATTTTCTTTAAAAGGTATTTTTCAACAACAGGCATACTGGGGAAAGCAACTGACCTCTTGCCTAGTATGAGAGCTCCTCCTGATATGTCTAATATTATTATTGTCTTCAAGGCTGGTCAAAACTCTGTGTTCAGAGCAATGTATCTGTAGTTGGGTATAATAAAATTCGTCAACACTAAATCCCAAGAAACAGAACCAAGATATAATACCTTGGATGTTGCGTGCAGTATGTCCATTCAATTTCCTGGAGGTTTTCAGTTTCAGGGCAATTTCCTGATAGCTTTATGCTTTAGCACTTTCAGGTACAGTTTCTGTTACGAAAAAAATAAAGGGAAAGAATAAAAAGCCTAAAAACCAAAGAAAAATGGTACTTTTTCACAACAGATTGCTCAGTTATAACACAACAGTCTATCAYGAAACAATACTGTGTGATTGCATCACAGTCTGTTTCAGTATGATTTATGTGTTCCTGAACTACTCAGTACCACGCTGTAGGAACTATAACGTATTATTTCCAGGCAAAACACTTTATTAACTCGCAGTTAAGGTTAAAAACAGCTAGTGCTTATTTGGTCAAGGATCTTTTTAGAAAACACTGAAATACAGCCATGAGAAAGTCTAGGATTTTAAATTTAGGTTCCATTTTACAGAAGAAAAATACTAAAATAACTCAAAATACTAGAMGACAACAGCTCAGCTTTTGCAGTTTATTTATTGTGGTCTTGATCCTGTTCTTGAAATAAATGGAAAAGGTCACTTATTTGTAGGAACAAATTCTTTGAAAGCAAACAGAAACCCTACAATATCTGCTATCTCCCTGATTCATCTTACCATTGATCTTAAAGTGTGGAATATTTTGCTCTGAGAATGCTTAATAGTTCTACAGCCTCCACAGACTCCTGTAGTCTCTCCTCAAACCTAGAAATGGGTCCGAAACCCTATGGAAGGCTGTATCTYCTAGTATGTCAATAGGTCTTGTCAATTGTGTTGTGAACTTAGGTCTAATGTTGAGCTCCATCTCGGGGAGGGGGTTTGTGTGTGTGTGTGAGGTGAGACAGCTAACAAATTGCTATTGATTAACACAATAAATTATGAATGTACAGTTCCCAGACCGAGTCACTTTCCAGTGATAAAACAACCACCCAAAAAGTATGTTGGGATTTAAAATCTTTTTTGTTCTAGACACTTCTCCAAATTATCCTTAAAAAGAAAAAATCTCATTTGGTCTATGAAATGCTGGGTATTTTGGTTCGGTTCAGATCAAGTTATTGGGTAGTGAGAAAAAAAGGTTACAACAAAAAGGAATCTGTGTTCATCCAAAAGCTATAGTAGAACTGGAGTCTTTCCACAATGTGATTTTTCACTGTCCTATGTATCACGTTTTCTGGTATAAGGGATTTTGCAGCCAAATAAGGTAGTTCAATTACTTCAGAGAGAATGCATTATTTATTGACCAAAAGGTCAAAGGGGACCATGTGATGCAGGGAATTTTCAGGAGGAATGGTGATCGTTTGTCAAGAAAGAAGAAATGTACATTGATATGTGAAGTTATTATGCTTCTCCTGATCACAATTTGACCTTTCTCTTGCTAGAACTATACATCACCCTAAGGGAGAGGAAAGCAAGACACAACCCACAAACAGGCAGGAGACTTAAGGTGATGATTAGAGGAGCTAAAATGAATGGATAACCAAGAAAAAATGGGCAATTTGTGCACACAAACACACGTGCTTTAAAGGATACAAGACAGTTTTATTACAGAGACTGGGTGGTATGTAGTCTTTTCAAAATTTGAAGATTTATATTTAAAAAATAAGAACACGCTTTTTTTTTTAGTCTTAAAACAAACGTTTGAAAGTATGGCAATTCACAGACAACATCTTAATAAAATTAACTGTTCTACTAAGCCCAGCTTCTTCTGTTATTTACTTTATTCCTTTCTACCTACCTTTCAAGATGTGCTATTCATACCTATATTTCAGGAGTGGAGGAGCAAAAAGGATGAGAAATCCTAGCATAACATGGAGATGGCAGGTTTGTGAAAGGTTGAATAATCCACAGATGGAGAAAAGCAATTTTGTTTTGTGATCTGATGGAATACAGAGATTGTACGTGTGGCAAAGGTAAGAACAAAATACATCCTCTGTTATAATCAAACTTGCAGCAAACTATTCCAATGACAGGTTGTGGAACCTGGCACAAAAACATGCAGTAGCTGTGCAGAAAGGCAGGTAGAACTTGTGAATTTGGGAACTGTATTTTTTTCAGTTTCTTATCAGTTTCAAGTCACTTACTTAGGAGATGTGCTTACATTTTAACTCATGTAGAAATGCCTGAAGTAGCCAGTGTTGTGAAATAAATATTGAAGTTTAATTTTTAAATCCTCCCTTTAGGTTATGCAAATTTGTAGCAACAGGAGTCATGGGAGGTACAGATCAAAACCATCTACCAATGTATGTGTACCTAGTGCATAAGTTACTTCAGAAAACTTTTACATTCTTCTGGTGGGTTGACCCTGGCTGGCAGCTAAGCCCCACACAGTCACCCACTCGCCCCCCACCCCCCTGACCCAGTGGCCTTACCCTAATGCTCACACACACGTACTTGTAGATACAGACTGTCCTGCTGGATGGAATTTATCCAACCCTATGCCTAAGTCTGAAGTTCTTTCTCTCCTGCTCAGGTACTTAGGTAAAGAGATACATGTTTCAGGAAATTAGCAATGAGTGAAATATAGCATTGGGGAGTATTCAAGTACATCATT
>JAYKAV010003448.1:0-92317 GCA_035582835.1 Phoebastria nigripes
CCGTTGGCCAGCTGGGCTAGCTGTCCCGGCTATGCTCCCTCCCAGCTTCTTGTGCACCTGGCAGAGCATGGGAAGCTGAAAAGTCCTTGACTAGTAGACTCCTTAGCAACAACTAAAAACATCAGTGTCTTATCAACATTCTTGTCATACTAAACCCAAAACACAGCACTAGGAAGAACATTAACTCTATCCCAGCCAAAACCAGGACACTAGGGCATTATGTAATAGATTGATGCAAATAGTAGCAATATCGTAAAAGCAAAAATAACAAATATACTATTCATATTTGATTCTGAGTTATGATAAAGTAAATAATAGTGAATAAGGAATGACCCAACAATTGATTACTACTTCTATGTTAATGAGCCACATTATTTTGTCAGAAAGATTTTGCCAAGCAGAAATAATATGTGAGTTGTGACTGAAATCCCTAAAACTATAATTGTGGAATTAGTCTGTTCTTTATAGTGTACAGATCTTTGGGCTGATGATATTTTTGGGGGAAGTGGAAATGAGGTAAATCATCCTATGAAGATGGCACAGCTATTGTCATTCTGGCTGTTTCCCCAGATATTTTGCACAGTGAAGAGCTTTCAGGGAAAGAAGAAATTGAGCAACAAAAACATTTCCAAACAATTATGTCCTGCCATTTTGTTGATTACCTGCATGGCATCAGGGAGGAAGAATAAGAGACTGACAGTTTGTTCTCAGAGATGCTACAGAGTTCAGAGCAGGAAAAGATGGACAGAGGTTACACTCAAATGGGCAGACAGTGAAGACTCCCAAGATTGACTTCTGGCAGCAGGAAGAAGTGTTTTTCTTTACCCACAGATGTGTCCTTACAGAATAGGCAGAAAGCCTTGGCAGCAGACATGATCAAGTTCCCTTTGGGAAGGCATCTAGGCCAGCTGAGCCTGATCAGGCTGACAGGGACCATATGACAAAGCAGGGCAAGATCATCTTTCCCATCAGATTTGCTAACATCTTAAGGAGAGCTTTAAAATATATTTATCAGGGAAGTGTGACCACAGCTCAATGAGAAGTGGACAAAAGCGTGGGAAGCAAGGATGTGCTGGGAAGATGTATTGGGTTTATGTAGCAAGGTTTTGGTAGCGGGGGGCACTGCAGGGATGGCTTTTGTGAGAAGGCACCAGAARCTGCCTCCATGTCAGACAGAGCCAGTTCCAGCTGGCTCCAAGATGGACCTGCTGCTGCCCAAAGCCGAGTCAATCAATCAGCGATGTTGCTAGAGCCTTTGTGATAACATATTTAAGAAAGGGTAAAAATGCTGCACAATAGCAACTGGGAGAGAGGAGTGAGAATATGTGAGAGAAACAACTCTGCAGACACCAAGGTCAGTGAAGAAGGAGCGGGGGGAGGAGGTGCTCCAGGTGCTGGCACAGAGATTCTCCTGCAGCCTGTGGTGAAGACCATGGTGATGCAGGTTGTCCCCCTGCAGCTCATGGAGGTTAACGGTGGAGCAGATATCCACCTGCAGCCTGTGGAGGATCCCATGCTGGAGCAGGTGGATGTGCCTGAAGGAGGCTGTGACCCCGTGGAGAACCCGCACTGGACCAGGCTCCTGGCAGGACCTGTGACCCTGTGGAGAGAGGAGCCCATGCTGGAGCAGATTTTCTGGCAAGGACTTGTGACCCTGTGGGGGACACACGCTGGAGCAGGCTGTTCCTGAAGGACTGCAGCCCGTGGTAAGGACCCATGTTGGAGAAATCTGTGAAGAACTGTCTCCCGTGGGAGGTACCTTACGCTGGAGCAGGGGAATAGTGYGAGGAGTCCTCCCTCTGAGGAGAAAGGAGCGTCAGAGACAATGTGTGATGAACTGACCACAACCCCCGTTCCCTGTCCCCCTGCACCACTCGGGGGGAGGAGGTAGAGAAAATCGGGAGTGAAGTTGAGCCTGGGAAGAAGGGAGGGGTGGGGGAAAGGTGTTTTAAGATTTGGTTTCTTTTATTCTTACTCCTCTCTTCCAGCTGCTGTTCCGCAGCAGGTTTTTTTCCCCCTCCTTAAATATGTTATCCCAGAGATGCTACCACCGTCGCTGATTGGCTCAGCTTTGGACAGCGACTTTATCAGACATAGGGGAAGCTTCTAGCAACTTCTCACAGAAGCCACCCCTGTAGCCCCCCCGCTACCAAAACCTTGCGAGGCAAACTCAGTACAGGTGGGACCCCACACAGGAGCAGAGGAAGAGCGTGAGAAGGAAGGAGCAGCAGAGACGAAATTTTATGAACTGACCACAACCCCCATTCGCCGTCCCTCTGTGCTGCTCAGAGGGAAGAGGTAGAGAAATTGGGAGTGATGTTGAGCCTGGGAAGAAGGGAGGGGTGGGGGGAAAGGTGTTTTTAGATTTGTTCTTATTTCTTATTATCCTACTCTGGCAATAAATTAAATTAATTTCCCCAACTTATCTCAACCCACAAGCTTTTAATCATATTTTCTCCCCCTGTCCTGGTGAGGAGGGGGACTGATAAAGAGTCTTGGTGGGCACCTGGTGGCTAGTCAAGTTTAACCCACCACAGAGGACAACACTCTTTCTCAGTGAGAAAGCAGTATGAATAGGGGCTTATGCACATGCCTGTACATGAATGTACACAGCTTGGAAAACAAGCAGTTGCAGAGCTACAACTTCATTCAGGACAGATATGTGGTGGGATAGCTCACATGACTGGAGTGCTGTGATGGATGGATACAGGTTCTTTAGGAAAAAGAGGCAGGGGAAGCAAGAAGGAGACATTGTGCTTTATGCAGAGGAACAGCTCAGACCTATGGAGCTCTGCTGAGCACGGGTAATCTACCAGTTAGGAGCTTATCATTTGGGATCAGAGGGGAGACAACGAAGAGTGGTGTTGTGGTAGTCATCTACGACAGACTTCTCAGTCAAGAAGTGAATGAAATCTTTCTTAAACAATTGGGGAATCTTCATGACCACAGACCTTGGTAGTCATGGGAGGTTTTAACTGCTCTGACATCTGTTGGAAGTGCAACACAGTAGGACACAAGCAGTGCAAGAGTTTTTTGGAAAGAACTGAGAAAAAATTCATAACGTTGTCAAGAAAAGAAGCATAGTGGAAGTGCTCTGCTGAACCTGTTACTCAAATAATGAAGAATTGGTTGGCGATGTGAAGAGACTGATGGTAGTGTTAGCTGTAGTGAGGATGAGATGGTGGAGTTTAAGATCCTAAGAGAACAGAGCAAAAGATAGCAGAATTATAACTTAGAGTTTCAGGAGAGCAGATTTCTCCTTTTTCAAGAAACTACCAAGGAGGACCCCATAGTAGACTTCTCTGAAGTGCAAAGGGGCCCTTCAGAAAACCAAATTGCCTGAATATCAATGACAGCATTTTCAAAGCACAAAAAATGTACATGCAGGTGTAGAAGAAGTTGAGCAGGCATGGCAGAATGCTGGCCTGACTGAGCAAGATAATCCTTACAGAGATGCTGAGATCCTTTCAGAGATTTGAGATCCTTACAGATCTCAAATACAAACAGGGAATTGTAAAGAATGTAGAAGGGACAAGCTGCCCGGGAAGAATACATAAACATTGCACAGGCAATGTCTAGTGCAGTGCCTAGTACAGTGATGATACTAGGAAAGTCAAAGCTCAGCTGGAGTTGAAATTGGCAAGAGATGTGAAGGGCAATAAGAAGGTCTTCTACAGGTACGTAGACATCAAAAGGGATGCTAAGAAAAATGGGTCCACAGCTCAATAGGTCAAGGTACTGAGTGACAAAGGACACAAAAAAGGTTGAGGTATTCAATGTGGTCTTTATTTCAGTCTTTACTGGTTTCAGGCCTCCCAGGTCCCTGCCTTAGTGACAGAATCAGGAGAAGCAAAGCAGTAGCCATTGTTAAGAAAGGCTGAGTTAGGAAACATTTAAGAAAATTGGTCTTACATAAATCCATGGAACCAGATGAGATGCATCCAAGGTGCTGAGGGATATGAATGGTGGCTTTATATTGCAACTTTCCTATTGCCCTGGATAGATCATGATGAGCTGAAGAAATTCCTGAGGACTGGAAAAAGACAAATATTGCACTCATTTTCAATCAAAAAGGAGGTTTCAAAGAATAACAGACCAACGAGCAAATCTTCCTGGAAGACATGTCTAAGTACAGGAATTACAATTACAATATACCCTAAGGATACTACCAGGCCTTAATGGCCCTGACTGGCCTTCCCTCATACTCCCTGCCCAGGGGCTCATTTCAGCTCAAGCATCTAATCACTGCCCATGCTACAAGGTACCTGCCTCCAGCCCTGCCTGTGGCCCTGTCTCGAGTCCCATCTCCAGCACTGTCTTCTGCTTTCCTAACTTGCTGACTGGACTTCTCTGCTAGATTCCAGACCTAACTCTTTACCTTGCATTATCTGATAATCTGTGGACTGTAGACAAAACCAAGTTACTATCACCAACCCATAGTCAAGATGTAGTCTCTAAAGGGCATTATTCAAATAATAGTGTGGTGCAACCAAATTTGTTCTAAACTACTGGAACATTAAATACTTTTAGAAACACAGTGACCCAAAACTACAACCAACAAGTATGTTATTAATTACTCAGAATGTTTTGTCTTGTATTATGTATTATGTGGTCTAAAACATTGCAGACATAGTTCAGCAGACAGCTGATTAGCTGGCAAATGAGCCTTTAGTTAGAGAGGCTGCAATGTTTCTAGGACTTCTGCTTCAGAAGGCAAATGTAATTTTGGGTGATTGATGAACTTGCTGAACACTTTTAAAGCTATAACTTTGGAGATCTTGGAAACCTTGTTCTAAAATGTGTACTTTCCAATCATTTGAAACAGTTTTTAATAAAAGGTCTACCTTAGTAATTGCAAGATCTCATTAAGTCGTATTTGTTGTGACACTGCATTTTCCTGAATTTGTGATTAGTTATGCACTCCAACTCAATGGATTACAGTCCTAGAGTACAACCATGACTCCTACACTGGAGATTTTTCTGTCCTATAGAATGGCCAGACATTCTGTTAGAATCTCTTCTTCGTGATAGGTATTATGTTGCTTTTGCGGGCGTATGCTTTTTTAAATAAGGAAAGAATATATGTGCTTTACCTAAGATTACTTTATATCCTAATGCAGCAAGAACATATGAAATGTGAATAAATTGTTCTACTTGTTCTTAGAGCAACATCCAATCTCATTTGTTAAGACAGATTAATAAAGAAAATTCCATTTATATTCTAACGGCTATTCTGAGCCTCCTGCAAAACTCTGAACAATCTTATTCCCTGCAGTCTTCACTGGAATTGCAGTATATGGATTCTGCAGGAACTTACAGGACCAGACAGCTTGTAAACTCTGAAGTTATTAATTTGGATAGTTAAATTTTATGGAAATATTTCAATAGACAAAATATGTTGAATCTGAAGCCCAGTTCAAGTATAATTTTTTAGCTGGCTATTAATAGTAACATAAACTGCATGCAGTTCAGGATTAAAGACGCTAAGACTGCTAAATGATAACAAAATATATCATATGTACAAGCTGGGGTCATGACAGCTGGAAATAACACCTGAGAATGAAGAAGAAAATGGAATGGAGCAAGTCGTCTGTTTTCTATTCAGTTTAGTGAGCCTAATGTAGATGAAAACTCCGTTCAGTCTTGCTACAATATTAACATTAAAGCCATGTGGTACAATAAAGTACTTTCTGTCATGGCTCATGCATTTAAAATATGACATTTATAAGAAGAATGTAGAAAATAAAATGAGAAAAATATGTTAGGTGATGAACTACATAGCTTAGTAGACACCTTGAATAGTCAGGGACAGAAAAGAATTTTGAAAAGGTTTGTAAGAAGACAGACATTAAAGGCTAATTTTCAAAGCACTTATACTACTAATGTGAGGTTTTGCCTCCACAATTACAGAGCATTATTGTTGTTGAAGGTCATCGCCCATTTGCAGAGGAAAGTATAGACTGGGAACATTGTGTCCTCTGGGTCGCTCAATGTATGTTTTCTTCACTGTGCTTGTCTTTGAACTTGTAAGCAACTTAAGTCAGCAAGGTCCTTCATTTCTCATTTGTGTAACACAGAGTATTTTGAGGTTCATAGAGAATAATAAATAGGAATAATACATTAAAGTGCATCCAGGAAGTTATGTTTGGCACTTTGTATCTCATAGACAAGGTTGCTTGAATGAGGAATGTTAAGCAAGAAAAAACGTGGAAGAAAGTGCCCTTTTTGCTGTGCTCCATTCCAGCAAACAGTTTTGCACATGGTTAATTTTTTCCGGGAGGGTAGTCAAGCCAGGTCTAGAGGATATGCTGACCACTGATCCTAGCAAGACTATCTACATATGTCATAGCTAAGCATCATTACATTAGCTGATCAGGGACTTACAGTATTATCAGTAGCTAGTATGTTTTATGTCATGTTACCTAGGAATCAAACCATGTGGCTATACTTATAAATATATACATATAAGTACGTGTTATCAAGAAGTCACATAATTCTTTTAATATGGATTCATATGAATGAAACAATGAAACTTCACTTATGACTGAAATTATTTAGATATGATTAAAATTTAAATATTTGTAAGACCATAGTAAGTCTGATTTATACTATTAAAAGGGCTTTTTAGATTTAAGAGACTATTGCTCAGTAGATTGCTTTCATGACTGCAATTTTACATGAGCAGATCTTTAGTAATCTAAAATTGGAGGTATATCCTATTTACCTCAAACTCTAGATTCCCTGGTTTCCTGTAAAATTGTTCTGCATTTCTTCATAATATTCCATATCATCTATAGATTGTATTAGCTTTCATTTGGTCTCTAGCCTTTCTGAATAACTTTGTACACATGAATAAACAAAGCTTGCCTGTTACATGCTAATGCCTTAATGCTAAATATGTGCAAAACAAATCTGCAAATTTTTAGCACATTTGTTGAAAACACTGTTTATCCTATCTATGTTGAGCAAAAAGCAAAAGTGTGCTCGGCTTCCCTTAGTTCCTCAAAATCCTCTATTGTTCAAAAGGCTGACTATCATGTATAGTTCACTTGAACTATGAGAAGTAGCTTCATTTCAGCATCACTTAATCTACAGTTTAGATACAGTGCTCCAATCTGTTTCTTTTGCTACCTTCTTTTGCTTCCTTCTTTTGCTTCTTTCATTTTCTTGTCCTTTTTTTTTTGTGAGGACCTGTTCCTGGAGAGACAGAGCAGATCAAACCAGAGGGCAGGATATGAGATGCCCAGCAGGAACATATTCTTTCCTACAAACCTGACTCCAAGAGACAGACAAAGATACAATATATAAGTATTTATTAGGATCTCGGATCCTTTTTAAAATCTTTTCTCAAAGCCTGATTTTTTTCAGTGACTTATCTCTTAGACAAATTATAACCACGATGCAGAAAGACGCTCAACAGACATTTTAAGGCAGCATTTTCAGGACAAAATTTATTTGGAACTGGGAAAGGGTTGGGGTTTTGTTTTGGTTTTAGTTTTATTTTAATTTTATTTTTCTATTCTGAATAAATTCCAATATGTTTTTTTCATTGCTTATAAATAATTTGAATATTACAACTGAAATTTGCTATGAAAATTTAGATATTATTTTGCCTAACCATTTGTCATATGTAAAAGTTAGTTGTAAGATTTTAAGGGCAAGGATGGTAATTTATTATATGCTTGCACAGTGAATGCTATTTAAATAGAAAAGGTAACCAGTCATAGGAGCTATAACAAATTCTTGAGATATACATAAGGAACATTAAAATCTCATTTTACTCTTGTGATCTGCAAAAATACTGTTTTAAAATTAGAAAGTCTGAAATGAAATGAAAGGAATGAAAAGAGTAGACTAAGAATGATTACACACTCTGTTTTGTTATAAATACTCTCACCATAATCTTTGCAAGGTGCTTTAGAAAACTACAGTAACAAGTTCTGACACCCTAATTCTGTAGGATATTTAAATACATGTCTGAATTTAAACACAAGAATGACTGCATTGATTCAAGTGGTACTACCTGTGAAAAGTAATGTTAGACATATGTTAGACATATTTTAAATAACTTGCCTCAGGCTTTAGGATGTATATTAGGTATGCACATGGGTGTATTTTGGGAAGGGTTACAACTTTAATTTCATAAATGTTTATACTCTATGCATAGGTACAAATATACGACAACATAAATGTTAAACAATCTTGTGGTTATAAAATACTTCCTTTGAAAAACAATGGCCAGGGTTATAAGTGAATTCTAAAGAGGTAATAATTGTTCAATATTGCACAGCTTTGTGTATTGCAATCACATAAGTTCAGACTGCAATTACATAATTACAAGCTGTCAGAAAATGATTGAAGGTATTTATGCTCATAATTATGTAATTTGGCATAATTATAGTTGTAAAATGAGTTCACAGCAAGATTTATTTTTCTCCATTTTTGAAAAATAAAAATAAAAATAAATGTTTTGTAATTGAGGGATGGAAGTAAACATTTGATCCTTCAGCATGCCAATGTCTGAGTGTAAATCAACAAAATTTTTATCTTGTGTGCATTTGCAACACTTGAAGGGTTACAGTCTGAGGCATAGGCAAATAAGTCAAATGCAGTAACTGATGATACAAGAAAAATGTTGACCAAAATATGAATCTAGTATGTGTCTGATAAATACATTTCTATTACCTATCAAAACAGCTAGGCTATAATTTCCTGATAAGAATTTAAATGAAACCCATGAATAGGTAAACCTGAGAAATCAAAGGACTTAGCCATTATCCTGCATTTTTCTGTTCTTGATAAAACTGCTGTTGAAGTAAGTAGCACCGTATATAGAGTACAGGAGTTCAAACACATAAAACCAGCTGCAAGAACAGGAAATTGAAATACAACTTTTCCTGCAGCTTTTGTATCTGAACATAGCTAGAAAGCATAAGGGAAGTAGATAGAAAAATGAGTGCATTGAAAACTAATTGCAAGGGTGAAGAACACAAATATCACTATCACTATTTGCTGGTGCTAAAATATGGTTAAGACCTTCATAATACTGACAAAAAAATTATCAAACTCAAAATCTGGTGGTAGACCTATCTTAATGATTTCAAATACCTTAAAAAGTTAGAAAAATAACAGAAAAAGCACAGTTCTGTTTGCGTTCTGATGGTTAGAAATTAGAAAGTCTTAGTTCAGAAGAGCATCTTGGTTCAGAAGAGCATACGGATACCGTCTTTTTTCAAAATCTAAATCTGGAATGCTCATGAAGATCTGTGTGAGGCTAATACTGTGTAAACACATGAAAGAAAGATAGTCTTTTTTGCCTTAATGAGTACATTTTAAACATAACATTTTAAATAACAATAATTTAAGCATGTGTAATGTTCTGTTTAGAAACAACATCCCAGATGATGGTGCCAATATCAAAGTAGATACGACACATGCAACAGAATATGTGTCATAGAAGCATCTCTCTCAGTAACATTGATTCATTCTGATACAAAAATGATCACCAAACCTTTCTTTGTTTTATTCACAAGGTTAATATTAGCACAATATACCAAGACTAGAAAATGGGCCCATGCCCTGGAGCAGGATTGCCTACACTATTTAATTTCTCGGCCAGCACCAGGGATGATTTTGACTCAGGCAGAAAGCATCCTCCCAAATAATGCCTGAGCAGAGTTTGAAATAATTAAAGGTCAGAGAAAATGTCCTATAAACAAAACTTAGCTTGCTTTGAGGAAGAAAAATGCCATATAGTTGTGGGTTGCACCATGTCACTCACCTGTAGGGTCAGATGGCAAACCTTAATCTTCAATCCTCAAAGGGGACCTGCTGAGAAAGGATTGTATTGAATTGTCTAGTACTCGGCATGCCCTAGAAAGTGGTGTAAATCAGTACTTCTGTACTGTAGAAAGCTAGAAATAGCTTATCCTTTTTGAGCTTAATTACCCAACTATGAACAAAGAAAAGAGCATCAACCTGCTCTGTGGTGCTGTTTTGAGGATACACACATTAAAGAATTAAAGCTGGCCATGTCAGTTGTTGATAGTGTCAGTTATATGAACTCAAGAGAAAGCCTCCTGCGTCCTCATACTGTAATTCTTATTCACATTGCAGAGCACTGTGGCAATTCAATTCTAATTACTTGCGTCCTGTGACTAAGGGCTAGAAAATTAATTCCTGACCACCTAGTGCATATCATCGTACAAGTAATAAGCAAGCAAAATGATTAGGTAGACTGAATATTTCTCACTCTTGTCCTACAAGGCTCCTATTACATTTTTTCATACTTTGCAATTTCCTAACTTCTGGGATTATGCTTTAACCTGCAGAAAAATACTCAGAGATATGGAACACAACCAAACACCAGCCAGTCAGAAAGGAAGTCACTAATATTCTGCAAAGGAGTTTAGGTCACACCACCACAATTTCTTTTCTCTGTGTATCATTTAGTGCCTTTTCTTACTTGGAAGAAAATAATGTGAGGGTGATCAGAAAAACCTGGGATTTTGCTCATAAATCTCTCATAATATCCTCTACAAATTTTCATATAAGCAGCAATTAAATGTCCTAATAGCACACTGGGATTAATATGATACTCTGGGATTAAATGAACTGTTCCTTAATAGCCATTCAGATTTTGCAATAAATTATCCAACAAAATTGAAAACTAATCAACTTTACTATTATACATTTGTTTGATTTTTTTTTTTCTTCTTCAGAGTGCCAAAGTAATTATAGGTATAAGGGATAATTGCATACGCCAACAATTTTTCTTTCCATTTTAAGATGTATATTACATATGCTTTCATCTCAGCCATACAGCATACAGGAACAAATTTTCTTTCGCTAAAGCTAGTGGTAAAACTTCTATTGACTTTAATGAAAGTAAGATGAGATCTACGTCATATTTTCACACATGACTTTCATATTTTCTATTAGGTTATATGACAAAAAGCTCATCTGAACACTCACAAAGGAGCACACAGAGAAAATATCAGGTGGGGGAAGCCCAAATAATACACTGCCTCAGCTCCTCCCAGGCCCATCCCCGGAGCCACCAGCCAATCAAAGGTCCATCTCCACAAGCCTAGAGGAGCAAAGAGCCCAAAGGCAGGTGAGAACCCAAATTAAAAACTCAGAGAAAGGAACAGTCTGTCTAGGCCCCCCCCCAGCACTGTCCCAGGAGAGCCTCAGCCCCAGCGTCTAGTTGCAACACCCACCACAATGAGTCAACGCTGGAACACCTTTCAAACAGAGCGGGGGTAACTACAATTGGGTATAGAACACATTATGGCATGCAGGGGAAGAGTATTTTGGGATTGCGCAGGATGTATTATGGGATGTGTAGGGCAGGAACTAAGGGCAGAGAAAGGGAGGGATCTGGGTTTAGGGAGGAACAAGCATGGCAAAATAGAAGGATAAGGGGATGAAAGGGGTCTGTCACATGTCAACAGAGATTGCTTGGTACATTTGTTTGGCTGTGCCCCATGCCAACCAGCACAGTCTGTCCTGTCTTCTTATTAAAATCCTTTTCTAACTTTTTTCTTGTGTGAGGGTGTCCCTCTTGTGCGTGCTTGTGTGTGTATAGAGGTCTGAGTGCCAGCAACTGGAGTGGGACCCCTGGTCAGAGGGGCCCGTTTGTCCATGGAGCAGCACCTGGAGTGAGTGTGCGTCTACATGTGAGTGTGGGAGCATTAGCGAAGATCTAGCTGGACAAGCTGGCAAGTAGGTGATGTGGCCTAGGAGATGAGGGGAGGAGGGGGAGGGAGTGTCTCCAAGGGTGAGACCATGGGAGGGGCTGGCTTTGGGGGACCAGGGTAGTACCAGCCAGTTCTCTGTGTGTGTGCATAACAGTCTGTACCAGCAACTGGAGAGGTGTTGTGGCCCTGAGGCTTGTATGACTAGGTGCCAGCAACTGGAAAGACTGCCATTCAGGGGCAGCTACTGGGCATACTGAGTGTCTGAGTGAAAGTGGTGGAGGGATCCACATTGTACTTATGTGTATATATATTTCCCACTAACAGAACTTCATCCTGACCAGCCAGAGAAAGTAGAAGGATGAGGCCCTTGTGCAGTTTGTGTCTGTGTGAATGCTGAGTGTGTCTGCCTGTGTTGATCTATGTCATCAGCCGTGTCTATATGTATATAGAATTATATATTTATATATGTGTTGCATACATTCTGCCTGTGCACGTGCCCACCGGGAATACGTTTTCAGCCTCATTACTAGTTGGACCTAGGTCATGGAGCTGTGGCAGCCTCTGTTCTGTCAGGCAGCTGCATTCAGCCTCTCCCTAATATTTTATTTCATGAGTTATCCTTTTTCTGACTCTCTTGATCATCAGGTTGTTAGTAACAGAGAAAAAAAAAACTTCCTGAAATTTCTTTTGTATTTTTTCTTTAGAGTTTGCTTTCTCTTGCAGGAACCTAGAACACAGCTCTCAAAACTTTGGGGTAAAACATAATTCATGAGAATTTTCTCTTTGTATTCTAGATCTGTATCTTACCTCCTAATTTCGTACAAATGCATCTCTATCAGCATGAATGTCCTTTGGTTGGAGAAAGTGATAAGAAACAAAATGACTCTAGCTTGAGGTACTCTATCTGTTCTGTTAAGATGATTCTGGATTGACCTGTACCTCATTATGCTCATTTTAGGTTCTTAATAATCCTCATTATTTGTTATTTGGGGACATTGGAAAAATGCAAAGATAACCATATAGTTATGCATGGTATATGTAGACTATATGCTATATAAGACCATGTGGTAACTTAACGTGGCAGGAACAAGATTGTGACTATACTGCAGATATTTTACTTCAAAGTGCATGCAGTGGGTTGACTTTGGCTGGCTGCCAGATGCTCACCCAGCTGCTCTCTCATGCCCCCTTCTCAATAGGAGAAGGTGAGAAAATAAGATAAAAAACCTAGTGGGTTGAGATAAAGACAGGGAAATCACTTACCAATTACCATCACGGGCAAACAGACTTGACTGGGAAAATGATTTTATTGCTCCTCTAAGTAAGTATAAGTAAGAATACAAACCAAAAGAATTCAGATATTAAGATGCATGGGGCAGCCGCTGGCCTTTTCTCACAGAGGCCATCCATGCAGCCCTTCACCCCTGCCAAACCTTGCCATGTAAACCCAATCCAGTGCAGCAACAGGCCAATTAGTTCTTTTCCCTATGCTCTCTGGGTAGAGATGATCCCAGAACGCAACAACTGATCTATTTATTCTAGAGTTGGGTGTGCTGCCTATGGATATCTCTGTTGAAGGGACTTTGGCTTTTTCTTTCTTGCCCATTGACACTTCCACCCATCCTTTTCCATGTTCTTTATCTCTGTTTTTGGAGATGTAGTTTGGCTGGATAGAGAAAAGACACAAATCTGTTGAACATGTATTCTGACAGCTATCCCTTTGTGAACTGGCATCTGTCCTCGTCTCTTCTCCATGCATAGCAGACAGGTATATAATTCTGTCTGAGAACAACTATTTATGTTCCAATGGAAAAAATGGAAATAAATAGTTTTCTGCATACAAGAATGAGGCTTTTTTTTTTTTTTTTTTCCAGAAACTTATCACAAGTTTTGGCAAATCAGGAAAGAAAAAAACATTTTCTTTATCACCTGCTGAATATTTATCTAAATCTTTCTGAGATGCTAGAATTTCATCATGTTCTGTCTTGTATCTAGAAGAAGAGTAAACATGTTCATATATTGGTACATAAATCTGTAGAATGTGATATGTCTTTCCTTTGCATGTTATGAATTTCCCACCACAAAGTGCATCTGTGAAAATAATATATATCTCAAGACCTAGACCAATTAACCAGATTTTCACTTAAATTATATAATCTTTGTAATTTACACACATTTCAAAAGAAGACATCACTAAAGTATCCATCAGGGGTTTTCACTGCCCTTCATCTGAATAACATCTTCATAATGCACTTCCAAGCTACTCACAAATTTATGTTTTTATATCTGTAAATGATTAACAGAATAATTTTTCATAAGATGATATTTTTTAATTAATGAAGAAATTATTTAAATGCATATGAAAGGTGAGCAGAAAGCTGAAAGCCAACAACTTCAAATGAGATTGATTGGTTGCTGGAAGATGTTTTTAAATATAGATTCAAAATGCTAATGTCTTCAGGAAGGAAATTGCTGTAGGTCAAACAAAATGGAAATAAAGTAATGCATTTTTTTTTTAATAGAAATCATAAAAAAAAATCTGTGAATGGTTAAGTCATCATTGCTTCATTATTCTTTTTTTTTTTTTTACATAGAAAGACTTGTGACTCCTGTTTTGTACCTCTGTTGCTTCTTTCAAGGGAGAAAGGCACAATTATGCAGTGCATAATTAATGAAGTTAAATTGAACAGAACTATTTATTTTACAAATACTGGTTTTATAAACTGACAATTAGTAAAAACTAAATAAGACAGAGACAGTTTGATTTGAAATTGTTATCTGTAAAGTATGCTTATTTATAATCAAATTTAATGGTTGCTGTAAATGTTAATTTTGCTAATTCATCTTGGAACTAAAAGATAGTAACCAACTCCTTATTAATTTACTAAGGATTAGCAAGAGGAGTGTTGAGAATACTTGAAAAGGATTTTCATGTGAAAGTAAGAATACAAATCAAAAGAAATCAGATATTCAGATGCAATTCTAATTTCAGCTAATGTTCCTTTACAGACTAAAAATCATCTGAATAAATAATATAAAATAATTCTTCCACCTTTTTTAAAATCAATGAGGCTGAACTAATTTTTCTAACTCATTTTGAAAAACATTCCTGCAGTTAGCTATTAAAAGTCAAAATCTGGTATATGTGTGTGATGTACATCTTAGACGCATATAATGGAATGTGATTTAAGAATGTGATTCACCATTAGTTTTGTGAACCTTTTCCATGTCAAGACAATAACAGTATGATTGGTAATAACAATGTCATCATTGTTGATATTTGTCATTGATTACAGTTGATACTATCACAGCATCTAGAGGTTTCACCCTGGGACAAGGCCGAGTATCAAGACTCAACTTACATACATAAGAAAAAGTCTAAAGAGAGCTATACTGATTTGTAGTTCCAGAGATTAATTATTTTGTTTAATCTACAGGAGTTGCAACATCCTCACTGATGTGTTAAAGTCCACTGGAAGTGAACTGAAGCTCCAGAAATAGATACGCTATTCTGGTCATGCCATAAAAAAACTCCAAAAAATCTCATGGCTCTTTCTTAAGCCCCTATTTTTTTTCCATTCTTTCAGATAAAAAGGTAACCTTCTTTTGAAGGTTTTGGGATTCTCTTGAACAGGTGATGGTTTTGGTGACTGGGAGAAAAGTGGATTGCAATACTATATATTGGTTCCCACAAACTAAAGGAAAATGCTTATAAATCCTGCCTTCTGAGGATGCTATTCAGCAGCTTGAGGAAGACAAGGTTCTAGTCAGAGACTTGCAAAAGAATGTCATAAACCAAGATCTAAACTTTCTAAATTGATATATAGACAGAATTTAGGTGCTTGTGTCCAGGAGAGCAATCTAGAAAGCCTTCCTTGGAGGGACCTAGAAACCTTAAAATTTGCAGATCTGATTTGCCTAATAGTCTCCCTAGTTCCTGAAGTTAGCCATTTTGTCTACAAAAAAGTACCATTTAGAAACCATAGTTCGACCTCAATCCTGTTATAATACAGTTTTTATATATCATTGCCAAATTCTACTCAAGGACCCCAATCCAGGCCAAAACCATGGAGTTGATCAAAAAATTCAGCTGGTAGGCATACCTACTTTCATCGTAATAGGCTAAGGATTAGTGAGTTACTTAGGAAAGGGAAGATTCATAGTGTTTCTTAAACATGCAACAATATGAAACTGTAAGTCTCAGGTGAAGGATGATCATCTAGATAGCTGACTAGAAGGAATTTTAGAAGACCTTTCTCGTCAAAACAGAGTTTTTGGATAGCTGGAAATGCAAGCCACGTGGCCATAAAAGTAGAAAGTAAACTAGACCTTGACTCTACAACCAAATGAGGCAGGAAGGAAAAGACATAACTTTGTTTCACACCTTGTGCTCTGAAAATGTATGCATTTAATTTGTAAGAAAGAAGACAAGATGAACCCAATACTTCTTCCCAGGCCAGGACCCAATACACTAGGTAAAGGTGTGTCCCACTAGTCACTCTTTCTGGCTTTCCTTTTCCTACTAACTTTTACTAAAAGATGATTTCAGGTTTTTTTGCTTATATATTATGAGCTATTTCACAATGAGGTAAGAGTACAAAAAAAGAATATGACCATTCAAAAAATAATTACACAACATTCTGTATTACATATATTTGAATCCTTTACTTCAAGTACCATACCAGTATTGATGAACTCTTGCTCAAAGAAGCTGTAACTTACAAATAGGCTCATAATTTTCTCTAGCTTCTGTAGAAAAATGTACTTCTAAGGGTCTGACTACTCAGTGTTTTGCATATAAAACCAACCCTTCCCTGCCCATTTCCTATGGCAGAGCCAGATCCTCTAAAGATCTGTGGTGGGTTAGCCTTGGGTAAGAGCCAAACTCCCACCCAGCTGCCTGCTCACTCTCCCCTTCAGTGGGATGAGGGGAGAAAATAAGAAGAACCAGAAAGAGAAAGCTCGTGGGTTGAGATAAAGACAGGGAGATCACTTACTAGTTACTGTCCTGCATAAAACAGACTTGACTTGGGGAGAACTAACTTCATTTAATGGCAATTAATATAAATATTTAATTACTGATTCAGGTAGTGGAAAATAGAAAGGCAAACATTAGAATAACACCTTTTGTCCCTGCCTTTCCCAGGCTCAACTTCACTCCTTCACTCCAGACTCCTCTGGGTGGATGGTGGGTTATGGTCAGTACATAGCAGTTTCTGTCTGCCTCTCCTTCCTTATCACATTTTATCTCTGCTCCAGCAAGGGCTCTCTGTGGGCCACAGTTCCTTCAGGAATATCCATCTGCTCTGGTGTGGGGGACTCCACAGGCTGCTGTGCCATCGACCACCTCCTCCTTCTCTTCCTCCTCTGACCTTGGTGTTCCCCTGCATTTGCTCACTCTTTTCATTCCCTCCACCTCTCTCTGGCATTTTTTTCCCCTTTCTTAAATATGTTTTCACAGAGCCAACACCAGCTTTGCAGACAGGCTGAGCTGTGCCCTGTTGCAGAGGCAACTGGAACCAGCTGTCTGGCATGGTGGCAGGCCCTGGCCTCTCCTCACAGAGGCCACCCCTGCAGCTCACCTTCCACAGCTACCAAAACCTGGTCACCTACACCCAATATAGTGATATAACTAAGCTTAGCTCTGAGATTTGCTAGCTTAGGCTATATGTTTCTGTAGCTTGGCTATACAGCTTTTGGGCTGATTCTAGATCATATGAGCCTGGCTCAGTGTCCAGAAAAAACTGAATCTGCACCAAGAAAATATCATAAGCAAGTGGTCTTCTGCTGTTCCCATTATGTGTCCCATTTTACCAACCTTTAAAGGACTGGAAAGAGGATCAGCCCAAGTTTCTTCAATGAAAATCAACAGGTTACATTTTGCGATGGTATCATCCCATGTCTGTTAAGGGCATATGACCTTTAGATAAAGTTTAAAAAATTAAGTAATTATTTCCCCATTAACACTTAATATAAACAATTCTAAAGACAGATATTTGGGGTGATATGGTATATTTTTTAAGCAAAATACTACAAAATAGATTAGCTTTACATTCAGGCTGCAATAGAATAAATACAATTATTTATTAGGTTTTAATCTAATATTTCAATATGCCAACAGAAAAAGAAAATTGGAACCATTGTAATAAAACCAATAGTATACTGTTTTAAACATTCAGTAGCTGAAAACTGACATTGGGGGAAATATTTATATATAGCTACTGGTTGAAAAAAATAATCATTTTAGCTGGACACTGATACCTAAAATGACTGCTGGTATATAAGCAGTGAATATATAGCCTTGTTATATGCAGCAAAAAAAATAGAGTGAAATTTTATAAAATACCACAGACATTTCATAAGAAATGAACAGTCACTTACTGAAGGAACCAAAGTAATATATCTATTTTATCTGCAAGCCTCTAATTTACATCTGGTTTCTGTGGAATCCACTTTAACCAAATCTTTTTTCAATTGCTTCTTTGAATACTAAAATCAAAGACTACATGATTTTCATGGATTAATAAGATTGGCCCGGTTTACAATTCTCTTTCATTGTGTCTGCTTTGGGAACTCAATATTTGCAATTTACAGAGGAAGGAAGACTTCAAGCTCCCTTACTTTGTTGGTTCCTTAATATTTCTCAGTTTAATAATGTTTTCCCCTAAAAGATATTTTTAGAAAGTCTTCTTTTGTAAATAAGGTATAAAATTCCAATGTATTTAAAATGTAATCATCAGTAAGTCTCTCTCACTCCTGTGTCTGAATAATCAGAGCCTTTGGAAGGGTCTGCAGCTGTATAATAGACATCTGCACTACTTTACCCTTATTTCCGCATGGATTTTTTTCTTTTCCTTCCTAATTCTATTCTTAGAAAGTAATATTGGCATTTTTTTCCCTTCTTTCTTCTTTACAGAGGCTTATCTGCCCAACTAGCAAAGTCCATGAAATTTCAGAATTTATTTTGTCAATATGAGCTTATGTTCTTCCAAGTCAGGCCTATCCAGTCACAACCTGAAATTTCAAAAGACCGTTAATTTTACTATTACTGTGGCTTGGTAGGTTTATACGCCCACCATTCCCGAGACATGGAATAGGAGAATAAATCTAGCACTTGAATATATCTCTCCTCATGCAAATTTTGCGCAAGCATCAGACAAAAAAAGACATCATACATCTTAGTTTTAGCACAGTGTTGTATCTTTGCATTCACCTGCTGTTTCAACTAGTTAACAAAGTCTAACACAGAATTCTAGGAGATTCAATTTAATTATCTAAAAGCTAAGTATTTCATTCAATCTATTTGTCTCTGTCTAGTCAGTGGAGAAACAGAAGAGAAGGAGATTCATATTACTTATCTGTGTATGAGAAAAGCCCCCCATATAATACAAAAATGCTTTATTAGTATGAAAGTTACATTATGTTAGATATGCAGTTTCTAACATGGCATAAAGTGTTTTATTCAGTCATCTGAATATAAATGTTCAGTGTCATTTGAGGTACCTTAAGGTATGCAAGACATTGACGTATGACTGGCAGATGACCGGGTCTTACAGAAGATCAAGTAAGATATCCTATAGCATCTTAAATGGCACTACATGTGTTCAGTTGAGTGATTCGAGCCAAACTTATGATAAGTAAGAGGGTAGCAAGAAAGATGGATATAAAAGATGGAAACTTTTAAAGATAGAAATGAAATTATGCTTCTTGTTATACAGCCATACATTTAGAAGGACCTTTCATGACCATGCAATAATCCTTTTTCTAATTGTGTCTTCTGTTTACTTCATCAATTGCACTGTAGTTATTTAACAACTTCTAAATTAATGACGGGGTGATAAATAAGAGTTCATTAAAATGCAGACAAGAAGAAAATCGCAAAAGACAGAGATTAAAAGATCCTTTTAGGTTGTCTAATCTATCTCTTCGCTAATGAAGAACTGTGTCTTATTGTTTGCAAATATTCACACATACACCTACAAGGACACACGTTCATGTATACTCACAGGCATTTGAGTATTTTGTATTTAATATTATGGTAGTACTTGCTCAAATTCTGTTTTGAATGCCCAAAGCAGTGGGTTTTCAAGAGCTTTTCCTTCTTCGTCTCAGAAAATGGTTTTTCTGAAAGACGACTTACTTACCTTCATCTTCCTTTCAAAATTTTTAGCCATTATTCCTAGCAAATTTACAAACTTATAATTTTTCATTAGCATTTGCAAGTTTTTAATACCTGTCATGATTAAAAACATCTTTCCATGATCCAATCTTTCCATAGTAATGCACACAGTATTGCACTATAGTAATGCACTAACTGTAGCCTGCTAAATAGGACTATTACTATGAAAACAGTAAAGGCTCTGTGCACAGCCGGCAGTGCAGAAGCTCAGCCTCACCTAGGCCTGAGCTGGGTTTGGTTGGTTTAACTCCTGCACTGGGGCCCAGTGACTGCTGCCTCCCCTGATTTTCCTTCAGCTCTGGGGGGTGACAGAGGGTGACACCCCTCTGGAGGCCACTGCCAAGCTGCATCTGGCAGCCCAGGAGAAGGAAACGGGCTGTGATAAGAAAAACAGACCCAAGGCCAAGGAAGAAGAAATCGCCTCCCAGGAATATCACACTCCAAAATGAAGACTTTAGGATATAGGTCATCATAATCACTCCCTCCTTTCTTCCTAAGGAAGTATCGACTTTGGGGCTCAGAAGCATACTGGCAGGATAAGCATTAAATGAAAGAAAAGGGGTAGATGGTAGCAGGTTTGAAGGATTTTCTGTATAACAGTTTTAACCATAATATTCATTAGGCTTCTCTCTTTAATTAGGCAGATTGGACTATTCAACTGTTAAAACACTAATTGGTCTAACAATAAATTCTTCACTCCAAATATATGGTGTCTTTCCTTTTGTCTATAAAAGGATGAATGTCATGCTACAAAATTTGTATGGTTGCTTTTTTCTTTTAATATTCCTTAAGCACTATTTTTCTATCTGGCATCAATATTATCTGTGCACATGCATAACTGCAAAATATCTTTGCTGACTGTATTTTTTCTTCCATGTTTTGCCTGTCATATTTATTTGGATTGCTAGCTTTTCTTGGCAGAAATTATGATTTACATAGCCAGTAAGACATAGCCATAAACAGTATAAAAAGTATTTTGTCTAGTATTAAAAGTAGAAATTTCATTGGATTTCTAAGGAATTAATTTGTTACAAATAAGATATCACTTAGTTTGATTTGCAACTTCAAAAACAAATGATGAAGGGGTTTTTTTTGGGCGGGGAGGTGTTTATGTTTTCCCTGCTTATTTGATACTTTTAACAGAAATAATTGAAATAAAAAGATTGTACAATGTATAAAAAAGTTTTACACCAGTAGTGATGATAGAGATAATAAAAGCTTCAATATAACCATTGCACTATTCCTACCGAGATCTTAATAGCTCCTCCAAAGTCATTGGCATGACATGCCATGATGACTGAGTTTGTACTTGTAGCATATTTATTGTCCCCATCTGCATGAGAAAAAATAAAAGCAAGTAACTGTTGAGAGTTTTTAAAAATGGTTACTGCCATGACATTGCCACTTCTTCTTTAGGTTAAATCCTTCCTTTTATGTTAATCATTTTCAAAACCACAAGAAAACCCAGAAGACAAAAGGGTTCATTTTTAGACACATAATACATTAATACTGAAAGTATTGTTTACCAGAAGTTTTCAAATCGAAAATTTCCATTCATTTTTGTGCCAGCTGAGAAAAATGACAAGACTTGCTTTAGAGTGTTTTCTATGTCTAAATTGCAAGACTTCTCAAAGGCAGCAATAAAATAGTTATTCTTACAGGCAAATAAACTGATCTACAAATGAAATATTACTTTCTTGGGAACAAGTAGTTAACAATTCTAAAATACTATTTTACTTTTTTACCCCTAAGTAATGTTTACAGGAAAATAAATTGAAAACAACTCTAAATTCCACTAGCAGCTACCCTAAAAAGGACTCCAAAGCAAAACATTTCTTGAAAGAAACTGTACCAAAATCTAATTGGAAATACATCTGTGCTTGTTTTGTCATTTAATATTTCTATCAGGAAAAAACTGGCAATACCCTGAAAAGCAGAACTGAGTTTTTATCTTTTGCCTTTCATGAGAGAGAGGGGAAAAGAGGAAAGGAGCAGAAATCAGGAATAAAGCAGGTGCATGTTGGGAAGAAGTAATTACATTTTGCTTTGTCCTGAAGTATCTAGAATATAAATCCACAAGAAGCTCTTGGCAAGCGTATGATCTTTGATTTTTCTATATTAATTTGAAATTAAGTCCATTTTCATCAAGACTTGTAAGAAGAACACAAGGGCAAAGCAAGGCACTGAGATATAAAAAAAGCCAGGRTCTCTGCTGGGTCATGCTAAGGTCCATCCACCCTATCACTGCTTTGCAGCAGTAGGAACCAAGAGAAGGAGGAGAAGGAGGAGGAGCGCTGTTTTTTCCTGCTTCTTGCCTCCTCCCAGTGCTCCACCCCGGCTGCCTAGGATCTCCCCTTCCCACACTTCTCTTCTTGCACAACCTCTCCTCTCCCTCACCTCTTCCCTCTGGGCTAGGGCAAGGGAGAAGAGGTTCATCATTGCACTACAACACTTAAAACATCAATGCTGCAATCCTTACTGCCCTACCACCTAAATCGCCACGTTTTACAGTGCCCTGACACCACTGATACCTACACCTATGCTACCACCCAAAAACCCCCAGATTGTAACCTTTCACCATCTCACACAACAAGAGCTTTTCCTTGAAGATGGAACATGCCACCATGCCTACACTTTCTGCTGTGGGGCCCTTGGAGACACCTGTTCTGTGGAGGAAGTCCAGCCTGGAGCAGGCTAAGACTTCAGGACAACTGGCAGCTCTTTACCATCAAGTTGAGAATTTCTTCCCACAATGACTCTGAACTGGCCAACTTTTACAAGGGCTTCCTCAAGACCTGCAAGGTATTTGCAGCGGCCACAGGGGAAGATCTGCTAGCAGTCAGATTTGCTAGCAGAGTCTCTGCTGTACAGCCCCCACCTTTCTCTGTGGAGACCTCACCCATGTGCAGGAGGATGGTCCTCGAGGGCACCATGGAGACTGGAGACTTGATCTCACCTACTTTGGTTACTGTACTGCATGGCCCTCCCAAGGTGTTCCCCATCTTTCCTGGGGAGAAGGGCTGCCTTGCATCCCACAGTCATCTTCTACCTTCAGCATGTGGTCGGGTCCCCCCTGCTCATCCCTCAGCCCAGGCTCTGCAGCACTCATGTTGCTCTTTGCGACCACCCAGCACACCACTCCTGTAGGCAGCATGTCCTCCCTCTGGCCCAGAAATGCCTCCCTCAGAAATGCCACTACACTCTCGCTCCTCATCTACTGTGCTTCCTTGCCCTTGTGTGTCATCACTGGAGGAGGATGCGGAGCCTACTGGGCCAGTTTGTGCTCCCACTCGGTTTCTGATCCTGCTAGATAATACGGGAAGGGTGAGTGCAGCCCTGTTCACAGCATGGTTCACAGGCACCCCCAGTTCAGAGGGGGATTTCTGCGATGAAAGGAAAACCCTAGAGCACATTTGCAGTTAGTAGGCCAGGCCTCAATACCTCTCCTCAGCCCTCCAGCACTCCTGCTGAGGTTCTGGCTGCATTTGTCCCCTCAGCCTTCTACCCTCCCTGGATGCTCCCTGGGGTCGGGACCAGGGAGCAGCGGGAGGTCCCCAGGGGTCCACCAGAGCAGGGCCTGGTAACCATGCCTGTCCCACTGCCCCAGCCATGGGGCCATGCTCACTATGCATTGGCACAAGAACTTACCCAAGTTCCCCTAGCTGAGGGGGTAAAAATATATCAATACGTCGGGGCTGGGGGCCACCAGCCCTGGGCATTGGGCACCTCCCTGGGGGCAGGACAGGCCAAGGCCAGGCCAGGAGGTCAGCCCACAGGTGGCATCAGGATCAGCCCTGGGGAGGGGAACCAGGGCCAGACGCAGCCTGAGGATGCCCTGGGTGAGACTGGTCAGGGCCAGTAAGATCTACTAGTGTATTGTGGGCCCTGACACCTATTTCTCGTCCTTTGGACATTTATTCTTTTCTTTTTTTTCCCCTTCATTGTCCCTGCAATTATTAGGTCTTGTCTGTATTCTCTCCTTTCTCTAACCCCACTCCTTTTGGGGGAAAAGAGAGTAATAGTTTTGTCATGAATAGACTAGTGCTCATTTGGTCCAAAACCCTTAATAGGGAATAAAACTTTTAAAAATGGTTGCCACAAAAAGACATTTAAGAGAGAGTTTAAGAACTGAAGATGCATATATGGTACTGCCCAGCATCCTCTGCCAGCATCCAGCCAATTAAAGCTCAAGACCTCAAGGACATCCTGCACCAGAGGTCATAGACATGCATTTCATAACTGTAGGTGGATTTGCATGGACTCTGGTAATCTCCCTTTAGCCTATCTAAGCAATTAAAACCCATTATTCAGAGGTAAGGAGTGTCACAGTTGTTTAATTTCAAGTGATATGAACAACTTCCTTTTTTAACTTCTCTCACCTACTTTTTTGTTGTCTCATAGTGTTTACATTGGAAAAGACAGAAAACTATTATCTCTATCATCTCCTTACAGCACTCATGATTTTTGTTGTTGTTGTTATTTCCTATCACTCATCCCTTTTCTAGACCAAACAGTCCTAGGTTACTTAGCCATTCCTTAATCTAAATCCATTATATGCCTTTGATCATAGTTGTTAACTTTTCCAAAACTTTTACATTTCAACTGTATGCTTCCTGAGGTGGAGAAAACCCTACTGTACAACACATTTAGAGGTGGGAAAACTATGGATTTCTATAGCGGAATAACAATGTTCTTTGTTTTGTTCTCTCTTACTGGTTTATTTGTTTCTGTTACTACCTCAATATTTGCTTTGTTTTTTTGATAGCTGCTAAGCAGTGAGTTGACATCTTCATGAATTATCTATCATTCTTCAGTTTCTCATTTCTGAGTGATAAAGGTTACCACAGTGTTCCTCATTTTACACATGAAGTTAGAGTTGTTTCTTTTTTATCATATTGCAGTAACTTTGTGCAGTCTATCACAAATAGCTAACATTTCTGAATAAACTGTTCAGAATAATAGTGTTTTTTACATCAGCATTAAAATCGCAAAATTCTCATTAATTTAACAGCATCAGAAGTTCACCCGGACATTTGATACTAACAAACATTAAAATAAGTTAAACATCCACATTGAAATATCCACAGGCAAAGGAGAGCTCTATTGGCACAGTTCAGTCTGATTTGATAGGCAGGTAGGGATAGTTGAGATGCCCTGGGGTATCCCTCCTGGCTCCGAGTTACTAGTCCAGAAGGACACACATCTCTTTTCAACCCTGTGTCATAACTATCAGGATAAGTCAGAGACTGAGGGACAGGGCAAATGACAACAGATATTTTTTAGGCAGCTGAATCATACCTGAGAACAAATATGTCGTCTCAACAAGAAATGGGATTTTCTTACTGTGTTGTAATGTATCAGTCAAAATGAGAGTCAACTTTTTATATGAATATATAAAGTCAATTCCAGCAGAGTAAATGGCCCAGCTTCTTTCCCAGGGTCTGAACACTTACCACGACACAGTTTTAAAGCTAAATCCTGTCCTATTATAATTGAATTTATTATAACCCTGTTCTATTATAATTATAGTTATAATTGACTTTCCTTCCTGATTGTCTGAATGTGCCTCAGTAGTCCAAATAAATCATTACCCCACTAATAATTAAATCTATGCATTTTTATGACCTATGCAACAAATGAGCTGTGCCTCTCGCATACCTTTATTCTCTCATCCTCCCCACTAGGTGTCAGAAGATTACTCAGGGCCAAAGATCCCCTGGACTTCAAAATGTTTCCCATCTTTTGTAGGATTTAGTAGTACATTTAGTAGCATTAATACAGCTGTTTTCAAGTGGTATTCTGCCTGCAGCTTTGAGTGCAGAGGACATGCTGGAGCGGGGAAGTGAGGGAAGGGATTGGGGTTGGAACAATGGTGCAGCCTGGCAAACCCTTGAGGAGGGGCAATTGTAGCCCAGAAGAGAATGTTTAAGGCTGAAAGATGAAACCAGTTTATCTGTCATGAAACTACAACTGACTCGTCAGCAAACATTGTGAAGAAGAGAAAGCCTGGCCTAAGATCGTATAGAATTTTTGATTAAAAACAAGCATTGCAAACAAAAATAATAATATAATAGAAAAATGTCCTTTTGACCAGGTAGTGTGTACAAAATAATTACCTTTTTTTAATGATGTGCTATAAAATTTCCTGCAACCCTTACGAAAGACCAGTATTTCATAAATTAAAAAAATAAAAAAATAAATTAAAAAAATCAGATTAATTCCTACCAATACAGTAAACATATATTTTCATTTGGTATTATAAATATACATAATATGCATGTCTTTAAAATCAATATACTATAACATGGGGTCTCTGATATAGAGATAAACCAAAAGTCCACTTGTGAATAAAAATGTCCTCATAGAGTAAAAATGGAGCACCAGTTAACCTGAAGAGCCACATTCAGGCAATCAAGGTGAAACATAAGACAGAATATTAATTATTCTTATAGATTTCTAATTTTTTTAAAACTTTGATACAAAAATATATGGACACACTACATAAAGGGCATATCCAATTCTAAGCATGAAAAATTCAGATTTGCTGCAGTACTAATTCTGCTTACCATGAAACCACATGACTGGTCTAATGATTTGTGCCAAGTGAAGGGGGCTGTATCGCATATGTTAAACTTTAGCAAGTAACCAAAGAAAACACTACTTGACATTATAACAGCAATAGCACGCTTGTAGAATTATATTTCCTGTTTTAATCACAGAGCAAGTGAGAAGTTAGCACCTCACTCCTTGATGACATTCCACTTAACAAGCACACACAAAATGAAACATTTTAAATGCTTTGTGAAATGAAGAGGAAGTGTGTAATCATGTTTCTTCAAAGAATACAAAATGAATATGCACAGACTATAGAAATATAAATACTGCTTTACGTATTATGGCCGTGTTTTCAGACCAGACATTCCTTCTGGGAGGAGGTGAGAGGGGGCACTGGAACATAATTTCCATAATTATCTTTTCTTACTCTAGTGACTAATGTTAACACTAATATGCCAGCTACTTTCATAAACACCTGTACTACAGTAAAATGAAGGAAAACAAACAAAAATACTAATTTAACAAGCATAAATTTTATATAACTTGAGAGATCTTTTCCTTCTAGACTTCATTTACTAAAATAGCTAATCAAGTGGATCCAGGCATCTCTGCTACAAGATAAAAAATGTTCATTGATACAGTAATAAATGAGGTTACATAAAAAATGTTATTGGGAACAAAATCTTAAAGCTTCATTAAATGTAATAGAAAATAGTGCTATAAATGTGATGTTTTGTTAGCAAAGCCAAATATTAGTAAGATCAATAACATTTAATGGTTAGTTTATAGGAAAGAGTGGTTGGTTTTATCAAGTTTTGGTAATTCTTTCCAACAAAAAAGAAAGGCCCACCTAATCAATATACTGAGTAGCTGGGGAGGAGCTTAATTACAAATACTGAAGCAAAAACAATTGTTTGACATACATATTTCAAGGTCAAAAAAAGTGTCCATTTTAAAAAATAAATACTGGGAAATATAAGGAAATAAATGTAAGGAAAACAGACAGCTGAACTACTCAGGCAGCTCTCTTTGGGAGATGGACCTTGAGCTTTGTCTGGTTTCTTGTCTTTGGTTCCATAGCTACATGTTGAGAAATAAAAAGATCCAACTTGAGGAAATAACTCAATAGTTCCAACAATCCACAATCCACCAAAACTCAGTGACTATCCACACCATCTCTGTTTTCCATTGCTTTTAATAAGAAGAGTTAAAGGAAGATCTAATCATTAATGGCCTTCAAACTCCAGAAAACAGGTAATAGATTTTTGCTGGAGCTAAAAGTAAATCCACTGTGGGTTTTTTCCTGTCTTCAACTAATGCCAGAAACTGGTCTTTATATCAAGAAACTGCAAACTGATGAACCAGAATTTTGACATCTTTTATTGTCAAAACTGGTCTATGCAATTGCCAGATGCTCTGCTTCGAAATACTAACATTAGAAAGTTCAATTTCCTCTTCCCTCTGCCCCTTTTTACTCTTACAAGAAAATCAAAATGTTCTACGTTAGGAACTACAATTGTCTTCAGTGACTGTAAATGATTCACTCAGAGCAAACAAGCGGTCCCGTGAGTGCTATTTGTGCATCTGTCTACTTCAGGTAACCCTGTGGGCTAATGTCATCTTCTACTTTCTTTCCTTTTTCTTCTCTTCTTGCTTCTGATGTTGCTGTTGCATATAACAACTGTCTCTCCCCAGGGCAGGAGCACATTCAGAACAATTTCCTCATGGAGTTATTCTCTGACACTAGATCTTTGCATATTGAAATTGTCCTGTTCTTCAGAAACTTGTGTTTTGGTCCTGGTGCATTCAGCAAAATAACCAACACACTACATACAAAACTGGCAGAAAAAAACAGAGCAATTTTTCTTCAGTAATCATAGTTTCATTTAAAACAAAATCCCTGACAAGCACATGTTGAACTGTGTTAGTTTTCTAACTTAATTTCAGTCATCTTAAAATAGAAATAAAGAATATTTCTTTTTTTTTTTATCTTTGACTTCTTTTGATTTAATTGCTTTGTAGCATTTAGTTTAATTCTAACTTTATTAGGTATT
Organism: Phoebastria nigripes; assembly: GCA_035582835.1. NCBI lineage: Eukaryota > Metazoa > Chordata > Aves > Procellariiformes > Diomedeidae > Phoebastria > Phoebastria nigripes. Next base: position 28,491 of record JAYKAV010003448.1, read on the forward strand.
ATGACCGTATATTTTAAATACAGTCATCTGTTATCAAAAAATTTTAATCACGTTGATGATAAACATTTTGACATTACTTAATCAAAACTTTTTTTAAAAAAAAATCTTGTTTCCTGTGAAATTTATCATTTTCATTTAGACTTAGTCTAATTGTCTGACGCTGTTATTTCGTTTCAGGACGGAAATGCTTGTGGTCCAATTTCAACTATATGTCAATCTAAGTGCATGACTCATGCAAAAAGGCATCTTTACATGCCTTAAACTTTCCTGGAACTGTGAGCCAGTTCATGTGATCACAAGAAGAATTGTGAGTTCTTGGCATCATGTTTTATGTATTTGAATCTTGCTATATTTCTTTATATTCCTACCACTACCATGTATATTTACATGACCAAAGATTTAGTCATCAATGAGAAAAGATGTAGAAAAATATGTATGTTCTTCTCATCTGGGTTCGCTTGACAGGAAAGGAAATGGGGTCATTACTGTCCTCAAGATGTGCCAAAGCTTTTTGGCATCAAAGCAGAACACACTGTACCCATTTGTACCTGTCAGAGGTCAGCCCATTACTTGTATCACCATTGCCATATCTAAGTCTTCTGCTATGGAAATAGTCACATATGAAGGAAGAAGAGGAAGGGGCAGAGAGAAGAAAGCAAAATGCCAAAATCAGAGTGCCATAGACTAAGTAACACAGTTTTCCATTTTCCATATCTTTGTAGTATGACTGTTGGCAGACAGTCGGTTACCAGGTATTCATCGAATTTGTTCAAAGAATATTAAGCAGAAAAGAACAACATGAATCAGTGATCACTCTCTGTAGAATCCTACTAACAACTCTTATCTCCACAGGTGAAACATAATCCACTGCAGCACTGGGAAGAGATGTGTAGCATAATACATTGAATGGCAGAATGCTTGACATGAACCAACTGTAAAGCAGGCAAAGCTGTCTCTCTTTCAGAAAGTATTTTTCCTGTTTAAACTTTCCCTGATACATCGTATAACAGTGCGGCATATATCAAATATATTTTAGGAAAGTATTATACATTTCTGATTTGGACAACTGACTTAAATAACTAAACATACGTATACATATTTCTAAGTTATCTTACTAGATCTACCCTTCCTTGCTGCAGGATTATAAGCATTTTTATAGCTATCATCTATTTTTTTTTCAAATTTTAGACTTACTAGTTCACCAGACAAAACTTGCTAGTATTGAATTATTTCAATTCTTACAGTAGAAAAATCTTTTGTTGTTGTTGTTGAAAATATTAATTATTGAACTAAAGGAATAAAATATTTAAAATTACCAAAAGTCATTACCACATCTAATCAAAGTTGTGGTTTTAATACCTGTATTTTCATCCTGTACTGATCGAGCCTTCTGGATAGACTACAGTATCGAGAATATACCTCATCTTCTGTCTTGCTACGGGGACATGGTATACCTGAAATTCATTATAGCGGTGCTTCCACATAGCAAAATGTCCAGGCCACAGGAGATAATTGCTAAAAATCAACTTGTAATTTCAGCTTTCCCAAAACATGGCAAAAGCATGTTTAGATATTTTAGTTTGGCGACAGAATGCTGTCATTTTATATAGAATCAGATTTTTTTTCTGATATTTTACTTTTAAAAATAGAAGCATTCATAATTTGTGCATTTCCTACATTTAACTTCATACCTATTTTCTATCGTAAAATATTTCCTAGAGAAAAATTTCAGGCCTGACTTAGTTATTAGGTGAGAATTTTACTATTATTGTAGTTACTATATGCCATGTTAGAGAGCTACTCAGACTGAAACCACAGAACATTTTCTTTCTCTTTCTTTCTTTCTTTCTTTTCTGTTCCCTCAGTTTGTATTCAACAGACTTGTGTATGGAGATGGTAGGGCCAACATTACAGGGCATCTGTGTGTCAGTTTTAGTTGTTCATTCTAGATTGACTCTGCCTGAATAGTTCCTCATAGTCAACAGCAGTAACTTGCCCTGCCCTGTCTTTTCCCCCAAAAAAGTAAAAGCGTTACAGTCACAAATGATACAGAGTTGAGTCAAAGAGAGGAATTTGTGGCATGGTAAGTCTGTAAAGTATGTCTTCATTTCATCCCTGACTGTCCACAATTTTCAAAAATACCTTAAATTCGTAACAGTAAGGAAATCTTTGCAGAGTGCAATGGAATAAGTACTGATTTGGACAGCACTTAGCCTCCATTTCTAAGAGAGGGGAAATCTACCTATACACACGAAAATCAGAGGTATGGTTAGGCATTGCTTGTATCATCCTATGTCTTTGTAATAGTAAATTGCTGAAGACTCTGTAGCAGAGAATTATTTTTAAAGCTTTGAAATGCTTTCTAAAAGTACCACACCTTGATTTAATACTGCCATTGGTGTTCACATAAAAAAATTGTCATTCTAATGAATCCTCCTGCTTTGTTTAAAGCCCGAATACATTTCCAAACAAAGGCTTTGTTGTTGGAAATGTTGATTGTGCCACAATTGATTTTGGATTACAAACTTAAATTGAATACCAATGTCTCTGAAGYTTTATTTCAAAGGTAATAGGAAACGTCTTCGTATTATTTGTTCTGAGAAATGACATTACTTTAACATTCTGGCAAATGTAGTTACAAGCAGGCATCAAAGCAGACGAAAATTTATTGGAGACAAAAAAAAAAATCCTTTCAAGAATTACTAATTTAGTCTTCAGGATTTAGAGGTGTTGAAAGCAAAGGGGCTAAGACCCTTCAGCTCCAATTGATTTCAGCCTCAGACCCAATACCTAAGCTTTTATGTTTCACCTTCTGCAGTGTAGAAACAAGATCCTGTGTCACTGAAATGAATTAGTTTTTAATTTTTTTATTATTGATGATTACGATGATTTTTATTTGTGTTTGTGCACAGGAGCTTAATTCTTTTTCTTATTGTCATATAAACATTCAGAAATATGGTGGCTGCCTTGTGGTTTTTGCAGTTACAGCAATAAACAACTGATAGAAGCAGATAAAGGAGTACAAAGAAACAATGACTTGTGACAGACTCAAGTGTCAGCACATCAGCAGCCAAATTGTTTCTAACTTCTTAGTTTTGGGGTGGTTTGCCTAAATTCACTAAGAAGTTTTTTTCACTAAAAACAAGAGACATTTTAAGGGGAAGAAACTGATACTACATTACTAATTTTTATTGGAAGTTTTTAGCCTCTCAAGCACATAAGGCAACGTGGGAGAAAGGAGAGAACAATTTGTATAAAAACAAGTGGATTATAGATTATGGTACCATTTGCTGATCAGATTTAGTAGCTAACCTATTCACACTAAATGAAAGATGGTGGGTAGAATGTAAATAGACTACATATTTGAAAGAGAGGGGTCACGTTTGATATGATGGGAAAGAGGGAGTAAGTGAATGCTAAAAAGCCATGACTGAGTCAAAGCAGGAAACTCAGGAAACCCAGTGTTTTGAATGGATTTGAGGAGTAAGGATTACCTTACAAGCTGAGAATTTTAGCTAGACAAAAAGGGAAAGGGTCATCAGAATTTACTTATGGCATTTAACTAACATCATTCTTGTCATTTTTGTAGGTGTTCATATTTAAGCTAACTGTCTTGGGCTCCTAGTAGTCAATGAAGTTCTGGTCGGTACAGAAATTGGAGTCCAAAGAACAGCTAGTCTCATATTAAATAGAAACCTACTCTGGTTGAAATGATTCTCACCCTGAACATTATTGACTGCATTGGCTAAATTCCTGTAGGGTATAATGATAGCTAAGATATCTATCCCAGATGGGCACATTCATTTAATTAATACTTTGTTAAGATAGACACATTCTAGATGCCTTCAGTTTAGACATTTATATCTGAGCTGATCACACTAGGACCATTTCATGGTCAATGGAGAGAAACAGATACTTTTAAGGTGTGACATGTATAGGCATTTACTTTAAGACAGGATGAAACTTACTGAAGAAGTGCCTGCTTTTTTACACTGAATATAAAGGTAGAAATTTAAGTGACAAATTATGCTGTAGAGTTTTATAGTATAGTGTTGAAAATAAAGTCAATTAAACCTCATTTGAGAAGATAATTCTGTTGTAAAGCATTTATTTTACAATGAGAAATGAACATTTATGTTTGGCAATGATAATTTCTTCAACAAAACATCCTGAAGGACTCCAGGCCTTTTCAATAGACACTATTGCTTACTTTTGAGAATTATGCAAATATTATCTTCCATTAAAAAAAAAAAGAAAAAAAAAAGATAATGTCTAAGATCTTACTTAATAGGATCTCATAGAAAAGACTTCATGATATTCATTTACTATATTATATTTTGGAAGGAAAAGGGATTATTTTAGATATATAATACTAATATTTAGCACACATTTATTGTACTTACAATATATTTTAGAAGACGTATACATAAATTTTTAATGTTTATTCTGTATTTTTCAATAAGTATTTGTCTTTTATGGTATATAGAAAAGACATTTCATTAAACAATGGAAATGTAATTATTGTATCCAGAACTAAATGATTATAATACCCCTAAATATAATTTGGTTCTGTAAAACTATATAGTAGAAGTAAATATTAAACAGAAAAACATGTTTTAAGCACCCTGAAACACGGGAATAAAAACCTAGAAGGGCTCCAAAACTTGAAATCTCCTTGCCTCTAGAAAACACCATGCTAAACTTAGCTGCTTTTTTTGCCTTTTTATACCTATTTGAAGGTTGTTCCACAATCCTGTTACTTAGGTGATTAGAACCTTCTCTAATTTTCAGCATTAAGGTTTGTAAGGTTTGTTAATATCCATTAATTTTTGTAATAACATTATTTTTTGTTCAAAGAGCTCTTCACTCTCCTTTTGCTCATAAAAAGTTCATTTGATACTAGCAAGTTCGACTCCTTTATTGGGTAGAGGCTCTTCACCAAAGCAGAGCATTGTTTAGCTGCAAACTGAATACTGCCATTATACAGCACTGAATCAGTAGGATCTATTATCAAGTGGATGATTTTGTTAGTGCAAAAAAGGTTTAGATTTTTTTGAACTATGAACAAAGTTTTCTAGAAACAAGATACTAACTGACTGCATATGCAATAAAAATACAAATTTTGCAATGAGCATCATGATCAGCAGCAGGGCAGAATAGAGACCAGTCTTTAATAAGCAATTTGAGGAAAGAATAGCAACAAATTACAGAAAGTGAGTTTTCATAATGTTGCACTTCTTCATACACTGACTAGGTAGTGACTGATCTTTGTAAGGTATATACACAGTAATAGGCTTATTACTGTAGTAAAATAAAATTGAGTATAAATGACATTGCCATGCTATTGCATCTGTGAGTTGGAAAAAACCAAACCAAACCAAACCAAACCGAAACAAACCAAAACAAAACAAAACAAATGTTTCTCTCCAACATGTCATCAGATACAAATCAGAAAGTCCACTTTTAAATTTAATGCATGCATTAATAAAATGTTCAGGGTTACATTCAGACCAGCTGAATTCCACCTAAATCCCAGTGTAAGTAGGTGGTTAACTTTCAGGGAATGATTCAGAATTGGTATTCTCAAGAAACATTTAATTATTTAACATTTCCATTTTGACCTCAATTCATCAGTTTTTAAACATATGTTCTTGTGAATTTGTAGAAATCTGAGATACTCACTGCTATCAGATTCTGTCACAATTCAGAGAACAGAAGAGTGGTGTCATGATCCACTTACTTACTATGCTCATATTATGCCTAATTTATTTGGACTGATTCATTCCTGGCACTGTCATTCCTGATCACAACAATGGAGATAGTTTGATGATGCCCCTTTTCATAGAAGCCTAGAAGCTGAAGCCGCTAATCCTGGGCAGCCCTCATTATATGGAGGTTTGAACCCACTGCTCCTCCCTCAGGGGTGTGTAAAACTGCCTTGACAGAAGTAAGACTGAGAAAGGACATGATACAGCTTTTCAAGTTGACTTATTGCTCAGCCCAAATCCATAAGATTTATGAGACCTGAAGGAGATGAAGAAAGTCTAATTCTGTAACTTGGTGTTCTTCAATGGAAGAGTGAAAAAAAATCTAGGTTCTAGATCCTGCTCCCACAGTAGGACCTCTTATAAGAGAGACAACATGTTATTTTTATAACAGACTTGAGGTAAAATTCATAAGAATCATTATTGGCAAGGACAGGTATTCAGGCCTCAGGTAGAGGAGTGGGTTTGTCACAAAGCCATGTCTTCTATGGAAACCTACGATAAGAAATTTTATCTCACTCTTTTGGGCCCTAAGAGCAAACACAGTTTCTATGTCTTAACTATCACCTCATAAGTTTTAAAGCTATGTTACCTCAGTCATGWGTGAACTTTCAATATCTACTCATGAGCATCTAAAGATTACTACATTATGCACTCTTCCATGTCCATATTCTCTAAATTTATTATGGCCAGTGGAGATAAAGAGCTATACGCTAGCTGATTTTCTAGGCCAAGGAAAACAAAAGTACATCTGAAATGTTCTTATAGTKACATTGTTTTCCTTTAATTTTTGTATTTTCCTTTCTCCATCTAATTTCTGAATCTTGTCAGAGACTCAGGGTGGATTCCTAAAGCCACGTTCCTGAACTTTATGTTAGCCTTTAAAAATACTCTTGAAATATTAATCATACATAATATCTATCTGCYTATTATTATATAGTTAATCAGAATTATAAAAGCTCTTTCTCAGAGCTGTTACGCCCTCATAAATCCAGTGATTTTTAGATTTGGAATACACAAGCATTGTGAAAACAAAGAACACATATCACAGAACTGTAGAATTTTAATTAAAACTAGAAGAAACAGGACAATTAAGGTACACTATTAACATCAATATCACATTTAAGGGGCCATTTGGAAACCTTTACAACACATTGTCTGCTAGAGAAACAGCTTGTTAAGCCTGTGTGAGTTCAGATACTTTGCTTGGAAAAATTACATCTTCAGCTGGCACCTCAGAAACTGGCAACAATATCTGCTAATATAATTAAAATTTAATAGAAAATTTCACAGAAGTGAATTATCTGTAGAGAAATGCTGTTAAAAAGATTTAGGTAAACTGAAAGTATTTAAAATGAATTATATTACATTGTTTCAGAGAACCTGTATAAAGCATATTTGAAAATTCTTAATCAGATTTCTCTCAGATACTTAACTCCATAGACTCTAGTGGTAGTGGTCTCATTCTCTTTAAAGCCCAGTAGATTTAACCAGTATTCACAATATGTTTTTAACGAAATATTTATAACAATTTTTATCTAAAAAATACAGTTAAAAAAGCAGAGTAATTTACCTTAGTTGATCAGATGTTATCAGAAAAAAAAAAAAAAAAAAANAAAAAAAAAAAAAAAAAAAATAAAGAAAGGAAGCTGAACCTGCTGTGTATGTGTTTGTCTTTTTAAATACCATAAGTAATTTAAAATTAATAAAAAATACCATAATAAGATAATAAGTAATATAAAAACCTTAAATCAATTCATAAAGAAAGATCTTTGGGAAACATTATATATTAAAAAAAAAAGAGTTGATTAAGCAAGTTAGAAAGATAAGATAAAATACCTACATTAAAGGATGGGTCAATATACATAATATAAGTAAAGAAGGTTTGCTTAAATAGCTGAAAAAATTTGAATAAAGTATTTAAGTGAAATTTTCACTACGGTTATGGAGTATCAGCCTCTCTGTGTAAGGATAACATGTTTTGAAAGTTACTGGAATTTGCTGAATGCAGAGAGGAATTTGGAGGGTTCAAAATTATAACGTTAAGACTGTGATGCATAATGTCAAAAAAATCCTGGTGTTATGCAGGAGGAATTGATGACATGGAATCTATTCATTTTTACCAAGATGTCTTTAGTTCACAGGTTAACAAAAATGGTGAGAACAGAAATAATAAATTACAAAAGTAAGAACTAATTTAGGACTTCTAGAAAGAGTGATGCAACATAGAAAATCATAATTGTGCTGTCTCATGATCCTAGTCACAAAATGGTTTGTCCATAGAAGAAACAGCTGACAAAGAAATAAGAAAAAAAATGTCCAGAGAAGACAAATAAGGTGAGCATGAAGATTAAAGGTTAAAGTGGTGCAGATTGTCATAGATCCCCTCTGGACACTGTCCAATAGTCTGAAGAACCTTTACTGTAGATACCACAGAGATCATACTAAACAAGAAGTAGTTTTACTTATTCTGTATTTTGACAATGCTCAGTTATGACTGATATGAAGCCAAAAGTGAAAAGTATTGGTAAAGTACAAACTTATAAACAATAGTACTATATACTATAACATATTGTAGTAACAATAGTAATTTAAATTGCAGATGATGGAAGTATAACTGAAGTAAGAGATCATTATAGAAATGGATATTAAAATTGATTTTTATCTCCTTGACAGGAGTGGGAAGAACACTTTTTTTAGAAATCTATCTCCTGGAAAAAACGTTTCACCCCTGTGAAATAACACACTTTAAAATATCTGCAACAAAAAAAAATCTATAAAAATAGCTTATGAAGCAAAAGCATGCAGGGCAGTTTCTAGGGAATACCACCAACTGGGTTACCAAGAATCACCAAGAAACAGGCAGAAATCTCTTGGAGCCCTGCAAGGACTCTGTAAGTTTCTTGATCAGGGATCTTTTAAATTCCCTTGTCCTTTGTCCCAACGCATACACTAGAAAACCCTCCCTGACAATGGTATTTACTGTCTAATTGAAGCAAATACTACTTACTGATTCATGTCATTGTTTATGCCATTTCAAAAAAAGGAATTTCTAGACCTGTTGGTTTCTGCCACTCATCAATAATAGTGATCAAAGTAGAATTAATCTATCACTGTTAAAATCAAACTAGTGGTCTGTGACAGCTGGAATGCTATGGAGCTATTAAAAATATTCCAAAATAAATTTAAAATGATAGAATATTGCTTGATTTTCCCAGAACAGAAGGCAAAATAAATTAATGGCAACAAAAGGTGTCTTCTTAAAACTACCACAGGCTACAATGTGATCACAGAATCATAGAATCATTAAGGTTGGAAAAGACCTTTAAGAGCAAGTCCAACCATTAACCTAACACTGCCAAGTCTACCACTAAACCATGTCTCTAAGCACCACATCTACACGTCTTTTAAATACCTCCAGGTGGCTCAACCACTTCCCTGGGCAGCCTGTTCCAATGCTTGACAACCCTTTCGGTGAAGAAATTTTTCCTAATATCCAAACTAAACCTCCCCTGGCACAACCTGAGGCCATTTCCTCTCGTCCTATCACTTGTTACTTGGGAGAAGAGACCAACACCCACCTCGCTACAACCTCCTTTCAGGTAGTTGTAGAGAGCGAGAAGGTCTCCCGTCAGCCTCCTCTTCTCCAGGCTAAACAGTCCCAGTTCCCACAGCTGCTCCTCATCAGACTTGTTCTCCAGACCCTTCACCAGCTTCGTTGCCCTTCTCTGGACATGCTCCAGCACCTCAATGTCCTTCTTGTAGTGAGGGGCCCAAACCTGAACACAGTATTCGAGGTGCGGCCTCACCAGTGCCGAGTACAGGGGCACGATCACTTCCCTCCTCCTGCTGGCCACACTATTTCTGATACAGGCCAGGATGCCCTTGGCCTTCTTGGCCACCTGGGCACACTGCCGGCTCATGTTCAGCCGGCTGTCAACCAGCACCCCAGGTCCTTTTCCGACAGGCAGCTTTCCAGCCACTCTTCTCCAAGCCTGAAGCGTTGCATGGGGTTGTTGTGGCCCAAGTGCAGGACCCGGCACTTGGCCTTGTTGAACCTCATGCAGTTGGCCTCTGGCCATCGATCCAGCCTGTCCAGATCCCTCTGCAGAGCCTTCCTACCCTCRAGCAGATCRACACTSCYGSCCAGCTTGGTGTCATCTGCAAACTTACTGAGGGTGCGCCTGATCCCCTTGTCCAGATCATTGATAAAGATATAAAACAGAACTGGCCCAGATACTGAGCCTTGGGGAACACCGCTTGTGACCGGCCGCCAACTGGATTTAACTCCATTCACCACCACTCTTTGGGCTTGACCATCCAGCCGGTTTATTACCCAGTGAAGAGTACACTTGTCCAAGCCATGAGCAGCCAGTTTCTCTGGCAGAATGCTGTGGGAAATAGTGCCAAAGGCTTTACTAAAGTCCAGGTAAACAACATCCACAGCCTTTCCCTCATCCACTAAGCAGGTCACTTTTTGTCACAGAAGGAGATCTGGTTAGTGAAGCAGGTCCTGTCTTTCACAAACCCATGCTGACTGGGCCTGATCACCTGGTTGTCCTGTACGTGCTGCATGATGGCACTCAAGATGATCTGCTCCATAACCTTCCACAGCACTGAGGTCAGACTGACAGGCCTGTACTTCCCCAGATCCTCCTTCTGGCTCTTCTTGTAGATGGGTGTCACATTTGCTAACTTCCAGTCAACTGGGACCTCCCTAGTTAGCCAGGACTGCTGATAAAGGATGGAAAGTGTCTTGGTGAGCACTTCYRCCAGCTCCCTCAGTACCCTTGGGTGGATCCCATCTGGCCCTATAGACTTGTGTGTGTCTAAGTGGTGTAGGAGGTCATTAACCATTTCCCCTTGGATTATGGGGGCATCATTCTGCTCCCCATCCCTGTCTTCCAGCTCAGGAAGGGGCTGGGTACCCAGAGAACAACTGGTCTTACCATTAAAGACTGAGGCAAAGAAGGCATTAAGCACCTCAGGTTTTTCCTCATCCTTTGTCACTATGTTTCCCCCTGCAACCAATAAAGGATGGAGATTCTCCTTAGCCCTCCTTTTATTGCTAATGTATTTATAGAAACATTTTTTATTGTCTTTTACAGCAGTAGCCAGATTCAGCCCTTCTAATTTTCTCCCTGCATGACCTCACGACATCCTTGTAGTCCTCCTGAGTTGCCTGCCCCTTCTTCCAAAGGTCATAAACTCTCCTTTTTTCCCTGAGTTCCAGCCAAAACTCTCTGTTCAGCCAGGCCGGTCTTCTTCCTTGCCAACTCGTCTTTTGGCACATGGGGACAGCCTACTCCTGCACCTTTAAGATTTTCTTCTTGAAGAAGAATATCCAGCCTTCCTGGACTCCTTTGCCCTTCAGGACTGCCTCCCAAGGGACTCTGTCAACCAGGCCCCTAAACAGGCCAAAGTCTGCTCTCCAGAAGTCCAAGGTAGCAGTTCTGCTGACCCCCCTCCTTACTTCTCCAAGAATTGAAAACTCTATCGATAATTTCGTGATCACTATGCCCAAGACGGCCTCCAACCATCACATCACCCACAAGTCCTTCTCTCTTCACAAACAACAGGTCCAACGGGGCGCCTTCCCTAGTTGGTTCACTCACCAGCTGTATCAGGAAGTTATCTTCCACACATGCCAGGAACCTCCTAGACTGTTTCCTCTCTGCTATATTGCATTTCCAGCAGACATCTGGTAAGTTGAAAAGTCCCCCACGAGAACAAGGGCTAGMGATCGTGAGACTTCTCCCAGCTGCTTATAGAATATTTCATCTCTCTCTTCATCCTGGTTGGGTGGTCTAGAACAGACTCCCACCATGATATCTGCCTTGTTGGCCTTCCCCCTGATTCTTACCCATAAACACTCAACCCTATCATCACCATCATTAAGCTCTACAGTCAAAACACTCCCTAACATACAGAGCTACCCCACTGCCTCTCCTTCCTTGCCTATTCCTTCTGAAGAGTTTATAGCCATCCATTGCAGCAAGTTGTGCGAGTCATCCCACCATGTTTCCGTGATGGCAACTATATCATAGTTTTCCAGCTGCACAATGGTTTCCAGCTCCTCCTGTTTGTGGCCCGTGCTGCATGCATTGGTGTAGATGCACTTCAGTTGGGCCCCGATCCCACCACCTTTTTTGGGGGAAAAGCCCTAATTCCTATGTGACCATTCTCAGGCACTTTTGTGGTTTCTAACACATCCATAACCCTTGCGTCTTTGCTGCTGCATGGATCTCCATCCCCTACCTCCATTGAGACGGCAGATTGAAGGACCTCACTAGCACACTGTCCCTCAAACATTGGCRTGCCGCCCCCAGGCTTGTCTCCAGTGAGTCTGGTTTTACCCCTTTCCCCCTTCAAATCCAGTTTAAAGCTCTTTCAATGAACCCTGCTAACTCCTGCGCAAAGATCCTTTTCCACCTTTGAGACAGGTGTACCCCATCTGTTGCCAGCAGGCCTGGTGTCATGTATACCGACCCACGATCAAAAAACCCAAAATTCTGCTGGTGACACCAGGCTTGGAGCCAGGTATTGACGTGCTGGCTCTTCCTGTTTCTTCCCTCATCATTCACTGCAACTGGAAAGTTAGAGGAGAACGCTATTTGTGTTCCTGATCCCTTAATCAGTAGTCCCAAGGCCCTGAAGTCTCTCTTGATTGCCCTCAGAATTCTTGTTGCAACTTCATCGCTGCCTACCTGAAAAATCAATAATGGATAATAATCTGAGGGCCATACCAAGGTAGGAAGCTTTCTTTTCACATCTTTAACCCAGGCCCCAGCCCTAAGAAGTGGGTCCAGTCTGCGTATTGGGCCTTCTGTTCCCCTCAGGAGAGTCTCCTATGACAATGACCTGTCTTTTCTTTATGGAAGCAGTTTTGATGCAGGGTGTAGGCCGACTTAACCTTGGTGACACCTCCAACCTAGATGAACCATTGTCCTTGTCTTTGTTCGGTTCCACTTGCAAAGCCTTGTACTTATTATGATATATATATGATAATTCACAGACAACAACGGTAGACTTAAACTACATACAGTTCAGATGTGTTTTGTTAATGAATTATTTGTTATAGATGTAGTAAGTGTAATTGTAGTTGTATACTTTATAATAAACATTTTTTCAATGTAAGGGAAAATTTACGTCCATTGGACACTTGTTATAGAATTAGTTTGATTTAGTGTTTGATGGATTTTATATCCATTCTAGCGTCATAGGCTGAATTACTTTAGGGATAAGTCTGGTCCTTTATTTGAACCATATCACCTCATAGGAGCCTCAGCAGCTGTGTAAACTGAATTACATGACGCAATCTGGGAATTAAGGCAGAGTAATTACCTTGAACACTGGTAGCAGGCATCCCAAAATACAGATTAAGGTTGTCATTTTCCACTTTGTCTCCAAAACTGTTTACCAGTATCATCAGTCGTAGGTAATCAAATCTGCTAATCTGTGAAGGATACTTTGAAAGTAATCTAAATTAAAAAAAGGTGGTTTTAATATGTAAACTGTTTACTTTTAGTTTCACATCTAGATGCCTTTTAATGAAACGCTTCTACTTGGGGGAGCATATTAGATGCAGGATACTTTCTGGTGAAACGGAATATCTGTGTCATTATGGAAAAGAGCTTGAATGATGGCATATCCACCAGTGGTCTGGTTAGTCTCTATTCGCACAACTCTCTCAGCTTCTCATTTCTAGTTCTTTAAATAGCAGAAAAATGAACTGTCAAACAGCCATGAAGGAAATTCATAAAACACTAAAGGAAGAGGTTTTTTTTTTTCTTCTTTCTGGCTAAATGTCTGATATGAAAAGATTTTACTAGCAATATCAAGTCTCTAAAAACATACTGTTCTCTCTGTTGCCCAGATGCAAGAGTGTTATGTAAAACTTTAATGTTCTGTTGTATAGCCTTTTTCATTATGACTTATACGGCACCAGATTAAAGTATATTGTCATGAGGGAATTCTTGCCTCTTGAAGGTTAGAGATAATTCAAAACAAGCAATGGAATAATATAGCATTATTCCCCAGTTATTTTAGTAACAGCAAAGTACCCTTGTGGGGTATTCATCATGATTCTTGGAAACTCTTTCATATATGGACAGTTCTTATATGAATATTTACATATGGGAGGGAGCCAAATGACAAGTTCCACCTGCTCCAAAACACAGAACAGGAGATTTAGCATAAATAGTACTAGAACTTTGGCATCAAAAATGCTGGGCATCAAAAGTACTAAGTCCATTTGTCGACAATATTTTTCAATAGAAAATGAGAGTATTTCCTGTTCTAATTTACAAGCTCACTAAAAACATGCTTCAATATCAAAAGTGGGTAATGGAAAATCTAAGTATGTTTAATGAATATTCACTGAATATTCCACTGAGACATCCTGTTGGGAAATCTGTGACACAGGCCATGCAGGTTTTTGGGTCCTCTCCTTCCCTGTCGTTCCCACCCCTTCTCCTCATTATATTTATTGTTATGAGCTACAAATTTAGCAAAATTTACAATAACAATGTAAATATTCAAAAGATAATTACACAGCATTCTGTATTATACACATTTGAAACCTTTGTTTCAATTATCATGTTACTGCTGGTGAACTGTTATGCAAAGACACGCAAAGTTTCTGTATTCTTTATAGAGCAGATAAGGAGCTTATCTATGTGGAAACTCTCAAGTATATTTGATCTACAGATTCATGTCTTTCCAACTCTTCTACTAGCTCCCTTCAGTTTTTTTCTCATAATTATCCTTCAAATTCTTAGTCTCCCAGTCAATAACTTCTTGCCTCTTAGCAGTTAGCTTTTCCATTTTGAAAGACTGCACTTTGACCATGGAAATTCAGTATTTTAGAGCTTTGTCATTTATAATACCAAAACAATTCAAATTCAGATTTTTAGTTTCTCAAAATAAATCTCTGGATTATTAAGTTGTCAGATACTGTCAAAATGACTATATTGGGTTTATGTGGCAAGGTAAGGGGAGGCTTCAGGTGTGGCCTCTGTGAGAAAAGATTGGGAGTGGCCCCATGTTGGACAGAGTCAGTTTCAGCTGGCTCCAAAATGGACCCACTGCTACCCAAAGCTGAGCCCATCAGTGATGCTGGTGGTGCCTCTGTGATAACATATTTAAGAAAGGATAAAAATGCTGTGCAGCGGCTGTAAAGAGAGGCATGAGAAAAATATCAGAGAAACAGCCATGCAGACATCAAGGTCAGTCAAGAAGGAGGGGGAGGAGGCGCTCCAAGTGTTGGAGCAGAGATTCCCCTGCAGCCTGTGGAGAAGATCATGGTGAAGCAGGGGAAAAGTGTGAGGAGGAAGGAGTGGCAGAGTGGCAGAGAGGAACTGTTATGGACAGACCACAGCCCCCATTCACCATCCCCCTGCACCGCTTGTTGGTGGGGGAGGAGGTAGAAGAGTCAGGAATGGATGAGTGAAGTTGAGCCTGGGATGAAGGGAAGTGTGGGGAGAATGTGTTTTTAGTTTTGCCTCTGTTTTTCACCACCCTCCTGTTTAAATACTAAGTTTTTGCAAACAGTGCAAACAGAACGATTAGCTATGAAAGTTTTAAAAATATTTTTTTGTGTCTGGGTATAAAATAACATAAAGTTATGTGAAGAGGAAGAATCATATATATAGCAATAGAAAAAAGAGGTTTTGACCCAGAATTTGTACACTGCAGGAAAAGTAAAAACAAAAATCAGTTTTTCTCAAACAGGTATATTTGAAAGATAAACCATGAAATACATTGAGCTGACACTATAATTTCCATATAACTTCACGTTGACAGTATAATCTCCACTCACATCTCTAAAGAGCATAGATTTATAAACATCCAGTAGAGTAATCCCACATCAGGAAATTGTGGAGAACTAAAGTATCAAAATCTCAAAATAACACATTTCAGAGACAACCTGTTCCCCAGAAATACTCAGTAGTGACTCCTGTTTTGCCAGATTAGTCATATATCCTTGCAAGACTGAGAAGCAAATGCCAACTTTTTTAATTGCGTGGTCTTTTTTCTTTATATACCAGGTATCTGCATTTGCAATATTGCTCACTTTAGCTGTCATTATACCAAAAATATTTTATGTATGCTACTTCAGAAGTGAGTCTCTGGCCCCTTTCATCCTCTTCTAAATCGTCTCATAATCTCTATGAGCATATTGAAGTGACTACTGCATAGTTACAATGACAATCAGCATCCAGTGATAAATACTGATTAGGGAACAACCTCACAGTCACTCAAGCTCTGGCATTGTTCACTGCTAATTATAGTTTTATATTTATTTTTCTGTGCTTTTCTCTAGCTGTTATGTAAGTTTAACCTCATTGAGAAATATTTCTTGAAATAAATTATTCTAAAGAATACACTTAGGTTTTTCTAAGTGATTCTTAAGAAATTGATTACCTCAGGAATAAATAAACTTCATTGCTGGAGGAAATAGTTGCTGTGTATATAAGTGATTTATGATTTGATATTTTCTAATATGAATGAAACTGTGCATTCTAGTTGTTACTGCTAAAACTGAAAAGTCTGCTGGTGTTTATAATTGCTGAATCAGTGCTGCATGGCATGAAGATATCTGGAGATATAAAATTCTGTGCAAAAATCACATGAACATTAACTGACCAAATGCTCTTTCCCTTCTCAGAGCCTGCAGTGCGGTGGGCTGCAGTATGCTACAGCACCAACGACTGAATTGACATTGCCAGCAGATCTTAGACAGTGTTAAGGAAATTTTTTAACAGGAGAAAATGGTAACGAGTACTGTTGACTTCAACAACAGGCTTGAACTGGTATCAAAAGGAAATCCTGTGTGATTGTAAATTATTGCAAAATGACTAGGCGTTCTGACAGAGGTGAACAGTAATAAGACACAGAATAACAGGGGGTTTTTTATAGAAGTAATTGTAATTTTTTTTTTTTTTAAATTTTGTTCTGCTTTCCTCATGTTTTGTCAACTGGGATTTTACTGACCCTGACACTGAGAAATGATCTCATTTAATATAGCATCAACCAATGTTAAGCCTTTCAAGAAGGAGCAATGAGGATACAAGAAAAGGAGGATAAACTACAATGTTTTATCATTTTTTGTCTTATAGCTGCTTCCATTCCCACACCTAGCACTCTTTTACTAAGATGAATCCTGATCTTGCAACATCTTTCTTACAAGCCAAATCTTCACATCTCTGCGAAAATTCAATAAATAGATAGGCTTTCTAGGGAATGGTTTGCTGGTATTTCCAAATAGTCTGCACAACTTTAGTCATAAAGAAATTAAGTTTTTCATGTCTATAATATTTTAGTTTACCTTTCATTCCAAGACAAAAAGTACATTTTTGTTGAAAGTCCCTTCTTTTATGCTATTCCATGCAATTTTAAGCTAAGAAAGAAATAAAACAATCATTCTTTTTTCTGGGAAGAGGCATGGTGTTTTTAGAATATGAACCTACTAAATTTACTTCTTCTTTTTCTACTTTTATAGAATTGGGAATTATTCAACCTTGATATTCAATATTGTTGCCCATGCCCTATCATCTGTTTGCTACTTGTTGGTACTGACAAGTAATGCACATAATACTTTATTTTTGACATTACAGACACTGCAAGTAACAGATTGGATGATCATAAACAAAGAATTATGACACCTTAATGTCATCAAACAGCAGGAGGAGAAATTCTATGAGAAAGAAAGCTTCTCAAATATGAGGTCTATAACAATTGGCAAATTCAGAGACAGAAATAACCATAAAATTTAAAAGTAAATTAAGTAATATTCATAATGCACTTTTAAAGGGTCACTAAGATTTTTTTAGAAATATTTTAAATTAGACATTTCAAATAATTTAGTCCCTTCTCTTTTAGATTGCCCACACACTGCCTAGAACAAATCTCCAGAAATACAACCAAAGCAGACACTGGTTCCTTGTAAATGGAAAATGCAATCCTTCTGTTGCCCCAGCTGACACACAAATGTTACATTTATCTGTCACAAAAACATATAAATATAATGTTGAAAAAGAGTTATACTGTAACTTTTATTTCCTCCAACTTATACTATTATGTTTCCTCAAAAATTATAAGTTCATAAGAGGAAAGAGCAAAACAACAGGAAACCAAAGATGAAGCAATAGCTATCTATTTGCAATTACACCAGCTAAGCCATGCAAGGTACATCTGCTGATATGTAAGCAATCAATTGATTTATTTCATTACTGTTTTAGAAAAAAAAGTCAGGTATAAATAAACTAAGTGCTGGAAGTGCTGGTAGTGCTGCATTCAAGGAGGAGTGGAAATTGTCAAAGTGCTAGTCAAAAAGTAAGAGAGAGGGACAATCATGGTATCATCGTTCAACCACCCTGACATCTGCTGGAAAAGTAGGATGGTGAGCTGTAGGCAATCCAGGAGCCTCCTGGAGTGCATTGAGGATAACCTCTTAAGCCAGGTAATACAGAGCCCTACCAGAGGGGATATGATACCGGACCTGATGGTCACCAACGCAAGTGAGCTAATCGGTGATGTCAAAATTGGAGGCAGCCTGGGCTGCAATGATCATGCACTGGTGGAGTTCGCAGTCCTGAGGGACATGGGTCAGGCGAAGAATAAAGTCAGGACCCTGAAWTTTAGGAAAGCAAACTTCCAGCTGTTCAAGGATCTAGTCAATAGAACCCCCTGGGAAACTGCCCTCAGGGACAAGGGAGCAGAACAGAGCTGGCAGATCTTTAAGGACGCTTTCCATAGAGCACAAGAGCTCTCAATCCCCAGATGTAAGAAATCAGGAAAGGAAGGCAAGAGACCAGCATGGATGAGTTAAGGTCTGCTGGTCAAACTAAAGGGCAAGAAGGAAATGCACAGCTAGTGGATACAGGGACAGGTATCCTGGGAAG
This sequence comes from Phoebastria nigripes, assembly GCA_035582835.1. Lineage (NCBI taxonomy): Eukaryota > Metazoa > Chordata > Aves > Procellariiformes > Diomedeidae > Phoebastria > Phoebastria nigripes. The sequence continues at coordinate 47,161 of JAYKAV010003448.1, forward strand.
AGTATAGGGACRCTGCCCAGTTGTATAGGGATGGGGTCAGGGAAGCCAAGGCGCGGCTGGAGCTCAACTTGGCAAGGGATGCAAAGAATCTTACTATTCTTTGGTACCATTCTATAGGTATGTCAGCCAGAAAAAGAAGGTCAAGAAAGTGTACCCACCCCGATGAATAGGACTGATAAACTGGTAACAATGGACGAGGAGAAGGCTGAGGTACTCAACAACTTTTTTCCTCAGTCTTCACTGGCAACCTCTTTTCCCACACCTCTTGAGTGGATAGACCGCAAGACAGGGACGGGGGAAGCAAAATCCCTCCTACTGTAAGAGAAGATCAGGTTCGTGACCACCTGAGGAACCTGAACATACGTAAGTCTATGGGACCTGATGGGATGCATCCCAGAGTCCTGAGGGAATTGGCTGATGTAGTTGCCAAGMCACTCTCCATCATATTTGAAAAGTCATGGCAGTCAGGTGACCGAAGTCCCCCATTGACTGGAAAAAGGGAAACATTGCACCCATTTTTAAAAAGGGTAGAAAGGAGGACCCTGGGAACTACCAACCTGTCAGCTTCACCTCTGTGCCTGGGAAGATCATGGAGCAGATCCTCCTGGAAGCTATGCTAAAGGCACATGGAGGACAGGGAGGTGATTCGAGACAGCCAGCATGGCTTCACCAAGGGCAAGTCCTGCCTGACCAACCTAGTGGCCTTCTATGATGGAGTGACTACATCAGTGGACGTGGGAAGGGCTACAGATGTCATCTACSTGGACCTCTGTAAGGCCTTTGACAYGGTCCCCCACAACATCCTTCTCTCTAAACTGGAGAGRTATGGGTTTGATGGGTGGACTGTCAGGTGGATGAGGAATTGGTTGGATGGTTGCATCCAGAGGGTAGTGGTCAATGGCTCAATGTCCAGATGGAGATTGGTGACGAGTGGTGTCCCTCAGGGGTCTGTACTGGGACCAGTACTCTTTAATATCTTCATCAATGACAGAGACAGTGGGATCGAGTGCACCCTCAGCAAGTCTGCAGATGACACTAAGCTGAGTGGTACAGCTGACACGCCTGAGGGAGAGGATGCCATCCAGAGGGACCTGGACAAGCTCGAGAAGTGGGCCCGTGTGAACCTCATGAGGTGCAGCAAGGCCAAGTGCAGGGTCCTCCACCTGGGTTGAAGCAGTCCCCAATATCAATACAGGCTGGGGGATGAAGGGATTGAGAGCAGCCCTGCCAAGAAGGACTTGGGGGTACTGGTRGATGACAAGCTGGACATGAGCCAGGAATGTGCGCTCACAGCCCAGAAGGCCAACCATATCCTGGGCTGCATCAAAAGAAGCGTGGCCAGCAGGTCGAGGGAGGTGATTCTGCCCCTCTACTCTGCTCTGGTGAGACCCCACCTGGAGTACTGCATCCAGCTCTGGAGCCCTCAGCACARGAAAGAYAYGGACCTGTTGGAGCGGGTCCAGAGGAGGGCCACGAAAATGATCAGGGGGATGGAACATCTCTCCTATGAGGGAAGGCTGAGAGAGTTGGAGTTGTTCAGCCTGGAGAAGAGAAGGCTTCAGGGAGACCTTATTGCAGCCTTTCAGTACTTAAAGGGGGCTTATAAGAAAGATGGGGACAGACTTCTTATTAGGGCCTGTTGCAATAGGGCAAGGGTGAATGTCTTTAAACTAAAAGAAGGTAGATTTAGACTAGATAGAAGGAAGAAATTTTTGACGCTGAGGGTGGTGAAACACTGGCACAGGTTGCCCAGAGAKGTGGTAGATGCCCCATCCCTGGAACCATTCAAGGTCAGGTTGGACGGGGCTCTGAGCAATCTGATCTAGTTGGAGATGTCCCTGCTTATTGCAGGGAGTTTGGACTAGATGACCTTTAAAGGTCCCTTCCAACCCAAACTGTTCTATTTCTATGAKTCTATGTCTTGCTATGACTCACTACTGGAAAGAATTAATTCTGACACTGTTTAATAATTCTCTATATCTTTTCCCCCTACCCCATGTCTTTACCTACCAGTGTCTGTCTTCTTGAAAAGAAGACAGAAATTTGAGAAAGAAGGAAGAACGCATCAATACTGTACTCCTCCTGTTGAAGAAAACAGCTTAAAACTTGCCATAAGACACCTTAACCCCAATTGTGTTTGAGGAAGGCTGCAATTGTCAACCCTGGGACCAAGAAGGACATTGGAATGGGGGAGCATGACACCAGAAGAAAGGGGAATAAGTATGAATGAGTTTTCTTGGATAAAAATTTCAACCATTTTATTATTGAATTTTTTTTTGTATTATTTAGATGATTAGAACTACTTGACTGTGAAAACTAATCAGATTAACAGTAAATTTTTTGCCTCATAAGTATAATATGTTCCTTTTTGGTCATCTAAATATCTGAACCCTGAAAATATTAACTGTATGAAATACTTTCCAAGTATCTTGTATTTATTCTATAACTCATTACCCTTATGAAAGAAGCAGCAAGTGTTCATTTTCCCATTTTATGCAGAGAAAAATATGATACACCAAAGTTATATCAAGTAGGCATTGAGAGAAAAGTCTCAAGCACCCTGTACTGCTCCGCTATTGTATATTGTAAACATTTTCTTTTAAGTGTACAGGCGTAGTTAGCTTATCAAAGAAATTCCCTAAATAAGCTTAAAAAAAAGAAAGACGCTAACAATTCCTCCACTTTTGGCAGGGTCTGGAATGTCTTAAAACTTGCACTGTATACTGCCTTAAGAAATATATTTCCTGAAATTTATGAGGAATATCTCTTAAGCCTTCAGAAACTGTCAAGACAATAGAAATCTTATTAAATGCAATCTCCCTTGTTTAGTTTTTCTGTGATGTCATGAGGAGCTGTGGAATTGAGCAGTAAAATTCAGTAGCATTGTCATTATACAGAATAGTAATATCCTGTGTGCAACTGACTTGTTCTTTTAGAAGACCCCTCTGCAGTTGGAATGTGCTGCTTCACTTTCTCATATAAGTGATTAGGTATCAATCAGCTGGAAACTCMAAGGCAATCCATACAATTTTCTTAGGCTATTATTTGACATTTTTTTGTACCTTATGTAGAGAAAAGGGAAACATTGATTCTTTTCTGCAGGTTTAAAATGAATTCTTGCGAACCTAAACCTCCTTGTCTTCCTTCATTCTTTAAAAATATCACTCTGTGTTCATTGTTTGGGGCGGGGGGGTGGCAGGCAAGAGTGTTCATATTGGTGTATGAGCTAACAACCCCCCCCTGTAAATCCTAGGTCTGAGTCCACTGCCTTGCACCTTGTTTTGTTGTAAACACCAGTGAATGAGATCAAGCTGGGTTTAAAATGCCTTGGTGATTTACAGTGTAACTACATGAATACCTTCTCTAATTTAAAAACAGGTTATAAGAAATTCCCTCTGTCCTGGCTCCCTGCTTGCTTTCCTCATGTTTCTGTTCACTGCTACCTCCATTGTGGGGTACAACTCTCTGGGGGACAACGTTGCAACTAAAATACTAAAATGAAGGACCATACACTTCTCTCAAAAAAAAAAAAAAAAAAAAAAGAAAAAGGTTGTATTTTTAATTCATTTTCATTATTGTTTTAATACAAATTGTTATGAAGATCCAGGTTACAGTTTAAACTTGTGATACAGAGTGAAAGGGTAAGAAATTCCTAGAATGGCTATGTTATTAGATGGAAACTACATTCTTTCTTCACGTGTCCAACTCAATAAAGAAGGATAGGAACAGCAAATCACATCCACTTTGAAAATACTAAATACTCTATTTGTTTTGTAGTGTCCTAATGAGATCACCCTGGTAGTGTGCTGCCCATCTGGCACATGTAAAGGGAAGGTGTATTTTTAGTATACATTAGAGGGTGAAGCAGTCCAGCAATAGTCAGACTTCACTGTAGAATTATATTCAGGTAAATTAACATCTGAAAACAAAATTTGATTAGAATTTAGTTATATCACTTTTACAAAAAGAATATTCCCTTTGACACCGATTTCTGAAGAAACTCCAGTCAGGCAAGTTCCTGCTGCTGTTAGTAAGATTCTGTCTTGTCACAAGCGTATATCTGCAATGAGTCGTTGACAGATTGGAGCTTTTACTTGTGGCAAGTGGAAAATGTGTTATGTATAATTCTCTTTCTACTTTTTTATTGCAAAGCTTACACATAAAAATGTACTCCTCTTAATCACTCTATTTGAGAGCCCTTGAAATGTAATGGTGATGACTCCTAGCTAGCAAGCCTGATCGATGTTAATGCAAAGTGAGTCATTACAATTTAGGTATGACCTACTGCCTAACACATTCAAATAATTTGAAAGAGTGATATAGGCATGATATACAAATCATATTATGTCTCTAACCAGTTTGAAATAGTGCACTCTATTTTCTCAATCATATCAAGGCAAAGCATAGTCTGGCAATCCATCTTGCTGACCTTTCTCTTCTTTTATGGATCAGACATATGAATTCTTTTAGCTTGCAGAATTAAGCATATAATCAACACACACACACACACACACACTTCTCCTATTCAGCAGTGAATATCGACCAGTAAAAAAAAAAAGTGAAATTATCCATTGAACTTCTTTAGACAAAAGTTATCAATTAGTACCATCACATTTTTCTCATACTTTATACTTCCAGAAATGAGAGCGAATTCTGTGTCTAATCATCAGATGATATGTAATAATACAGGAGCACCATACCACATCGCCCTGTCCATATCACAGCTGGAAAATGTATTGACTTGATCAAATCCAGAAAATATCTTAAAAAACACACTGTTGGCATTCTCGTAAAATATACACACCAATATCAATATAAAACAGCAGGATCAGAACAGTATAGTGATTCTCAATCATACATTGCTATGTAAATTGCATTTCTTGCTGTGTAACACCCTCTATAAATCTCTAAATTAAAAAAAAAAAAAAAAAAGGAAAATGGGAGAAAATATGTCTTCTCTATGCATTTTTTTAAAATAACAAGTTCTATTTGACTTTTCATGTCCCTCAGTGTGATAGGGAAAAAAAAGCAAGCTAATATACAGTATCATTGCTGACTACTTTAAAAGATCATTTAGCACACTTCCTCATTGCTCTTTACATGAACATCATGTGACTTCCTTTTACTGACATCCACAGAGTTACCTACTGATTAATAAAAGTCTCCCAAAAGAATTGTTGAATACCTGATAAAGGAATGAGTCAAATTTTTATATTGATAGGAACTTCTCTTCACAAAAGAATATGTGGACAAAACCAAAACCCTAGGTTTAACTATGGGTTAAATATCATTTTTGACTATGATTGAAATAAGAATAGGCATGAGCAATTTACAAAATTTTAACTTGCTCAGAAAGAGTTCATGACACTGATGCATCGAGCATATAAATATTCATAAAATCAATCATTTCTTAGTGTGTCTAGAAATTAGCTTTGTATCGATTATGCCTAGTTATCTGTTGTGTTTGTGACAACATGAAAATGGGCACAAGCTTCTTTCATTGATTTACTGTCCAATAAATAATTACTATTCATTATTTATTGATTATAAACTTCCATAATCATTTCATTTCCTTCCTCTTTATGGTATCAGTGTCAGTTCTAAAGCTAGAACAATCTACTTGATCAAATTTTAAAATCAGTTATGCACAGAGGAGAAATGGCATTCAGCAGAGCCCTTTAAATTCATGTGGGAATACAAGGTTTGTATCCCTCAACTCATTTACACCATTTTAGCACACTACATTTAGGAGCATAATGGAATAATAACCCAAGAGAAGGTGTCCACGGTTTACATTATGATAACCAAAACAATGCAATTCACATATTCTTTTTTTCTGAAGATGCTAAAGACAGGAGTTTTGTGGGGAGAAAAAAAGAAAAAAAAGTATTAAGGCAGAATTTCAGAAAGAATATACTGAGGCAATACCCAACAGAAAAAACAGAGAAGTATACACTCTAACAGAGACAAATCTGTCATTCTGTCTTTCTCCAGCTTGGGTTTCATGTATAACCAAATACTTCTCATTTAGGACTTGCAAGGACTGTGACTTTTATGCTCTTGCCCAATGAAATAAACACCATCCACTACTGAGTTGTCCACAGATGAAATAACTGAGGAAATAGCTCGCTATTTGCTCCCTATTTCTTCAGAAGAGAGATGAGGGATAATAATGGTTGCAGCATCAAGAAACATGATAACTTACACAAACATCTTGGAACAAGGATGCAAGGCAGCCAGAGACAACCGTCACAGTACCCAGAGATGCAAATCACACACAAAAAAGCTTTGAGTCAGAGTTTTTTATACCAGAAACTTACCCAAAAGCTGTCTGAAGGATAAGAGCAAGCTCAAGCTTTCTTCTTCCAATGAACAGAATTTTGGATGAAGGAACATGTGTATTTCTACCAGAAAAAGAGTGGTAAAAGTGGACTGCTCATAAGAATTCAGAGAGAGTTGAATTCACTCACAATGCAAAAAAACATTGAATCCACTTTTTCATTTTCTGTTTGAATTTTCTAACCATGAGTTTAATGTACAAAAGCTGGTAACACCATTACTGACTGTATCTTGTACAGAAAGTGACTGTTACTGCTGGTTTGCATTTACCCATTTATCTCAGTTCTGCCTTAGTCCATTCAGATTCAAGTGAAGTTTAGACCCTTTTTGTCTTCACATCCAGATTGCAATGGTGCTAAGGTGAAAACTAAGCACCCTGGTCTCCACAAAGGAGTTGTTTCACAGATGAGTAGGTGTTTATATTTCTGTGCCAGGGAAATATAAGCACTTGCATCCAAATTTTGATGTTAGTTAAATTAGTGCTTAGCGAATTAGAACATTTTGATAACCTTTTAGTATAAACGTCTAATTTGTACTGAACTCTTCCTTTAGTTATTATTTAGTAGGTTTCTGGGTCTTGCCTGAGACAACTATGTTTTTAAGCCCTTAAGGTCTCACTGTCAGAAAAGGAATTAAGTTCAAATCTGCACTGAAGCCACGAGATTGTACATTTTCTCCTGGCTCATAAACATTTACTCAACCACCTGATTATTGCTGTTATTCTCATCAAATTAGATATATTTGTGTGTGTGTGCAGATATTTTTTTCATGTACATTTCCAGAATTAGAAAAAGTGCACATAATGAAAGATTGTTTAATCTGAATGACAAAGTCTCTTCCTTCTGCTAGGCATTCATAACCATGAAGCCCATTGTGAAATCTAAGATTCTTTCCAACACTGATTTAAAAATTCATTCTTCCCCACAAACACATGGCAGTAGATGTCAGCTGTATGGGTGTGCAACGCATGGAATATATGCAGACTGTTCTATTTTGGAATTTTGTCAGAATAAATTAGTCCAGGTAGATTATATAGAGTCAGTATATCTGTAAATTAATAACTAAAGGTATGATTGTGAATAGGTATTTCATGTCATATAGCCAAAGAAAGACTATATAGCCTAGTTCTTATGTCCAGTGCAGGTCTATTTTATTCTTCAGTGTTGAGAGAGAGGACTATGTCTTTGATATATATGCTAGAGAGTGAATCCTACTCCTCCAGCCAAGAGGTACACATCTATTACTTGAACATGCACACTGCTGGCGTTGTTAGTGTACAGATCCATGTGTCTAGGTGACCTCAACAAGGCAACAAATGGGTCACTCAGAACTGGAACAAAAGAGTAAGTGTACAGAGGTGACAATTAGAGGCCTAGGGTCCTGGAGTTAAGTGAGTGAACTTGACAGCATAGATGCACCCAAGAGTGTTTGTTGTCATTTTGTTTGCATGTATGACTTTCTCACCAATATCTGAGTCAGGTGCATGATGCATATTAATGCTATACATAATTTTTCACCGAAAATAATGGGCAAATTTATATTGAAAAAAACCCAACTTTTTTAAAGCTTTGGTTTTTTTCCCCACAGTTGGCTGTCATACACAAAAGAAATTTCACACCTGAGAGGAGATAATTTTTCAAAAGGAGTAAATGATTTACCTATTTGGAAAGAAAAATAATTCAAATTCTATAGTATTTGCTGTGAACGGCTTTAAACAACACTGCCTCCGTAAGTGCTGAATAGAATTATACACTGTCCTAAAAAGAGAACTTTCCTCTAGGGCGATTCTGAGCCTACAGTATCTTTGTGTCTTTTGGGTGCTAGTCTGGATCACATTTCTCCTAGCCGTCAAAGCTCACGGAAGCTGTAGTGTTGTCATTTATCAACACCATACCGTAGATAAATTTGGACACATTCCCTGCCTTTGTTATTTTAATTCTGAACTCAGATTGCACAAATAAAAAGTAAGTGAACAGAGAAGCAATCTGAACTACTCAGTGACTAGATATATTTTTTTATCTCCAAAGTACTTTTCAGTTTTTGTGGTTATAGCACACATATTAAAAAAAGTTTGATTAAATCTCAAAGAAGAAGCAGCACATGAATTAAAGCTGTTCACTGGAATTTGCTTTGAGTAATCACCCTACAGTTCAGTAACAATGAATAATTCCCATAGCAACCCCTGCTGCCATATGGCACCAAAATCTACTCTCATACCTTAAGGACAAAATCTTACCAGACTGAAAAACAATGTTTAAAAATAACACTTTTGTAATTCTAAATTTTATCCTAGGGACAGTCTGGAAAAAGAAACAACCTTGCAAAGGAAAAGAGATATTTTCATACTACATTTTTCATAACTTTCCCCATAGACTTTGGTTAAGAAAATAATTTCAACATAGATTCCTGCATTTTTATATTACACCTCTTCAAGTGATGATAAATTCTGACAGTCATAGTAAAAAGCACAACACTTACTATAATGCAAAGGAATGTATGCTGAAATGTAAAATCTGTCCTAGCCATGGGCTGAATCATAACATCCATTTTAAGCAAAATTCCCCATTGGAAAAAATAAGGAAAAAAAAAAGAAACTTTACATAAAACATGATAATATGAAATGGCCATATTTGTTCAAGGGTATCTGCATCTTTGGTATGTACTCACAATGTGGCAGATTCAGTAACCCATCAACTCTTCTTGACAGAATTGTAATGGCAAAAAGCAAATTTTAAGATGACAATCACGTATCATCATAAAATCATACAATTTGAGTTGCAAGGGACCTCAGAAGGTTGGTAGTCAAACCTCCAGCTCAAAGCAAGGTCAGGTCTGAGATCAAGTCATGTAAGGGAGCCTCTGAGTAGTGTAAGGCTAGAGCAGTAGTTTGTACAGAACTGTGTACCTTGTCATCCCCTCAAGACTAAGCCAAAGAAAACTAGCCAAGAGGCATCTACATCTGTTTGATAGCCTGCTGCCAAAACAAACCAATGGGGGTCAGAGGCAGCCAGCACAAAGTAAAGTAGCTCCAAACTAGCAGCAACTGACAATATCCTAGTTTTTCTATTATTTTTATTACTATTGTAAGAACATATGCAAATTAATTACTTTCCTCAGGCCTTTCAGCTATTTGAAAAGTCTGGTGAACACATTACACTCAATGTTATATACATACATACATCTACATGTGTATGTGCATATGATTTTCCCTCCCATGTAACTCTTAAAAATAACTGATTTCCAGCCATGTGTAACAAATCATATAATTCACAACCTAGCCCTTCTGAAGACCCTTGCACAGTGTAATACACAACTATATACCTTCATCACTTCTTGCTTTTGAGAACTCCACAGAGATAAATCTATATGAAAGAATAAAAGAAAGATGGTACCAAACAGTAAATATAATACATACCCACATGACAAAGCTGTAGAATGCGAATTTAGTCGATCAAAGAGAAGACGTGATAGTCTATAGTATAAATTGTATATATTGTTGATCACACTGGATTTATATATTATTCAGTTGCCTTTGCTTCACAAATTACATTCACAGCACACTGATTCCAACTTTTGAATCAACTGTTTTTCATCTGAAAGTCAAGATCACATTGGTTTAAGAAAATAGCTATTACACCCACTTTTTATTCTCAGTGCAGGGTACAAGTCATTGGACTTGTATGCTTTTAAATTTCTTTTAAATTGTGTTTCTTTCCTTGGCTACTTTACTGTAGCCCCTGGACACACAGTGAAGAAATGAGACCTTGAAACCTGCGTGCCCATACTTCTACAATAAAGACCTCTCAAACACTGTGCACAGTCTTGCCTTGAAACACGTCTGTAAGGGTACTCTGTGTTTATAAGTTAGCTTCTCAAAGGTACATAACAGTTGTGATATATGTACAGGTTTAGCATGAGTCTAAAATAAGCTACTTTTTACTTAGGAAATAGAATGAACTCACAATCATAAAGTAATAAACCCTGAGTTATTTTGTCTTCATCATTTTTATCATCAACCTGAAATATGCTCTGTCCTGAGGTCATATTCCTCTGGCACATCCAGCACTCTCAGTTTGCTTCCCAAAGCTTTCTGTCTTTGCTCTAGGTTGACTTACAGCCAAACTAGTTTCACTTTCTACAATAAATCATATGGCTAAACTGGTCCTCTTTTCCACAAACACATGCCATTTTACTTCCACTCTTCATTGCAAATCAGTATATTTCCTATCAATACTTGGTTTCATAACCTTCCAAATTTAAGGTGTATTCATGGAGAGCTGACAAACAAAATCATTCTTCTAGGACTGAGTGATTCCATCTTTGTTTTCTAACTCTATATACATTTAGAATTAAGGAACAAATATTAGGTCTCAACAAAATTGCTTAGCAAGAGATCAGTTCTATACGCTTTGACATTTTCCAGAATAGCATCAGAGTTCCAGTCTATCGTCAGAATTCCAGTCATCACCTAGATGAGGGGTCCTAGGTGAAGGATCCTATCATCACCAACATCAACAAGAATTCAGAAGTTGTATGTAGACAGATACTACAAAATCAGCACAGTCTGCTCAACTGTCTGTAAAAGGAATGATCACAGACATTTGGAAAATTCCTACTTTTTTTTTTCATATTTTTTCCCCCAAGTGGAAATGATAGTTTACAGAGCTGAATTTACAATAGATCTAATAGTTATCTAGTGTCAAAGGAAAAATAACACAGTATATTATTGAAGTGAAGGAAAATATCAGAAAACACATCTGGGGAAGTGTCCAGAATTACAGAACACCAACAATAACAATATAGTCCTGAATTTCCTACTGTTGGGATGAACATTTCTGTTCAAATAAAGGACTTAATCAAAGCTAGTGTTACATCCACTGGCTATTTTCAATGGACCATTTTCAAAGATAAGAGCCTGGGGGTAAATAAACTGCGAGCATTTTTGCAGGTAAGCGTAAAAGCTGTAGCTGTGGTTGTCTGACAGAAAAAAAAAGGATGACAGCAGCAGTTATTGTTACAGTAACTTTAATCTCTGGGAGACTTCAGTTCTATTAGGGAACTTTTGCCTTAAATGAGGCACGTTTGCTTAAAAGAAAGATGAAAATTCTGTGCTATTTCCTTCCTTACACTGAAGTATCTATATGCCCCATGGAAGAAGGAATCATATTGCTAATAGACAAATAGGTACTTAGAAAGGTTAGTCTTTCCTAAGAGGAAGACTTTGGATGCGACTCAAGAAATCAGGGGCTTGGGGAATTGCTGCTGTAGTGCAAGATACCAGATCCATAGAGTTCTGAACAAGTGAGCAAGCTGGAAACTAGACCTAGGAAGAGTTCTAAACCAAATGTTTAGGTCAAAAAGAAGTTCATACAGTTCTAATAAGTCTTCAGTAAATACCTGAAGTGAATTCACTCTCTGATAAATAAAACAATTGAGAGCATAATATATTGCTTATTTCAGGGTTTACCTGAAAGTATGAGATTTAGAGCAAATTCGTATTTTAGACTTCAAATATCTGGCATCAATTTAATATCCAGTACCAGAAACTATCTCTATTTGAATCATTATGTTCTCTGTAAGACTATTCAGAGCCAACTGACTGAAGTGACATGTTTTGTGGGGTACTTGCGAATAGTTTTTGTGCCCATAAATACCTTCCGTGACAGTGTCATTTAATCTTCTGTGCAGTTTTTCAGGATGGTAACTTTGCCCTAGTATAAGTTGACAGTAAAAAGATCCTTTCATTATTATTTTTGCAATTTCATTTGAAAAGGGAATGAAAATGTACAAGACTAATATAGCAATCGTCTAAGCTGTCACTAGGTACAGGAGAAGAGAGAAAAGAAAATAAATGATAGGGTTTTAATTTTTTCAGAGCAAGGTATTGCTGTTGGATTTGAATAATAAAATCAACAATCTAGAATATGGGTTATTTACTATGATACCATAAAAATAATAAAGGAAAACCATGCATTTGGCAGATTGCTGTTCAAGAGTAAAGACAAACTTGCCCAAACACTGCTAAAGCATCAGAACAGTATTCTGCTAGCTGGTATTTTCCCCAAAGAAATCTTCAAAAAAGGCCCCAAAAGGGCTTCAAAATGGGTCTGGAGGCATGCTGCAGCAGCTTATGGATCATCCCAAAAGAAACTTATATAAATCTGCTGTTTTTGTTAAGCAGACACATATATTTCAGCATGATTTTAACAGGTGAAACAAGGCATTCAAGGAATGTTGATGCCTTAAAGACTGATTAGAGGTCCCTAAATATTGACATAATGAGTAAAAAAGTACAAAATATTGTGAATCCTGCCTTTGGTCTTTGGGAAGAATTGTCTGAAGTTTCATAAGCAAATCAATTATTTAAAAAAAAAAAAAAAAAAAAAAAAAAAAAAAAAAAAAAAAAAATCCTAGAAAAAATAACCTCTCTGAAACATGCTATTATTTTTGTCTCAAACGCAATTAACATCTATAGACACCTAAAATTCCTATGTAGTAAAAATTAATAAATTAATCTGTGTATAACAACAAACATTTGTGAGTCAGTATTTCTTCCTTGATCTTTACAAGTATTTTTACAAGTATTCTTTTTTCTTTAGGAGCAAGTGACTAAAATACAATTAATTCCCCTAAGAATACTCTTCTCAAAATGTCTATTGTTCTCAGGGCAGCGAGGTTACAAAAGCTGCCAGTAGCTGTTATAAATGCCCTTTATCAAAATGGCCAAAATCTTCCATCGCTGCTGATAGGAGTAAAAGAAACTGCCCTTAGAGAAAAGAAGTGCTTACTTAGTGATTAGGAGCTTTTCTGACACATCATGATGGAAAGAAAAATGAAAAATGAGTAGAACTTAATTCTGAGACTTAAAAAGCAGCCTGTGTTAATGGTAATTGAAGATAAGGATGTAAAGTTAGCTATTCGTTTCAAAACCCATGAAGTATGTTCTGGGTCCATTCTTAGGATTCACTTTCTCATAAAGCCAAATCTCTCTTCCTTTGAAATAATTCTATTCTATTTTATTTTATTCTATTTTAATGTTTATATTTTTCTACAAARAGTTCATTGAGCAGTATGATTAATATGTATCACACTGTCATTTTACCTTTTTCTAGGGTCCATGTTTCTAAAATAACGTGGGTGCATTATATTGGGAACGTTTTTCTGTAGTTTAGTTTATCTTTGTTTTAAAATATTTAGTGTTGTGTAGACAAAGACCGAGGCAGTTGTCTGAAAGATGCAGTGTTTTGTAATTAGCCATCTCTAGTCAAGACCTATAAGATCTCTATTTGTGGACACTGTTGTTACAGACATTTTAGATCAGTTTGTTCAAGCATTGTTAGCTGGGCACAAAGAGACTGCAAGCAGAATATGGGTAACTCATAAGTCTAACCCAATTATTTAGTGGCCAATGCACATAAAAACCAGATAGTATTTAACAAACTATGAGGTTAAGCACTGGTGTGCCCACACTCCAGTACAGCACCTGGAGAGCCTTCACCAGCCAGGCAGGTGTCATTGAGGAGGGAAGGGTCAGTGGTCATGGCTCCCGGGAGCCATCATCAGGGGCGTGGAGCTGTCACCTTCCTGCAGCTCCATCAACAGTGACAACCCTGATGGCTCGACCCTAGCCTGGCAGTTCCTGACTGCCCCTGATTAGACCAGCCTCCAGCTACCCTCTCTGCATTATCTTTTTAAAGATTTTATCTTTTCATGTTGATGTTTTCTCTCTTGAATCCTTGATCTAATAACAATTGCAGATCAGCAGTCCTATCACTYTCTGTAATTTTGACCTTACTTATCTCTGTACAGACGATCTCACAGCTCCGTTTCAGCAGTCTGAATCAAGGTTAGATAGCTGGGACTTATCAAAGCTGGATGCCTGTACAAGGTCAGCTAAACCATTTGGGGGAGAAATTACAGCAGGGGCCACAGAGAGAGGGTTACAGTGTTTGGCTTTAGACGTTACAGCGTAAGAAGGATTTGAACAAAATGTAAAGAGGTAAGCAAAGGACAAGAATGATCAGAAGTATATGATCTACAAGAAAAGGTTGAAAGTGAGGGAAGGGAAGGGGGTGGGAGGGAAGAGACTAGAGAAGAGAAAAAAGAGGTAGCACAAGAGACTTCTAATATGAAGACATATCTATAAAGATGGAGACAGTGGTGTGAGAAGAATTAATGGGCTAAAATAACAGATAAGAGAATGTCAACAGATTTATAGAAAATCTTCCTACCAGTACAAATAGTTTAGCATTGCCCTGGGGAGAATACCATCCATAGTCCATAAAACATCTCAAAATGTGATAGCTGTGGTGTTCAACTAATAGTCAGTGGTAGCCTCCTGTCTCTAGAATTTATTCCATAGACTAGGAGTAGTTCCTAAGAAAAATCTGCCTCTTAAAAGATGTTGGTTATGTGCTTGCTGTAAAGATGTCCATTGTGTTAGAAAAGCCAAGCTGTCAATCTTTAATTTGGAACTTCTGGAGGTCTTCCAGATATCTTGGAACCAAGCCACAATGTGTCATGAACATAATTTTACGGTAACTATTATAGAAAGTACAAAACAGCTTTGATATGTTTTTGGTGGTCTGTACTTCCGTATTTAGTTGGAGTTTCCTAAACACTCCAGGCTTCTTGCCCAGGTATATCATATTTCTATAACCTAGCCAAAAGATTGATGAAAATGTGAATAACCAAGGCCAGCTCATCATATGCCGGAATCTTCTAGCCACCTGGAAATGTTAGGAAATACTTTTTAACTGATGTTACTGCACAAACTCGCTGTCAGTAAAGAAGTTAGGAGTGCACATAAACTTTGATCAGAAATTTTGTGTTACTCTCTGAGCACTGGAAACTACAGTTGGGCTGCAAATTCTTCAAATTGTTCACCTGCGGAGAACGACTTGGGGATACTGGTGGATGAAAAACTGGACATGAGCCAGCAATGTGCACTTGCAGCCCAGAAAGCCAATTGTGTCCTGGGCTGCATAAAAAGAAGTGGGCCCAGCAGGTCAAGGGAGGTGATTCCACCCCTCTGCTCTCATGAGACCCCACCTGGAGTACCACATCCAGTTCTGGGGTCCCCAGTACGAGAAAGACATGGATATGTTAGAGTGGGTCCAGAGGAGGGTCACGAAAATGATCAGGGGGATGGAACACCTCTCCTGTGAAGAAAGGTTGAGAGAGTTGGGGCTGTTCAGCCTGGAGAAGAGAAGGCTCCAGGGACACCTTATTGCGGCCTTTCAATACTTAAAGGGGGCTTATAAGAAAGACAGAGAGAGACTTTTTACCAAGGCCTGTAGTGACAGGACAAGGGACAACAGTTTAAAACTGAAAGAGGGTAGATTTAGATTGGACATAAGGAAGAAATTTTTTACAATAAGAGTGGTGAGACACTGGAACAGATTTCCCAGAGAAGTTGTGGATGTTCCATCATTGGAAGGGTTCAAGGTCAGGCTGGATGGGGCTTTGAACAACCTGGTCTAGTGGAAGATGCCCCTGCCATGGCAGGGGGGTTGGACTAGGTGATCTTTAAAGGTGCCTTCCAATCCAAACCACTCTATGATTCTGTGATTCTATGAATTTTACTATTGCTAAAGGCACAGGATTCTTTTTCTTTCTGCTTCTGTTGTGTGGTCCTCCAGGATGGCTAGGTATGTTATGCTCCTTCAATAAGACACATTTTCAATGTTCAGTACTGCTGTATACCCGCAATGAAGTTCTGGAAATGAAATGGATGCCTGTCCTCCTTTTTTGAAATTGAATCACCCACATATGCCATTGGTATAATTTCTGTTAACACTGGCATGAGATCAGGTTAGGTGTGTCAATCACTAAAAGCACAATTTGAAGACCATATTTCATAAACTTCTTTGCTCATAATCGTAAAATTTCAAACACTACTGCTTAAATTATGATTTTTTTACAGAATTTTTATATTCTACTATAAGCATTACGGTAGCATTAGAAATACATTCAAACAAAAAATAGCCCTTTCAGAATTAAATTATAACTGAGGAGCAATTTTGAGTGTTATTTTTATGCCACAGAGTTAACACTTAGCAAATCAGACAGTTAGCTTCTAAGCCGAAATACAAGACTAATGTCCAATTTCTCTGCCTTCAGAAAAAAGTTAAAAGAAAAATAATAGCTGATATATTGAAGTTTAAATTAAAAATACTTTTTAAGTTGTTAAGTAATCCAAAAATAGTTAATCAAAGAATAATCCCATCTCCAACTTACATTTTCTTGACAGCTGAGTTTGTGTCTTCCTCACAATAACAATTGCCTTGATGAATACTATTGGAAGAAAAAGGAATGAGAAGCCTTACTTGCTTAGAAAGAGACACAGTCATTTTCAGTTTCAGTAACAATGTTTTTTTCTGAGTGGATTGAATGTATTGTAACTTAAAACTTTAAATGTTCTAGGAAAAAGCAGAACACTGCTGTTTAAAATGGCGTCTTCATAGTTTTATTTTCTTATACCAAGAAATCAAATAATTTTAGAAAAATTAAATCTAAGTCTTTCAAGCTAATCAGTTCAAATGCATAACATTACCAAAGATAATCCAAAACAGTGTAAGAAAAAAGTTGTTTTAAGTAATATGTTTGATACTTATATACATATACATGTATGTATGTATCTTTCCAATTACGCTGTACAGGTTTGAATGTCCAGCTATGCATAGCACGAGACAATTCGTAATGTCCTCATATTTTTTTTGTTTTGTCATAAAATTTGACTTCATTATTAATTTGAATAATCAGGTTATATCTACACATGCAAGTATACATAACTTATGTAGCTTTACTACTGTCATGTCCAAGCTATCTCACTCATCTCAGGGTAGTATAACATGAAGGCACACTGATGCAGACAACATTCATTTTGAAGGATCATAGCATTTAATTCTCTGTTTTTTGCCTTTAAAAACTGACTCACTCTCTTTTATATATAGCCTTAGAGCTAGTGCTGGAAAGATTTACATCAGAATGCATGGTAGCTGAAGCATTCACCTACAAGGTTAGAAGCTCAGCCTCATTGACCCTTTTATTCTGATTTGGCATATGCATTTGAGTCAGTCCTTACCTGTAATGTTGTAACTGCTGAGCACTTTAGAAACTTTTTTTTTAGGTTTTCATTATAACAGTTCTAGTTTGTATAGGTATTCTGATAGGTATGAAAGAGTAAGACGTCTGARTGACTGAAAGATGTTATGCGGACAGAGTACCTAAGTCAGTTTGACTGTGGTTTGATATTAAATTAACTGTAAAGAGTTTTCAAAACCTCTCTAAATGACTATAAGAACTCTGGTCAGTAATCTACTGCATAAAAGAAGACCCCCGTTTCCTCTGATAGTGTTGTGAGTTATGGTGGAAGTAGTCAAAACATTTGAAACAAATTCATAAAACATTCCAGGATTGTTAAAATCATGTTACTGGCAAATGGTTATTTAAAATGTGCTTGCTTTTATTTATTTTCACAGCTCTAGCTGCAAAATATCTTCATATTTACATAAACATAAACCTTCCCAGAATCCTGATAAACTCTGTTCATGTCTGCCTTTATAAGGTAGAGGATCCAGATATGTACATATTACATGTTACACATTCTACCTAGATATGTGCATAAAAATAATATTTTTATTTAAATTTGGGATAGTATTCACATTTGACAAGGGTTTATAATGCAAGTAATTTTCTTTTTTTTTTTTTAAAATTTCCTTTTTCTCTTTTATTTAAGCTAAATACTCTTAATTGCTTAAATCTTCCTTTGTTTGCAATATCACAATGTTTGTAATTTTCCTTTCATTTATATCTATGCCAGATCATTCATTTCTGAATTAAGATCAACAATTTGACAATAGGATGGAACCTGAAGTCATATAAGATGGTTACTTTCCAGCTGTTAATATTTTCTATAAGAATGTAG
The DNA here is from genome assembly GCA_035582835.1 of Phoebastria nigripes. Classification (NCBI taxonomy): domain Eukaryota; kingdom Metazoa; phylum Chordata; class Aves; order Procellariiformes; family Diomedeidae; genus Phoebastria; species Phoebastria nigripes. The sequence goes on from JAYKAV010003448.1 coordinate 65,429, forward strand.
ATTATATAAATTGTGTAATAATCATTGTGTTATTAATATGAGCTATTAAAAACTCTCAGTAGCTATTTTATCTAGGGCAATGGTGACCAGCCTTCCTGAGACTCCAAACCAGATCCTAAAACCTTGCAGGCCACTAAATACATTCCCCATGCTTTTTACAAGTAAASTGTGGACAAACTCTCAAAACACTTTTGCTTTCAAAGAAGTATGAAAGTTTCTCTCCAACCCTTGTTTTCTTTAAGAAGTGGATTAGGCAGGCACCTCAATTCAGAAACTCCTGTGGACGCTGGCATTGCCAGTCTCTCATACTTGCCTCCTGACCCCAGTCAAGTACAGTCAAGAGGTCAACTACAGTCCCATGTCTGGTCACAAGACTTTTGCCAGTACGGGAGTACACTCTTAAGCTCTTTATGAGCTACGTGTAGCTTAAGAGCTGCATATTGGCCAGCTTCACCCTACAGCACAATGCAATACGCTGAGCAGATTGCTTCCTCAGGTGGGGAGAGGATATGCACATACCTGCATGTAGCAGCAAAGATGCCACAGGAGACACAGAGTGAGAGAATAGCAAAAATATATGGTTCAAATGACCTGTGAATCCAACTTTGAATTATTATTCAATACTAAATATTTAGGGTTTGTCCAAATTAGTTTTAAAAGTTCCAGCACAGACGGTTCTTTGAATTTTAAGCCTAAATTTCTGTATTCTGAATCCAGTGTTGTTCTTCTAAGCTTTTTGTACTATCATAAACAAWTTTCCTTTGCTCCTCATGGGGATAAACACTTGGGAAACATGAAGGCAAAACAGATAAATATCATATTTGGGTTTTTGAAATGTGAAACAGTTTAAACATTCTGGGCTGCATATGTAGAAACACTGTGAATTAATGTTAATAAACCTTTTTTTTTTTTTTTAATTATTGTATTTTTAAAATATTTGATCAGGTTTCATTGGTTACATCTATTTCCGCTTCATTAATGCTGCGGGATTTAAAAAAAGGCCAGTTTCATCCCATCTGACATTATACAATTAGGTGTGTAATTTAGACACTTGTCATTGTCTTACTCTGTGGTTGATGGACCATGACAAGCTTTTCCAGAAACTAATTCAGGTTTAGTTGAGCTCCTAACTTAGTCATTTTATTTGGAGATTTTATGTCAGCTCAAATGATCAGTACCAAAACACCATGTTTTAACTTGAAGATAAGTGTGGCTGTTTTGTTTGTTTATGTAAACTATTCTGAAAGTGAACTCTGCTTGAATCATAGTCACATTGAGAGACTATGTAAATGGCTTCGTATGTAATCGTGGCTTTCTAACATTTACTTTCTTCTTTGCGTTTTCATAGTCATGGAGTGTCGTGATTTAATGTCAGCCAGCAGCTAATAAGCCCCACACAGCTGCTTGCTCACTCCCTGCTGGCAGGATGGGGGAGAGAACTGGAAGGGTAAAAGTGAGGAAACTCATGGACTGACATAAAGACAGTTTAATAGGTAAAGCAAAAGCAAAGCAAAATAAGGAATTAATTCACTACTTGCTATCGGCAGGCAAACATTTAGCCATCTCCAGGAGAGAAGGGCTTCATCACGTGTAACAGTGACTTGGGAAGACAAATGCTGTAACTCCAAATGTGCCCCCTTCTTCCTTCCTCCCTGAAGCTTTTATCACTGAGCATGACATCATATGTTATGGGATATCCCTTTGGTCAGTTGGGGTCTGCTGCCCTGGCTGTGTCCCCTCCCAACTTCTTGTGCATCCCCAGCCTACTCGCTGGAGGGATGGTGTGAGAAGCAGAAAAGACCTTGACTCTGTGCAAGCACTGCTCAACAATAACTAAAACATCCCTGTATTATCAACACCGTTTTCATCACAAATCCAAAACATAGCCCCACACAAACTGCTATGAAGAAATTTAAGTCTATCCCACCCAAAACCAGCACAAGGAGCTATTGAATTGTTATACCTGGCATGGAGTGGTGGGCCTTTCCATTCCAACCAGATCTTTCAATGGGCTGAGGAAAGAGTATCCAGCATCTTACCAGAATTCCTCTTGTCAAAAATTGCTTATATGCATGCTAGAGGTATACTACATATTCTGGTTAAAATGGAGAAAGTGAATCTTAAGAATAACCCAATTTTCTGTGTCAGACTGTTATTTCCTGTCAAAACTGCTTTTCACACGTATCAGTGGGTCATACTGAGAAAACATACTTTGTATAAGAAAGTATTTGCCTAATATGATTCAGGTTCCTTTAACTAATGATTTCCAATGGTACTGGCTTTAGATTAGGCAGAAGGAATACTCTGGGAAGTATACAGAAAATCTATTCAGGCTGATTTTACTAACTCTTATTCTTATTTTGAGTATGCTGCTTAAGAGAAGTATTTTAATAATATATTTATATGATTGCTCATAAAAATGTAATTATATTCATTGTCTTCAAGCCCTACATTTTCCTGTCCCATTAGAGTAAGTCATGGTCATTATGCTTCTCTCCTCCCTTAAACCACTATGTTGCCATAAGCAAAATAAGATAAGTAGGAAATTTATCTGACAAATGCATGGTGAAGTTTCTGCCTACCAAATGCTTTTCAAATCAGAAGTAAAAGCAGCCTTGGGAGATAAATCTACAGAATTTGAAACAACCATACAGAAATTGCCAGAATAATCCCCTGCATTGCCCAAAGCAAGATGTAAATTAAGAAGCAATACACTATGAGTGTAATTGAGCATGTACTTTTCATGCTTCCATTCATCTCATGTAAACAGCTCATACACTGTACCTCACAGGAATAATTACAATTATCTAAAATTATAAATATTAAGACAGAAGAGAAAAAAACAATATTTTATTTTAATAAGACTTTTTTCTTGTTAAAAAAAGTTAATAATTGCTATCTTGTTTTCTAATTATCAACTTACACAGGTAGAAAGTCAAAAGAATGAAAAAGGCTTTGGGCAAAATCAGCAGGGGAGATACGCATTCTATCTGTTGAAAATAGATGTTAGCTGGCTGGTTGGCATGGCAGCAGTATTCTGTGCTTCCATACGGGACATAAATATTTGAAAAGACCTCAGAACTTCCAGTCTTTAAAATCCCAAGGACAGAGTGGGTTACAGAGTTGTTGCTTGTTCCTTTCTGTGGAAGGGAAGATGAATTAGAGATATACCCATACCCAAGATATGTTAAAACAGGCATCAAGGAATTTTTCAAATTCTCCATCAGAACATCATCTCAACTACTACAGTCTGATCTCTTCACTAATCACATGAAGCAACAAGAACCAGGAAGTGCCAAGAACGCTGCTGCTGCTTCTGCAAATCTGTACACCTCCATGAAGTCATTCTCTACTATATCACCATTACTTTTATACCTAATACTTGGCACTTCTATTTAACAAATAGAAGCATAGAAGAGTAAATGAAAACAAATAAATAAATGACATTAGGGACATTAGGGACATCAGCTGCAAGCAGATATTCAAATGAGCAGATGAAAGATGATAGTTAACTGAATAACATGTTCTGCCTTTTCAACTTAATCACGACCTGAGCTTCTTAACATAAAGCGTACAGTATCATAGGGATAAATTCTCAGGATAAAATTCACAAGGGGTAGTTCAGTGTCATGGTTTAACCCCAGCCAGCAACTAAGCACCACACAGCCGCTCGCTCACTCCCCCCAGGTGGGATGGGGGAGAGAAGCGGAAGGGAGAAAGAAAACTCGTGGGTTGAGATAAAGACAGTTTAATAGGTAAAGCAAAAGCCGTGCACGCAAGCAAAGCAAAACAAGGAATTCATTCACTACTTCCCATTGGCAGGCAGGTGTTCAGCCATCTCCAGGAAAGCAGGGCTCCACCACGCGTAACGGTTACTTGGGAAGACAAACGCCATCACTCCGAACGTCCCCCCTTCCTTCTTCTTCCCCCAGCTTTATATACTGAGCATGATGTCACATGGTATGGAATACCCCGTTGGCCAAGCTGTCCTGACTATGCTCCCTCCCAGCTTCTTGTGCACCTGGCAGAGCATGGGAAGCTGAAAAGTCCTTGACTGGTAGACTCCTTAGCAACAACTAAAAACATCAGTGTGTTATCAATATTCTTCCCATACTAAATCCAAAACATAGCACTATACCAACTACTAGTAAAAAGATTAACTCTATCCCAGCTGAAACCAGGACATTCAGAAAGTGTTGTGGGTTTTCTTTAGGATTTTCTGATATTTACTGAAAGCAAATGCCTACCAATTCAGAAAATGGCCCAACTAGACAAAGCCCTGAGCAACCTGGTCTGCCATAACTGACTCCATTTTGAGCAGGAGGTTGGACTAGAGACCTCCTGAAGTCCCTACCAACCTGAATTATTCTATGATCCTATCTTATAGTCTTACTTACAAGTAGGATTACCTTTTGCACATTTATTTGTTTGGCTGTTGCTGAAATGGCCAGCAATTGTACGTTTTGATCCAGTGTCAGACTGGATATAAGTAAAGAACATTTTTTCTGGCAGCAGAGCAGATTTCCCAGAGAGGTTGTGCCACCTCCATCCTTGAAGGTTTTCAAAATCCATCTGGACAAAGCTCTGAGCAACCTGATCTGAACCTGTAGTGGACCTTGCTTTGAGCAGGAGGTTGGATTAGTGACATCCTGAGGTCCCTTCCAACCTGAATTACTCTGTGATTTTATAGGTAGTGTATAAGAGGTCCACTGATCAGTCCTTGGGTTTCAGATTGACCTGTAAAAAATGGCCTTATTTTTTCAACTACTCTACTCTGAATGCCAACTTTTGTAGCACACCAGTATTACGTAAAAGCTGTTCCACTTACTAAATATTCTACTGGGTCCATTGCACTGTTGTAATCAGTAATGCAGCACTGAAAGCCTTCAGTCTGAGACATTCAATTTCCTCTGCTTTGCAACCTAATGAATGACAACAAGAAGTGGCATCATGTAAGCTGGGTAGTAAGCAGTGAAGGAGTCCTAAAGCAGACACACTTATCCTCTTTCTCTTCAGTGGGTTCTGTCTTTATTTTCTTCTTTGTCCATGTAATTAAACAAATGTCCTCTTAAGGAGCCAAAATAAAAAATATTGTCRTAAGACAAATATAGGAATAGTTCATGAGGAAAGAAAATTATTAAATGTAGTTTTAACTTAATTAGACTTCAGAATATGGAGAATAGAATTGTAATTATAATGTTAGGAGATACACATGTCCAGGTAATTCTATGGAACTTCATGACTTTAAAATTTGAGTAATTTTTTTCAACTATTTAATTAAAAAATCTTTTATTTCCCAGTATGAATGTAAAATACCCCGATTAGTTTAAAGGGAAATTTTTATATTTTTTATTGTACATTTCTTTATGACAGCAGATATGGTCATGCAATGTCTAATTTATATGGACACATATATATATGTGTCCATATAAATTAGAAGAAAGTTCGTAAAATTACATGAATAAAATTTTGTGGTTTGCACTTAGCTCTGAAAGTGGTGTCATGTAAAATTTTAGCTGCTCAGGTTAATGGGCATCTCCTATTGATTAGCAGTATGGCTATTCAAAAAACAAAAAATCTATTGGTTGAAAAAATAGCTAAGCCAATTTTTCTCTTAAAAAAGCAGAGAAAGATAAACTCTAAGCTAATCACTCAGGAGGTTAAGACTTTCACCTGAGATGTACAAGGCATAAGGGACTCAAGTAAATTGTAGATATAATTCAGCCTCTTAGTCATGCAAAATGCTACCCAGTCATAATGTTAAACTCTATACATACCTCAATTTTTGACAATGATGTTGTGCTGGGTTTTGCTGGGATAGAGTTAATTTTCTTCATAGTAGCTGGTATGGGGCTATGTTTTGGATTTGTGCTGAAAACAGTGTTGATAATACAGAGATGTTTTCGTTATTGCTGAACAATGCTTACACAGAGTCAAGGCCTTTTCTGCTTCTCACACCACCCCACTACTTGTGGGGGTGCACAAGAAGCTGGGAGGGGACACAGCCATGACAGCTGACCCCAACTGACCAAAGGGATATTCCATACCATATGACGTCATGCTCAGTATATAAAGCTGGGGGAAGAAGAAGGAAGGGGGGAACGTTCGGAGTGATGGTGTTTTGTCTTCCCAAGTAACCGTTACGCGTGATGGAGCCCTGCTTTCCTGGAGATGGCTGAACACCTGCCTGCCGATGGRAAGGAGTGAATGAATTCCTTGCTTTGCTTTGCTTGCATGCACGGCTTTTGCTTTACCTATTAAACTGTCTTTATCTCAACCCATGAGTTTTCTCACTTTTACTCTTCTGATTGTCTCCCCCATTCCACCATGGGGGAGTGAGCGAGCGGCTGTGTGGTGCTTAGTTGCCAGCTGGGGTTAAACCACGACAGATGTTCCCCTGCAATTTCACATTCTGTTTTTGTGCATACACACGTATCCTGATCTTGATAAAGTTTAAGAACTCGTTAAACACATAATAGCTAAGGACAATGAGAATGGAAAAATTAGTCATTTCTCCAATTAAGTTTCCATAGTTGTTAGATATTCTGTGAATGTACATATATCTACAGGAACATACTGCTCACAAAATGCATCAGCTGTTCCCTTTCTGGAGCTTACCTGGAATAAAAAAAAAGTCGCATATACTTACCTAAAATATGTTCTCGCTTATACATACTGACTGTGATATAATAATCAGTAAGGAGAAGGTTCAACCTCACACCTAAGCCTCTCAACTTAATACCTGGGCTGTAGGCTGTACTGAGGTTAACAATACTCTTCCCTCTTCTTTTTGAAGCTGTTTCACTGTGTAGAAAAGAATTAAAAATGTATAGGATTAGAAAGAGAGCAAGCATAACGATGACTCAGTAACCTACTGGTTTAAAATCTCACTTGAGAAAAGAGACCTGAATTCTGTTCTGTATTCCAAAGACTATACATTTTACATGAGACAGACATTGGATAACATGTATAAGTAGCTCATGGAGCAACCTAGACCTTTCCAGTCCCAAGTTAATACCTTAACCAGCCAACATGAGAGCCATACTAACTATTGGATTTTTCAGTGCCCTCTATGAATATTACATTCTTTTCTGCACAGTGGCACGTAAGCATCTCGCTCACTATATCTGAAGCTACAGCCTCATGTTTAAAACGGTCTCCTGGCATGTTTGCTTGATATCATGCAGTGAAAAGAGAAAAAAAGAAATTCTAATGAGCAGGGTAACTAGGCTATGAGAAGTGCTACATAGTCATCACCTACCTGTAATATGAAACTTTAGAAGAGAATATCTCCTGTCGCTTTTTGGCATAGCAGAACACAGACTGCTCCCTTTAAGATATTTCTACTCTGCTCACTTGAAGAAGGTTCAGCCACTTCCAGCTGAAAATTCTAGGCTGATTAATTTCCTAAAACCATGTTAAAGATTAATATATTCACAACTTATATTAGAAAATCTGAAAGATATATTTTGCAATTTATTCTTTATTATTTTCATGCTGAATATTGTGTTGGATCTTAATGATTTGTTAGATTCTAGATCCCATTGACTACATGTGTTACTGTGTGAGACAGTGTATTCATTCTCTTCGTGAGGCTTTTGGCATTATATTTCTGTGACTGACCAGTAAACTACTAAAATGGAAGAAAGATCAGGAGATGGGCAAGGGTGATGTGCCCATGAAGGTCAGAGAATTATGCAGGGTGTGACTGACCACAGCTGTTGCAAAGAAGCTGACTTTATCTCATCACAAAGGGGACCAGAAGGAGGTCTTTGTTTTATATGAACAGCTATCAACAGTTGAGTGGATCAACTGGTGGTATAAATGTTTCTCCCCGGATCACTAAAAGAGTTTGAATGTCTCCTTAATTAGCCAGACCAGAATAGGGGTAGTGAATACGTGGCTCAGCTCAACATGGAGTATAAAACTAGACAACCGTCAAAAGAATTTAAAAGACAGCAACAAGTTTGAGCTGGCTTCAACCCACATTTTCCTTCCCAGCAATTGGGGACGCCCAGCATCCTGACAGCAAGCATATTATAGAGATGGATAATGGGGATCACATTGGTATTGTGATTCAGGTGTATTGAAATTGCTTTATTTTGCTAAGTTTAACTTACATTTGTGTTGTGTTATGCAATATATTTTGTATCACTCTGCTAAATGAGAAATCCCATGTAACATCAACTATCTTCAAATAAGTAAATTTGTTATTAAATATGATACCTTCCATGCATGGAATATCTAAAAGAACCTGGTCAGAGAGTATTTGACTCTGACAGTTTCCTAGAAGAACTTCAAAAATCTGTTCTTATTCCCATTAAAGATTTCCTTGTTCCATCAATAAATGTAATTTTTAACAAATTCACCACTATGTAAAGAGATTTTTCATTCATATAAATTTTATTTTTGCTGGATATCCTGAAAATTTATTTACTTATTTACTCCAGCTTCTATGTGTACCACAATGTTATTTTCCACAGATTTTTTAAATGATTTTTTGTATGATTATTTTCTTCTGTTTGCTTTCTTGATGAAATATATACATCATACATTTCCTCCAGATGTCTACAAACATATCTGGGTCAGAAGTTGATTAAGGAGAACTTTTGTATTATTACTACCATTTTTAATTCTGGTTTCTTATTCTGCAGTATAGGTCCATGGAGTGGGAATGAAACTACTACTACCTTGTCTAGCTTCGGGAAGGTGGAGCAAAACTCTGCCTGTTTTCAGACCAATAGTGTGATTTCCTCACTGCATTTTTCTTCATTAAAAGTAGCAAGTGGGAAGGTGCAAGAGCAAATTGCCACAGTGTCCGATTTGCTCCTTTGTCCTCCACACTCTGGTACACACTTTAGCTAATGAAACTGAACATCCTCATAACAGCAAAAGCTGATAGGGCAGGTATCAGCAGGACTGTATGTGTAACCATCTCAACCACTGAGAGATGGTTTGGGTCCCAACGCACACAAGCCCTTCTGTCTCCTTATGGTGCTCTCTCATTCTTCTGATTCATAAACATATTTCCCATTCCTCTTAATACTTAATGGTTTCTTGATTATTTCCTTTTTCATATCAATTCTTGTCAAACCTCAGGGAATTGCCCTGGCTACTGCTATTCCTGCCAACCCTGTGCTACCGGGTGAAAACCAAATAGGTGAATTCAGAGTCTGAGACATTCCCAGTGAAGCCGTCAACTACTAAGAATATGGCATAGTGCAGGAAAATTCTCCAAAACCTTAAAATCAGTAAAATTAGGCATTTTGCTGAGGTCACCGCTTGTGAAATTCTGTATTATTGTGGATATGGAAGTGAACACGTGATGGTGTGAGAAGGATGACCATTTTATTGGAGCAGTCATTAATAGCATACTAATATTCAATTCAGTGTAAGGCATGATTCTCTTACCCTTGCTCACAGTGGCTTGTATGCAAGTAGTCTTATTGAGCCAGAGCCAACTATTCAGTGTGAAGAAAGTAGAAAAAATCAGGACTGCATCCCACTATCAGCATCACAGCTGTTCTCACTTCATGTCCTACTTGGTAGCTGGGCTACTGAGAAAAGCAAATACTTCTTTGTCTTATTTCTGCACTAAGTAAATGTCATAACAACCCATTAGCACTGACAAGGTTCTCGTTTCTGAATATTAACTACTTTAACTCTTTCTCTTACACCGACTGTTTTTCCGTGATTTAAGCCATAGAAAGCAATGTCCTTTGTTTAAGACTACATGCAATCACAGCATTTGATTTTTCCAAAATAATAAAAGGATACAAATAACTGATTTTATTCTTTTTATACAGTTCTGTTGGCTACTGTGCTTTGAAGAAGTTATGCATTGCTTACAACATGACACTTGTATTCTCAGTAGTTAGTCTTCTTAAGCAGCTTCTGAACAGAAAATTTTTACTTCTGCACAGGACTGGGCAAATTATATTTGAGTTAAATGAAAACAGTGTAAGTATTTCTGAGGACTGATGGAGCTGCTTCTTAAATAACATCATAATTTGACCCTTTGAAATATGCATCAAGTGTGTTCCAAAACATATTGAAAACAGCAGTAAAATCCTTACTTCTGTTAACTTAGTTAACTTGGATCAGATTCATACAGTAAAATTGCTTTAGATTTTTTGTTTCATTACCCATATTACTGTTGCAGTGAAAACTGATATAGTCTTTATTTACCTACCTCTCAAAAGTATCTGGAAGGTCCTTGGTGCTTTTTTAGGATCCCAAATATTTCTGTATGTTTATGTTAAAACTCATTAGAAGTTGCCTTTTGTTATCTTCCTTCCCCACATTAATTTGAAGTTCCACCGAAGTTTGTCAGTGGATCATCAAGTGCAGTATAGCAGGCACTAATTGTCAAAGCTGTCGTGCCTGATACCCATCAACAAATCCTGACGCTATCTTTCTTCAGAGGCTAGTAAAGCCTTCACTGATTGCTGCGGAATAGTTACACGGAGTATGAAGATTTCCCTGAATCTCTACACTTTTCTACAAAATTGGTTCCAAAATGAGGGAAACAGAGGTAAATTACCATCTGCTTTTTGGGTGCAGAAAATCTGAGTACATTTATTTTCATCTACTCGTTTCTCCAATTAATTAATAAATGATTACAGAGAAAGATGACAACTTAACTTACTAGTCACACAGGACACAGATATACACTGTTCTGCAGTTTCTGACAGATTGAATTATTGGATACAGTTAAGTTGATGGAAAAAAATGAAAGGGATGCGTTAGAAGTTCAGGATTCTTGCTGACTGCACTACCTTGTTATGGTATCTTGCTAAAAGTTGATTTCAGCAACATACATTAAATTCCTTTTCTTCCAATCAAGAAAAACATAACCAATAAATCATATAATAGGAGGTAGTATAAAATATCTTAGCCTCTTTGACCTCAGGAGACCTGTGATGGAGGAAGCTGTGCACAGTGCTATATTATGCTGATAAACACAACACTTCCAAATTATTTGTATCAATATCAGTGTTTACCTTATGTAAGCTTCTCTCTAAAAGGAAATAAAACCCAAACGCATGTTGTGTGGGGAATTTCTTTTACTTTCACCTAACCCAATTTAGAGATATTAATACTGACCTTTGGGGAAAGCTGGGTCCTTATCCCTATCATATAAACATAATTGCCTCCTCTTGGCATGTAAGGTAATCTGTTTTATAATTGTCTAGAGATGCTTAAGTTTCTGATTTAGAAAATACATTCTTAAAGTATCCTTTGAGGTCAAACAGCCTTAATCTTTATTTTTCTAACTCACTTCTGTCATTTTCTAACTCACTCATTTCTGTCATTGATGCATGCATTAAGGAAAGATGTACTATGGATATGCAGAGACAACTTATTAAACATGGGGCTCAGATCCTTGTCTTGATGCAAAATAMTAAAGATTAACATATACTTTATTTGATCAATGGTTAATAATGCACCACTTCACAAGATGACAAAGAAATTGTTTTCAGAACTACTCCTCTGGACATGTTTCAAATAAGATTACATTTAGAAGAAAGTATCTGATTTACTTCCTCAGGCATACCACTTAGTTGGAAAGGCTGTGTGAAAATTTAATATTCAGACTGCTTTGCTTCATTTAATTTTTAGTATGAAACAATTCAGTTTGCAGAATTCCAACTTTTATGATTGCTATTACACTAAATGCAATGTCCTACCAGTTAACACAATAATGACCTATATCTCAAAGGATAAAAGTCTGCAGGAATCTGTTACATCCAAAATCTTGTTATGGCCAAAACCAGAAAAACCCATATATACAGAGCTAGAAAATTATTGTTAGTCCAGTTAGAGTGTTAACAAGCTAATAGTCTAACTTGTCTGGATAATACAGAAAAACCTTATCAATAATGTGGTTAAAACTGGCCAGAGGACCAGAGGGTGATCTCTGTTTTAAATAATGGGCTGTTTCAGTTGGGTGGGTCAGCTGAGTGTATAAATGGCCTTCCCCGAATTAATCAAAGAAGTGTGAAAGTCTTCCTGAGTGAGCCAGACCAGCATGGGAGAAGTTAATACTTGGCTCAGCCCAACATAGAGTATAAAAACTGAACAACCAACAGAATGAACTTTGAAGAGGACAGCAGGCTTGAGCTGGCTTCAGTCCTTCCCAGTGGCTGGGGTTGCCCGGCATAATGACAATAAGCATATAAAGACTGGTAATTGGAATCATGTTTGTATCATGATCCAACCATATATTGCAATTGCTATATTGTGCTTGTGTTGTTATTTCAGTGAAGCGCTGTATTACACTGCTAAATCAAAATCCCAGGCAACGTCAAATATCTTTAAATAAGTAAATTTGATATTAAAGCATTAAAACTTCCCTGTGTGGCATATCTAAGAGAATCTTGTCAGAGTGTTGGACTCTGACAGTTGGAAATGTGAATATAAAGTTGAATCTGGTTCCTGCAGGTCCATGGCAATTAATTGTTTTGTTTGAATATTCTCAGTATTGCGTGGAAGGTGGCAGAGACTTTCTGTAGGAAATGATTCTCTGCAAACAGAGATAGCCATTGTAGGACGTCTAAGTTTTAAAAACTTTAATGTTATCTTCTAAAATTTTGAACACCAACAGTGAAATCAGGGGCTAGGATTTGGTTTTGACTGTTAAACTAACTCTAATGAAGAGCTAATGCAATGATGACCATTGCCATAGATCAGGGTATATTACCCACTTTAAATTACGTATATAGTGAACTGCAGCATAACAAGTTTGCAATGCTATGTATCCAGCCATACTTAGGTCCTAGTACAGCTTAAGAACTTGTGCTGCAGAAGTCATGTTCTGGTAAATACCCTAAACTGCCTTGGAAAGATCAAAGATGAAAGGACACCTCTTTGAAAAGTCACAGGTGTTTACTGACTGCGAGTGTTACTGAAATTATGCAACAACCATTATAACTAACAAAGCATGAATACACGATCAGTGTTTTTAATAAAAATATGTTGCCCAAGTTCTGCAGTGTAGACGTTAATAAAATATAATAATTGGAAGGATCATTTGCAAAAAAACCCACATGTATGCCCCAGTGTGTAGAATTAATCTAGTGGAATATGGAAAACCACACGGTGTACAGCACACATTCTGGTACGTACCAGTACTCACCACATACTTGATCCAGTTTATATTGGTTTTCCTCCAATTTTGCTGCCCAACTGGTATGCAACGGTTCATCCATCCTAAACACATTCATAGTTTTATCCCATGGCAGTATTTCTTACATCCTCACACCACTCCATTGAAGCCATGCCTGTATTTGCCTTGACGTACACGTGCCACAGAGAGACCATCTTGTCTTGGTGGCTTGTCCAGTGCTCTTTCCTCCTCTGACACTTGTTTGCTGTGACTGACAGTTTGTCCCTGTGGGCATCCATAAGTTTCAGCTTGACCATACTGTGGCTGTCAGTCAGATTAGCATAATACACTGTCACACATGATACATACATGATTGTATGTATCAACACGGCAGCATTATTTACATCCTGTCATGCATAGACATGCAGCTAATGCACGTTCCTATCTTATACTAGGTGCTTCATTTTACATTTGTTTTGCACTTTGTTAGCAAAGTGCACACTACAAAATAGCTCCATTCCTGTACAAATGTTAACATTCTCAAAACTTAAGAACAAATCTTCTATAAAGAGGAGAGAAAGAAAAAAATTAAGGCTGAAGGAAGTGTCTAACAATAATGTAAAAATCCTACAGCAGCATATTGTGCAAAAAATAAAAAATAAAAAAAGGAAAATCATGTGCAATGAAATCCAGTATGCACGTTCAAAATATACCACTAGAATCCAGCTTTAACTAATAGTTGACACTGAGTCATGTTCACAGAACATGAAAAACATTCGTTTTTTCTGAAAAATTATCTGAAAATACTAAATTAACTCTTTCTTATAAGAGACAAAGACCTAGTTGCTCTGTAAAACTTAATACCAAAGTGTTGTGGTTTAACCCCAGCCAGCAACTAAGCCCCACACAGCTGCTCACTCACTCCCCCAGAGTGGGATGGGGGAGAGAATCGGAAGGGTAAAAGGGAGAAAACTCATGGGTTGAGATAAAGACAGTTTAATAGGTAAAGCAAAAGCCGTGCACGCAAGCAAAGCAAAACAAGGAATTCATTCACTCCTTCCCATCAGCAGGCAGGTGTTCAGCCATCTCCAGGAAAGCAGGGCTCCACCACGCGTGACGGTTACTTGGGAAGACAAACGCCATCACTCCGAACGTCCTCCCTTCCTTCTTCTTCCCCCAGCTTTATATACTGAGCATGATGTCATATGGTATGGAATACCCCGTTGGCCAAGTTGTCCTGGCTATGCTCCCTCCCAGCTTCTTGTGCACCTGGCAGAGCATGGGAAGCTGAAAAGTCCTTGACTAGCAGACTACTTAACAACAACTAAAAAAATCAGTGTCTTATCAACATTATTCTCATACTAAATCCAAAACACAGCACTATACCAACCACTAGGAAGAAAATTAACTCTATCCCAGCCGAAACCAGGACACAAAGGAAAGTGAACTAAGAAGAAAATGTGTTTACTGATTTTTGTAGCACATATTTTTTCACTAAAATCCACCTACTGGGACTCTGCTAGTATGTGTTTCCAGGGTTAGAAAATGGCACACTGAACTCTAGAGAGAATGGGGTTTTCCAAAGAACATTTCTTAATGAGCAAAAGACCTTTGGAAATTTGTAAGCAGATAATAAATTTTGCTCCTAAGCTTTTTCCTGTCTCTCAGTTCTACAACCATTGTGCAATTCTATAAAAAGAGGAGAAAAAAATCCTCTTATGAGAATAATGTTTTAAAATTTGCAACTAACTTCACTAGTTTTTGGAAACAAAGCTTAACTCAAAAGAGCCGTTCAAGGTTGTGAGTCTTAAGTAGTGGCAACCTGATACTTTGAGTTACTTTCCAAAACAACAGATAGCATAAGTGCTTAAGTCAGCACTACTTGTTGGGCAAATGAGCAGCTTACCACACTATTTGCYGCATTGTTGTAATCCCGTTCTGGAACCTCTAATGCTGCCATGCCTTCTTATGCACAAGTGCTCATTTCAGGCTACAGCTTCTTCTGCAGTGAGCTGGTACCCAACAGAGTTACTAGCAACCTTCCCTGTGTGATCTGTAGTATTAATGGTGGAGATGATAACATTAAAAAAAAAAAAAAGAGTAATAATGATTTCTGCCCCTGCTTTGGAGCTATTAGGTCAGACTGGAGCTATTAGGACCTATTAAGGTCTCATGTGGACATACAGAAGAGAAGGCCTGTGAGGCTACCTGATTCCTGTTCTGCTATATTCTAAAAGTATATTATGATAATGAGTGTTATGTTATGAATTTCTAATATTTTTTATGAGTTTATTTTTGTTTGTTTCATTGGTCTTTGCTCAAAGGGCTAGATTTTTCAAGCAATGGTCCCATTAACTATTTGCAGTGTAGATCCAAATAGCCTGCAGCTATTTGCTGCTGTAGCCAGGAATGTAAAAATGTAAATCCTTAGCAACATCTACAAGCAGTTAATTAACATGCAAATGACCTTAAATCCACCCTCAGAAATGGATGTCAGATTAAGGATAACATGGAAATTTAACTTTGAATGTTCAGGCTTAGGAAAACAAATCTTACTTCCATCCTCTGCTGCTTCACTTTAGCTTAATGTAAATAAAAAATTAGCTTATTGTCTAGCACATTTGATTCTAACATATACAATACGGAAGCACATTGTTCAGAAAATTACTCAGACATATAACACTAGGGAGAAATTACCCTCCCTGACTGGGGGATGCAAACCCCTTAGATTCATATTAGAGAAAGGAGCTCAGCATCACACCACAAAAAACATCTGACCTTCTTGCTGAGGACTATCGGGAAGAATATGTGTAGGCTGGTCATTTGGTTAGTAATGGAAATTTGTCATTGACAGGGATAAATTGGAAGTGGGTTTTAAAGTACACATTTTTATATAAGATAGATCTAATCCTTTTTTTTTTTGCATAGTCTTTGTATTCATCATAATTTTATATGATAATTTCTGTACAAGCACATAACTTCTTAACTCAATGAGGTTCTTGAAAAATATACTATTGTGCACATTTTGACAAAACTTCAGCTTTACACCTTCTTCTAAAACATGTTTTTTTCCTCAGTCCTCCCTCTAACAAAACAGTCATACAGCTAAACAACATTCAGGAAAAGACTTTTAACTCCTTTTTATTTCAGGCAACGTGCTAGAATATTACCAAAGCAATAACAATCTTTCTAAAAGAGAACAGGACATACATATATGTACAAGACTTCAAAAACAACCTCGTTACTCTTATCTTCCTTTAACACTACAGCTTTGTTTATGCTATGACATCACCACACATATTTTAAAATGCAGAAGTAGGAAGAAGGGCAAACCACCAAAAAACATTTAAAAATTTATACCTACAGAAAAATATGTAATATGAAACTTGAGCAAACATGGAGTAAAACCTTTTAACCAGTACATTTTGTTAGACATGCATAGCAATTATGTTTGCTCTTTACAGAAGTAAAATTTACTATAAGAACAAAAAAACAGAGGATAAGCAATTAAAAAAAATGAATACACTGTAGCTCTATATAGAAGAAAGCCTGCTTTATAGTGCTTGTCTTGTTCCACATGGCAGTTTTGGTGCTTAAATCTTTAACACATTAACTAAGCAGAAAATAGAAATGAAGGAGTGGGATAATCACATATTCTCTTTTACATCAGAAATAATGTCTTGAAGACCCTGCAGGTATAGTACCTTTATTCATTACAGTGAAATCAAGAAGGATATGAGGCCACTATAATATCAGATAAATTAAGGTTTACGGTATGCCATTGCTAGAAAGCAGCTGCAGTCAGAGCAGCTAGTAAAAGAGTCTCTTTATCAGCTGAGTGGCATTACCTGGAGTTTCTTGATGGACATTTAAACTCATAAAAAGAAAAAACAATATAAAAAGACTGTACAGGACCTATAACCAATGTGTCAATGTTGCAAARCAATGACTGTTACCCCTACTGTGGGAAAAAAAGTGGACACAAAGGCAGCTTTCATTTGCCCATAAATTCAAGAATACATTTTGTACAACAATTATTTAAAGAAATAATACTGGCTTCCTCTGTTATACACCTTGAGATTTTCTGATAAAAAGTGCTGTTATAAGAGGTAAGCATTGTAACTTTACAACTACAGATGAGAAGAATAACTGGATTTCAATGTTTTGTAAGGTATATGAACTCATATGCTGTATTCCAAATCATAACTGGAGCTCCAAAGGTAGCTCAAGTATTTTGTCACATAGTTGAGAAAAAATTTTCATAAATCTCAAAATACCCAAGAAGCTTGAGTTCAGGGAATGAGTTCTGCAAAATACTGGTAAATTCTCTTTCTATCATGCTTAACAGACTTAACAGAGAAGGAGTCCTTCTCCAGAACTGTGGCCCCTTGCTGTTACTGTAATAATTAATCCATTATAAACATTACCAAATACAATTGGCACAGCTTAGTTCATGGGGTGCCAAGAAGTTACCTTCCTTGTTCCAGTAAGACCTACCACAACCAAGACTACAACTGCTGCTATTATTTTTCCTTTTGCTTCATACATTATTATGCTCAATGATCCTTAAGGTTTTCTCAAAGACCATTAAGGTTTTCTACAACCTTTTATCAATAGTCTTTCAATGTACAGAAATCACTAAGACTATCCGTGCTCTTAAAGAGTGCTTTAAATACTCAATTTAGTAAAATGACAAGGAAAATATCTTTTAGCCTGTGTAAATTTAGAGCTAGATTATCAAGATTATTCAGATCCAATTTGTAGCAATTCTTACTATTCCTGAGAATGACTACTTAATTTAGGTGCATTAGTAAATATTAAGACATTTTTAAAAGAATGTACATGACTTCAGAGGTTATAGATGTAATATGAATTCTCTATTTTGCAAGATGTTTTCTTCATTCCTTGCCATCTGAAATCTATATATTTAGGTATGCACTGTATAAGAAATTAATAAACTATTTTTCTTATAAAGTTTCAATTACATTGATATTTACACATTAAATATATTTTAACAGATATTTTTAATATCGTTCCACAAAAAAAAAAATACTGTAAACATTTTTATTAAGCAATTTATTTGTAATGGGTATTTTCAGTTGATCCCTGTTAGACTGACCATTCTTCCATTCATCCACTAGAAGACTCTTCTCTTAAAAAACACACTGTCAAATCTCCCACAGTCTTCTATGAATTCAGGCAGTCATGCCACCATGGATTGTAATCCTGTCAGACCTAACAAGCTAAGGAGATTCAGGTTGAATTAATAGTAGAGTTGGAGACCTCCAAGGAACACTTTGGTGTTACAGCAAGTTTTTTAGTGCTACTGACTCAGTGGGAGGCACTCTTCTATGATGTGAGTTAGTACTGAACTAATGCCCCAGCCAGGGAATTCTAAAAGACACTATAATCAGGATGCAATAGGCTGGAGTGCTTAGAAATAGAGAATGGGAGACAAAATATGGCCAATGTGGCTGCAAGTGTCTTAATGTATGGAGTGGAAAAAAGCAACTGGAAAAGACAAAAAAAGCTAATTCCTGTTACTAGCAGGAAAAACAAGGAAAATACTAATGGAGAATATAAAAATATCTTATGGTTGGATAGTAAAATATAAAAGCATTAGAAAGCCCATTTGATGTGATGAGCTCCAGATCATTTTATTGATGCATATGATGAATTTCTAACAACATATCAAGGAAAAAGAGCTAGCTAAAAAAAAGAGAGAGATAAAATTCATTCTCAATCAGTTTTAGCTGATGTGTTGCTCGCATTATATGTTAAAAACGACCTTCAACAGAATCAGTCCACCAGGGGTTTTTACACAATTATAAAAGAAAGAACATTCTGCTACAAAACTCTTAGTACACAAGACAACTGTGGACATTTAATAAATACTGAAGTAAAGAATCTAATTCTATAAAAAAACTAGTCTAATATTTTTAAGTACTGGGCAATTAGTAAAAAGTTTGTCTATTTTCATGCATGGTTTCTCCCTCCCAGAGCAAAAAGTCTCATCTCTCTTCTCATAGACAAGTATCTTGGAAAGAAAGCAAAGGAAGGTGAGCTCTGTATCACAACATATTTTCTTAGTTTTACTAGGTAGGCAGTATTTGCCCATCTATAGCTATGTCTCAAAATCAGCTCACTTCTCATTTTCCCAACATGATCAGCAAGCGGCTAAAGCCATCTTTAATACCAAATATCTCTCATTCTCTGGCTGGATTATATTTTCTTTAAATATAAGATAAAGTGAGCCGTGTTCAAAAAAATTTACGGAAGTTGCTGCCCAAAGACAGAGTCTGTATTAAATGCACAGGCTGCCTGGATATGACTCTCTCCAGACCTCGACAAGGAATGTGTTGTAGAAAATGCTGGGAAAATGGCTAAGCAGGTTTTACTCTAACACTGAGTTGATATATTAACAGAGGAAGACAAGAAATGGGGGATAAAAAAAAAAGTGATGTGATAGTCCCTGAAGGGCAGTAAGTCGAATCAGTAGCTAGAGCTTCCATTAATGTTTCAGTGGAAGCCTTCTACATAAGAAAAAAATTGGGATTTTCCCCATAAATTCGTAATACTGAACTCCACTGGTCAACTTTCTAATTGCTAAGATGATAAATAAAGTTGACAGAATACTTAGCAAGGCACTGCTCATATAAATTATTAAACATTTGCTGATAATATTCAGTGAAGAGCATATGAGAAGCTAGAATTGCGTTGAATATTTTAAGTATTAGTTGTCAATACAACTTCTCAATATGTACTGAAGTCATATGGAAGGTAATGTTTTCAAAAGATTGTTATGGAACATTGTTGTGGTTTAACCCTTGCCAGCAACTAAACACCACACAGCTGCTYGCTCACCCCCCACCTCTGGTAGGAWGGGGGAGAGAATCGGRAGGGCAAAACTAGGAAAACTYGTGGGTTGAGATAAAAACAGTTTAATAATTGAAATAAAACAAAGTAGAACAGTAGTAATAAYARTRRYAAYRACAACAAYAATAGAATATACAAAGCAGGCAATGCACAATGCAACTGCTCACCAACTGATGCCCAGCCCGAGCCACTACCCCCCTTCCCGGACAGTGCCTCCTAGTTTTTATACTGAGCATGACGTCACATGGTATGGAATGCCCCATTGGCCAGCTGGGTCAGCCGCCCCAGCTGTGCTCCCCACCCCAGCTTCCCATGCACCTGGCAGAGCATGGGAAACCAAACAGTCCCCCGGTGCAAGCATGATACCACTTGGCAACACCCAAAATATCAATGGGCCATCAACGGGCCATCAACATTCCTCTCATACCAAACCCAAAACACAGTACCACCCCAGCCACTAGAAAGAAAATTAACTCTATCCCAGCTGAAACCAGGAGAAACATTTTAAAAATTTTATATAAATCCTGAAGAAATATATTAGAACTTAATTTCCTGAAGACAGGAAGAAGACTCTAGAACCAACCCCCTTCTCTACCAAATATTCAACATCAAAACAATATGACTCAGATTATTTTTCTGATTGTCATGCTACTGGAGATTTGATAGATGTGAGAGTCTGCTTGGGCATTATTTCCCTGATGTTTTCACAGCTCGTTAGAGAAAATAGTTAGTCTTGCATTTTAGCAACATTTTCACTCTTAGAAGTAGAAGCATAAAAGTTTTCCTTGTATGAATGTAGCCTCAGAATCATGAATAAATCATTATTCATTACAGCACAATACATTTATAAATTGTGCATGATGACTCCCTATTTTAGATGATCCTAAGCATCATCCAAAGGCAGCAGTCGTGCTGTTAGCAAATGAAAAAATGTTGTAGATGAAACGGAAAAGGATTGTGTCTTGTTGAATGTTACTTAATTGCATTCTACTGATGGCAGAGAATAAGGGAAAGAATTTATTGGTATAGCAACACTAAAAATTGAGTCGTAAGTTATTATATTTTTAATAAAATGTTAAAAATAATTCTATTTTAAAAGGTTTGTTTAAAGTCACACACCACCTTTTCATACTTAATTGCCCAACTAATCACACTCTCTTAGGACAATTCTGTTATGTCCACCTAAAGTTTTAATTCATTAATTATAAAATTCAATCTATTTTCTTCATTTGGAAATTGTTACTTTAAGAAGACATTTCCCAGGACTTGTGTCCAGTGATATTTTATTTTCCACTTTCCCAATTACAGAGAACTTCTTTTCCCTTTTCTTTGAAAGCCTCTTAAGTCTGTAAATTTAATTCCAAAATTCAGCAATTTTGCATTTTCAGATTAAGACCTGACACCAATTTAATGTGAAAAAAATTCTGGTTAAAAATATTAGACAGCAGCAGCTTTTATGTGGGTGTGGCGCACTGGTTCTTGTATATACAGTTCATTTTATATAGAGAAGTTGCTTTAAAATCATTGTACAGAGATGTTTCCTGAACCCAGAGAATTCTTGTGGATTATCAGTTTACAAACTTTATTTTATCTTTACTTATTTACAGGATATCTGCTATGAAAAATAGGCTGTGTCCCTCTGTATTATAATGATAGGTAGTCTGCAGACTAGAAAGCATTGCTTATTCAGGCACTCATAGTGTTAAACACAGTCTTTGTAACTGACTATGGCGGCTTGCCAGGAGATAAAGTTCACCAGAGGACTGCCTATTCAAATGCATTTCTCTGTCTTTTTCTTGTGAAATAATAAACCTTACATTTCTAACTGCTCCCTCTGGCACTTACGCAGTTTGTGGGCATGTTGGTCAGACAGGGCATGACCACCCAACAATGATCAGAAAAGCTGGCAGATAGGACAAGAACTGAAGCTCTGCCCTGAATGGGGTCCTGCACATTTAATAGTCCCTGAAAACTCACAAGAACATTTGCCATTGAGTCATGGATGGCTGGAAGTGCCTGTAATTAATATGATTTGCCTAAGCTAAAAGATATGAAAGACTGTAAGCAAGATTTCTAGAAAAGAACAACCTGCATCACCATAAAAGTTACTTCTCAGTCAGATTCTGTCTAATAGTTAACAAGACACTCACATTCCCYAGTAAAAGTTTATGGATCATAGATGCTGGTTCTAAATCTTAGTAAATATGTTCAGCCATGAAGGATAGGTTATGCCTCTAGATAGTTATTCAAATGAATGCTGCAGGTGGCAGAGCAAAGAACATGGAGAATCTTTAGAACTGGAAGTGACTTCTGTAGGATATAAAAACCAGACCAGTTCTTGCCCCATCATCCCCAGTGAACATAATTCATTCATTTGCATTAGCTATTCAAGCTCAGTTAATTTTCTCAAACAGCAAAGGTATTCAAGACATCCGCATACAGCTGACAAGGGATGTATGGAAGACCTGTGCCATTCTGAAGAGGCAGCTAGAGCCCCACAGATGGCATGTCAGACAGCGTTAGGTGCTGATGAATGAGCATCAACTCTATGAAACTGTATAAAATCCTTTATCTTGTATGGCAAAAAGATTCATAGAGAGAATGACCTTATAATTTCCTTATGGAAGTACACTAGTGGCATAATAAACTGACTCGGAAGGAAATCTGATCACCTAGCAACTGCTCTGGCCTGAAAATTTCAAAATCTGAGAATAAAGAACATATTTTCAAGGATGGTTCCAATTCACTCCCATGGCTGTTCACTGTCTCTCTGTTGACTTAACTACTTTTCCTTGCCTTTGTCCAATTTTCCTGATAACTGTTCACTTCTGTGTAAACAGTGTTCTTACGTCTGCGCTGTGAGCAGGACAACTCCACCATTTAATTACAAGCAGTTTCCCCTCTGGCTTTGAGTCTAAAAATTAATCATATATATAGTTGTTCTTCACATTTACTCATGATAAAGAGCATATATTTCAGAATTTATACAAATGTAAAACCTACCTTACTATGTTCCGACTTGCTTTGCATATGTCAGTGCTCCTACTGCCTTACTAATTTAATTATACAGTTCACATGAAATATTGGTGCCAACATTTAAATCCCTTTCTCTCAGTAAGTGTAAATGCCAGTGAAGGAACCTAAGTTCAGATGAATTTCTGTTTAAAAAGATATTCTTAGCTCCCCTAGAGGTCTCAAGTAAGTAGATTACCTTACTACAGAGTATCCCTGGATCTATAAGGAAATTTAACCAGCAAATGGGCTCTTCTACTACATTGCAGAATCTTGCCCTGCTCAGTGCAAAGGTCTGTTAACATTACTGTTGTCAGACCTTCTCTTTTATAAAATTGTTGTTTAAGAATAATTTGCTCTTCTTTTTTTCACGATAGTGAGTATCTCTCCTTACCATACAAGTAACTCATTAATTCTTAATTCTTCGTGCTGGGACCAGATTCACAGATTGACACAGAAGTATCAGAAACAGAGTTAGGATTAATTTCTGGGTATGACTGCACTAGATCCCTATCATGGAAAGCTGCTAAGCTGTTAGCATGTTCCACGCTTTATTTTGGCCCGGGCTCTTTAGCAGTCTCCCAGCCAATGCCCAGAAAGGGTTCAGGAGTTAGCACAGGCCAGATATCATTCCCAAAGGCAATATGRTACAGTCACCCTCTTTTGGATGGGAAGAGAGTTCAGCTGTGCAAACACAAGCTAAGCTGTGCCAGTTGGTCTCAGTGCCTGAAAGCCTTTTATTTTCTAGAGTGGACATAGCCTGTGTGTGTAAACATTATAAAAATTAAAAATATACATTACTAGATACTGCAATGAATGGTTATTGATATAGATACAGTGTTGATTAATACTTATAGCTTCTTCCAGGCATGGTGACAAAGTCACATCAATATTAGTCTGTATAAAATAAATTTTAGGATCCTTAACTGAATTAATAGGGCTGCACAACTGGACAGGTAGAAGAACAGTCAGCCCAGAAGAAGCGCTGAACTAGTCCCTGTCTTCTCTGTGCTCCTTGGACATAACCTGTACTTGATTGTTGCAATGACTCTGGCTGTTTAGAGGAGACTTTCTTTTGCATTCGCATCCCCCATGCACTCATTCAACAGCAAGGTACAATTTATCCCTTATAACATGTATTAATTAATCCAATATGCTATATAATTCTTATTGTTCAACAACTATATAAAATGAGGCAAATCTTCATAATTTTTGGTGGGAGTATGTTGCAGACCTCATGAACTGAAAACCTGCTTCTCTTTAGTACTCTCTACCTCCAGCAGCAAAACATTAACTCTACAGTAGATTTCAACTTTTTGTTTCTGAAGATGCTGATTCATACACTAACTCCACTTAACCAAGCTACCTGACATTTGGAATCCCACCAGAATTACAGACTCAGATGATACCATCAAAACAAGACAAGTTTAATGATCAGATACACAGGACTTGGACTGCTCACACAGCAATTTTTATATACAACAAATATTTCTTTAAAAGTCCGATACATAACTTGGATTAGTTGTAGACAGGCCTAATCTACTCAGCTGGCCACTATGGGACTGCTACCTCATACTAACAATGACCATGGAAACAATAAAAAAAGCTGTATTTTCACAGAGATAACAACTCTTGAGCTATCTATCACATTTTCCAGACACAAGCATGTTATTTTTAAATCAGCCATGTCAGTTTCTTGTGTGTTGTCTTTTTTTTTCTTGAGCTAATATGTTTATTGCTTTCAAATGGACATAAGTATCAGTTTATAGCTGTATTTCCAGGCTATTTCAACAGTGCAGTGATTTGTTCCTTTTTCTAAGGATTATTTTTTGGGTAAGATTTAACTTTCATAGAGCATCTAAGTACTTAATTCATAAACACCTTTAATACAAATATTCTGAAGATGTTCCAATATATATATTTTTTTTTATAGTTATATCAGGGATACTTTTTTAGGAAACAGGCTGTTTTCCTACTGGCAAGATAGGTTTAACAATGGCTGAGAAATTGTGGAATAACTGAATATCTTAGCACTTTAACTATCTACTTATGCCTACTAATTATTCCTCATGAATCAGAATCACCACCAATCTCTCCTTTTTCTCTTTTAAGGAATTTACTGAACATAAAAGTATCACCTCGTCTTCTGATTCATTCCAGATCATTGATTAATACATGTCATTTCAGAAAAGAACTACTTAAAATATTTCATTTTAAAAAATCACTCTAAAGAGAGAAGAAACTGATAACATATAATGGACTTTGAGAGTCTTGGAATGGCTTTGTCTTTTTCTCTCTTTCTATAGTAACCCTGGAAAATGTACGTAGGAGGAGAGGATTAAGAAATAAAATATACATATTTCTGTCATACATAAAATAGTTCTAAATGGGATGAATTAATCTTTTCTTAAAGCCTTTTCACTGAGAAGTCACTTTAAAGCATTCTAGAATGCTTTATGGAAGCCTTCTCTACCAGTCAAAGCAAACAATCTCTTCACGACTTATAAACGCTTACTACTGCAGTGTGCCAGGAAAAAGCTTTGTTGACATGTGATCTTTGCTTTCCTTATTCAACACAAATATCTTATCTCCAACCATATTTGACCTTCTGAGCATCAAACATAACACTGAATATAAATCAGGGCTTGAGCCAAAACTTAGTCTCATGGGAACCACCTTAAAGGGAATTTTTTAACAGGAAAAAAGATTTCTGTCCTAAGGCAAACTCAAAACTTGCGTAGGTGCCAGAAGTATTATTAAGATTTAGAATATGTTAACATGGTGTTCAGAGAGATATCTCCAGAAAAGTTTGTTTGAGTCCTGGAAGAAGCCAAACAGTGGGTTTGTTCTCTGCATAGACTCAACTAGGACTCAAGCTGTGTTAATTTGCATTATTGAGGATGTTAATAATAGTGATAATGCTGATGAATCTGTGTTTGCTCCTGGAATCTGGACTAAGTTTTCTTCTCTCATTGGTCAGACAGATCACTTCATTTGTTTAAACTTAGAATAATTGCTCTTAATTCATGTTTAGTTTTGAAGTTTGCTCCTTCTGTTTCAAATTTATAGTGCCAAGGGCTTACCTACAGAGAAGCCACTCTATTTTTTCAACTATGTTAGCTAGTGTAATAAAATTTATTACTTCACCATGAAAAACTTGGCTACCAGAAGACAATCCTTAATTCTACCCATGCATTCCACAGAAAATATATAAATATAGAGAATATAGAGACTGAATATCACCACCTGCAAATATAGTCCCATCTCTGGTCTCAGGATTTGATTTAGCTGTTAATAAGTATCTTGTGATAAATAAATCTGAATTTATTGCCATCTGAACAGGCAATATGATTCACTAATATTCAGCAGGAGGCTAGGTATTACGGAAGTGAGCATTATTCCTGTGCTGTCTTTACCCTTACAAAACATTGGATCTAGTCATTAGATTAGTCCAGTCATTAGATTAGTCCAGGTCCACCTGGACTTCAGTAAAGCCTTYGACACTGTCTCCCACAGCATCCTCCTAGAGAAGCTGGCGGCTCATGGCCTAGACAGGTGTACTCTTCGCTTGGTAAAAAACTAGCTGGGTGGCCGGGCCCAGAGAGTTGTGGTGAATGGAGTGAAGTCCACTTGGCGGCCGGTCACGAGCGGTGTCCCCCAGGGCTCCGTTTTGGGGCCGGTCTTCTTCAATATCTTTATCAATGATCTGGACGAGGGGATTGAGTGCTCCCTCAGTAAGTTTGTAGACGACACCAAGCTGGGCGGGAGTGTCAATCTGCTCGAGGGTAGGAAGGCTCTGCAGAGGGACCTGGACAGGCTGGATCGATGGGCTGAGGCCAACTGCATGAGGTTCAACAAGGCCAAGTGCCGGGTCCTGCACTTGGGCCACAACA
>JAYKAV010003448.1:92907-175428 GCA_035582835.1 Phoebastria nigripes
GAGGCGCTTAGGGACATGGTTTAGTGGGCATGGTGGTGTTGGGTTGACGGTTGGACTTGATGATCTTAGAGGTCTTTTCCAACCTTAATGATTCTATGATTCTATGATTCTATGATTTTCCAAACCTTAGTTTTTCTTATGTTTTTAATATGCAGCACTATTATGAGATGACAGCCTTCCAGTCTTGTTGGTTTATCAAGCTGTTTATATGCAATTCAATTTTAACTGTATGCATTTTCTGTCATATTAAAACAAGACTCACCACAGACACTAAGAATACGTTAAATTCAAGAGCCTTTTTTCACAGAATGCTTTGTTTTACTCAGGAGTCTGTGAAGCTCACCAGTATGATTATGTTTCGCTAATCAGAGGTCCAGAAACATCAAGTTGTTTTGCTCTTAGCATTTATCTTTGATAGTTATTCCCTACAGAAATATTAATCCACAATAGATGCCTTATTAATGACCTCTTAACTAGGAGATAAAAAGCACTGTGCTGTGGGCATTTTCATTCTATGAAAAAACCTGGCAAATTATGGTAACAGCAGTACTGTGATATTATGGTGCTTTTATAGAATAGTCAATATATTTATTATAGGTATATTCCCATAATATTGTGAAGTCAACAAGTATATGTTTATATCATTTATTTCTTACAAAGATTCTTCTATATTTCATATTTATTCATGCTTGGATGAATCTCTTCACCCAGATAGTTTATTAAAATTACAGATGAGTGAAACCATAAATTTCAACATGGCTCCATTCTGAACAGTCTATGAAGCAGTAGATTGGAAGCATAAAATAAAGTGAGGAGAATCATGTCATGTTCTACTGGGAGATATATTTTACCCTTCAGCAGCACATTAGAAATGCATGTTTTAGAAATTGAGGCAAGCCATACAGTAC
Organism: Phoebastria nigripes; assembly: GCA_035582835.1. Classification (NCBI taxonomy): domain Eukaryota; kingdom Metazoa; phylum Chordata; class Aves; order Procellariiformes; family Diomedeidae; genus Phoebastria; species Phoebastria nigripes. The sequence continues at coordinate 93,816 of JAYKAV010003448.1, forward strand.
CTTCCTCCCATGAGATGATATATTTCTCTGCCTAGAGCAGAATTTTCCTCTTGGCAGTGTGTTTCAGAACTGGCAAGTTCAACAGTTTAATCTCTTTRGCATTTGCATTACATTTTCCAATTCAGAAAAAATTAAAGAATTTTATCATACTGTTAGGGATTTTTACACATAATTTTAATGCACGTGGACAAAATCGGCCATTTTCCCCCAAAATGGGTTATTTAGGCTACTGGGATGTCATGATTTCTTTATGTAATTTTAACAGTATATTCACATTGCATTATCTCTCTAGTTCCTAGTCAGATATTCACAATAAATTGGAAAGATAAATCCAGAGAAGGCCGAAAAGCAATATTGTTTGAAGGAGAAAAGTCATAGCCTGTTTACGTGGTATAGTTTATATGGTACAGTCCCCTTCCAGTGTTTATTTAACAGAAATACTTCTCCACTGGATATAGAGCACAATCAGTGCTCTTTACGCAAGGACCTTCTTGCAGCTGTTTATCATCAGAACATGAAATTACCAATAAAAAAAAAAGGATGTTTATGACTTTAAGAGACAGAATTTTCATGGAATATGCTTTCAGGATTTCTCTACAGAAGAGTAGAGTCCTGGATAATTCTATTAATTTCTACAAAATATTTATAAACCAGGTCAAGCAACTAATTTGGACAAACCCATTTTAATACTCTGAAAAGTCTCACTTTGATTTTGACCTGAAGCTGTTTGTATTATTTCACTCTTAAATCTATAAAAGAAATTGGAAAGAGTGTATTGGTTTAACTTTAGCAATGTAAAAATGTGCATATGTATGTGCAGGTATATGTACTCTTGTAAACCATAGAATTCCCTGGAAAATGAGAAAATACAGATTTTTGCCTTAGAACTAAATATGGATCTTTTGATTTAAGGTCTTCATAATGAAAAGCAGGAGAAAAATAAACAGAATGCACCCACTTCTCATTATTTCTGAAGGTTGCTTGATGACTAACCAAGTTATCTTTTCCTTACATTCCTTTACATTTAAGGGAAGACAAGAAGGAGAATAAGTGCAATACTTTTTTCTTCCTCTTCACCCAGATGTCTACATCCTCTTGTGGCAAGGTTCTCACTATCCTACTATGCTTCTCTCATAAATTCTTGAGGCGAAAAGGTAAGTTATTGATTGTTGGCACGAAACAGAGAATTACTTTGCACCAGCCCATGATACTGTCATCGAGTTTAACGATTGCCATTGCAAATTCTCCTGGTTCACTGAAGTTATGTTGAGCACCAAATTGAGCAAAGACTGGAGGTGTGTGTGGAAAGGATTTAGGGGAAAGACAGAAAACACTTATAGTGCACCTTATCGAAAAGGAAGAGGTACTCTCTTTGAATGCCCAGCTGTTTGGACTCTAGTGGTACAGGTACAGGAGAATTGGGTGTGACTAACATGGGAGATGCTGTGGAAGCAGGGGCAACAAGAAAGAATCTGACGTTTGTCCTAAATAGATTTTTTTAAAAAGTAAAATCCTCTGCCATGAGTTTCTTGCTTCAAATTTTGAAAACCTCACCTGAACTTTGTGAAGTTTGGAGGTATGCATTAGTGAATTAAAAGACAGTGCTGAACATCCTTTGATTATGTAGACAGTACAATCTCTATCTGTCAGCATACTAATCCACTTAGAATACAAGTAAAATCTAAGTAGTTATGAACACCTTGTTTGCAGTTCTATAGTGTTGACTATAGAAGAAGGTACACATCCTATGAATTTCATACTCCCCGGACTAAGAATTCATGGATTTCATTAGGGAAAAGCAGTCTTAGTTGAAAAACATTCACACTGATCATATGAAGGGTACTGCTGGAAAAGGGGAATATAAGGAAGAACAACTGATTATCAATCATACAATTGATTATCTACAAAGTAGGAAAAGAGAGGCAAGTTATGGGTATGGTATCCTAATTGGCTGGGGAGACAGCTGTTCTTCAAGAGCAGCAGTTTGTTTTGAAACCGGAAAAGTGAAGAGAGAACTAAAGAGAAAGTTAAAGGCAATTTTGCAGTTCCAAGTGATACCTTTTCTGTATTGGGTGCTCTCTTATATAGAAATTGCAGAGTATGTGAGCTCTTTTACTGTTAGTATATTATAATCTGAAAGTATATGGGGTGTTATGGGCTTTAAGAACTCTAGGGTTATGAACTTGGCTCACACTTAAAGTCAAAAAGTTCATAATTAGGAACAAGCTAAAAAAACACACCAAAACCAACAAACAACAAATAAAAAAAGAAGGAGAAGAGGAAGAAGAAAAAAGTAGTCATAGGGATGCAAACAGCAATAGAGATGTCAAATACGTAAAGATGGCAGGCACTTTTGGAGCAGCATTTATTAAAATCCCAAAATGTTAAAGGCCTGAAATCTTCACAGTTTCTTTTTATTTCTCAAAAGGGAGGTAGTAATGAAGGCAGATTTTCTAACTCATAGAACTGTCAATGGTCTTCCTACAAGTTTATTGGCTTTAGATATCTATAATTGTTCTGTTCCTATGTGGCACAGCATCAGTCTACAGTAACACATCTCTAAAGAATTACTTTTTGTTCCTGGGACTTGCCTGCCATCAGCCAAAGCTCTTCACAGTCGGGGGCTCAGTGTAACACAGAAGCAGAGTAGCCCCTGAAGAAATGGTAGCCCTGCAGCCCCACCACTGTTRCCATTAAACTACTTACTGCACCTTTCACGTTCCCACCTCTATCCTGGAATACAAGCCACTACCATAAAGTACAGAAAAGACAAACATTCCTCTGGTGAATGCTGAACTCCTTCAGGAATGGGGAAAGGGCTGCTTCCTTTGCAGCTCATTTCAGGTCCATATTTACATCTTTGTTCTTATGTCATGGTTTCATGTTCATGGTACTCAGCTAGAACTTTGTATTTCAAAATTGAGTTGGGTCTGTGAATTATTCAGGAACTTAACCCAAAAGGCATTAACAATTTAAATCTGCCAATAACTGATTTTCATATTATCTTCTGTAAAAGTAAAAAGGGCAGATTTTATAATGGATCTGTTGCTGGATAATATTAAATGATTTTTCTGAAGTAAATAATTGACATGCATATGAGAGAAAAAGAATTTTGAACTAAAGATGATAAGTAGGATATAACTACTGAAAAGGAAAAACAGACTCCAGAATATACACAACTACCAAGACATATGCCAAGAAAATTTCAACCATTCATTTCAATTTCATTTTATTTCATTAAAAAATAACAAAGGTATATACATAGGTTGCCTTACTTTTTTTTTAATTTTAAATATAACTTTTGATGAAATCGTAATCTTCAGGTTTAGATTAAGCTAAACATACAAATCCCGTGTCCTCCCTGTCACCATTTCTGTCACTGAAAAAAGTTAAGTTGAAAGGAATTTTTTAAAATTGTAAGATTTGGCCTTACAAAATTCTGTAAAAATGGTGAAACTAAAGTCTTTCAAAAATTACTAGAAAATACAAATTAAGTAAGAATAGGATTCCTAGAATTCCCTTTTCCTTTTTTTGTACTGCTGTGCTAGCTTGATACCACAATTCTGTGTACATGAAGCTGTATTCATTATCTGGCTTTGCCCTCGCAACCAGCATCTCATGAAATATAGCATGATCAGAACCTCGACAAACAACTCAATCAGCCAGCAACATTCTCTACTTCCTTCTGGTCTGATTCCCCTGTAAAGCTGATATATACTGCCTTTTCTGATGATGCACTGTAAAAACACTGTCTCGAGCACTTGGTCCTTCCTCACCACTATTTCATCTTTTTTTTTTTTTTTTTTTAATTGAATTGAACTTGTTTGTTTGCATCTAATGTTCTTTGGTTAAGGTCTCACTGATTGCAAGTAATTATCAGTACTGGGTACATTTTCGACCAAATGGTTTTTGCTGCATGTTTGTGCTGTGCACAAAACTTTTGCAGATAAGTATTTAGAGCAGACTGGTTTTGGAGAAGGTTCTGCATAACAGCAGAAATGAGAATTTCCAGGTAGACAGGGCTGCCTACACTCTCTGCCTGATAGGTATATATCCATATTAAACCACTGTCTTACTGCAGACATAACAACATTGCAAAGGTGTGGTGAAAGCACCCAAAATTAGCAAGCTATAATGTCAAGAATGTATTTAGCCTTCAGAAGAGCATCTAGATCAGAGCCTTCAGCCAGTACAGCCATGTCAATCTGTTACCAGGTTTTGTCACATCCTGACTCATAGTCTTACTTAATAACTCTTGCTTTTATTAACAACTAGTAACCTAGATACTAGAAAGCATGTCACTAAAAAGCAAACAAATACTTAATGTAGAAATGAGCATGTAGGTGGTTAAAATTACTATTTTTACATGCCCTGACTTTAAACAATTAATACAGGAGTTCACTGGAAATTAAAAATGGAAGTCAGGCCAAGTAGCCTATTGTTGCCATGGTGCTGTAATTAAGAAGAAAAAGAAAAAAACAAAAAGAAAAAAAGATGGTGCAGGCACGTCCCGCAGCGGAGCGGTGGATTGCGGCGTACAGGGGGGTTTCCTGAGCCGGGGAACCCACAGGGGAGCGCAGAGACCCGCCGGGAGCCGGCAGCTCTCACGAGGGCAGCTGACAAGGCKTGGGTGGGTCCAGGAGTAACGGTGGCCACCCCCCACTCCCACTAAAGGCAGCCCCAGGGAGCGCTGGTGACCAGGAGCGCTGCCAACAGGGCGGGCAAACAGGGCGTGGCGCAGCAGTTTGCGCGGCAGTTTGCGCGGGAGGGCACACAAGGGGGGCGCCTCTTCGGAGGAGGGGCATTCCATGGGCCAAGTGGGTGACTCGACATACACATAACCCAAGCAACTGGGCACCATTCTGTGACCATCTGCACAGGTCAAGGGCACTCATCCTACCTGACCCTCAAAGCAGAATGGTGGGCACTCATCTGAGAGCAAAGGCTGCAGCTCCGGCTGGGGGGTCTGCACCATCTACCCCAGCGGTGCCCGATGCCTCCACCCAGACAGAGCTGCTGAAGGGAGAGGCTGCGGTGCAGACCTCGGACTGCGGGAAGTGCCCAGACCTCTCCCCTGGGGCAGGGACAGGCGGCAGACCTGCCTGCAAAAGGTGTGCCCAGGGGGAGGACCTCCTGCAGCAGGTGGCTGAGCTGCAGGAGGCAGTGAGAAGGCTGCGCAACATCAGGGAGGCAGAGAAGGAGTTAGACAGCTGGTTCCAAGTGCAGTCTGCAGTGGACCCACAGCCCATGGCCAAACAGCCCAAAACTCCCCCACTGGCACACACAGAATCGGGGGGGGGGGAAGGGCCAATAATGCAGTAGAATGGACAGTTGCAATGGCAAGGACCAGCAGGAGGAAGAGACTTCCCCCAAAGCCTGAGGTGCCCTTGCAGAACCACTTCACCGCTCTGCAGACTGAAGAGGAAAGTCCCGTCACACCAGGAGAGATGCTGGAGCTGAGTAAGGCAGCCTGATCTGCTCCCCCATATAACAACCAGCGCAACTAAGAAAAGGCGACGGGTGATAGTAGTAGGCGACGCTCTTCTGAGAGGTACGGAGGCACCCATTTGCCGACCAGACACACTCTCTAAAGAGGTGTGCTGCTTACCAGGGGCTTGCATCAGGGATGTCACTGAGAGGCTACCAAGCCTCGTACAGTCCACTGACTATTATCCACTGCTGTTGTTTCACGTGGGCACCAGTGATAACAACCAGGAGCCGTCTGAGGAGTATCAAGAAGGATTACAGAGCCCTGGGAGCGGCGGTAAGGGACTCTGGAGCGCAGGTAGTTTTTTCATCAATCCTGCCGGTCAAAGGGAAGGGGTTTGAAAGGGCCATTCAAATCTGGCAAGTCAACAAATGGTTATGGGACTGGTGCAACAGCCAGGGGTTCAGCTACTTAGACCATGGGACTTGCTTTGAGAAGCCTGGTCTACTGGGGGCTGACGGGGTCCATCTGTCAGAGAAGGGGAAGAACATCTTTGGTCATAGGCTTGCCAAGCTGGTGAAGAGGGCTTTAAACTAAAGTTGCCGGGGGAGGGGAACCTTAATCCATCCCATTCCTTCCAGTTTGATGCCAGTGCCAGCAATGGATGCCCAGAGCCTGGAGAAGGATCACAGGTCAGCAGGAGAGCACCTGAAGAGCAGCACAAATGAACCCCAGCCAGTAAGACAGCTTCATCAGGGGCCCAACTTAATTGCATCTATGCAAACGCACATAGCATGGGCAATAAACAAGAGAAGTTAGAGACGTGCACACGCCTGCAGGGCTATGATCTTATTGGCATCACGGAGATGTGGTGGGATGGCTCCTATGATTGGAGTGTTGGGATTGAAGGAAACAGGCTCTTTAGGAAGGACAGGCAGGGGAGATGAGGAGGGGGTGTCGCCCTCTATGTCAATGACCAGCTGGAGTGCATGGAGCTCCGCCTGGGGATGGATGAGGAGCCAACTGGGAGCTTATGGATCAGGATAAAAGGGAGGGCAGGGACAGGTGACATGACGGTGGGGGTCTGCTATGGGCCACCAGACCAGGAAGACCAAGAGGATGAGGCCCTCTATAGACACATAGGAGCAGCCTCACCTTCACAAGCCCTGGTCCTCATGGGGGACTTCAACCGCCCCGATATCTGTTGGAGGGACAACACGGCAGGGCACAAGAAACCCACGAGGTTCGTGGAATGCGTCGAGGATAACTTCCTTCTCCAAGTGGTAGAGGAGCCAACAAGGAGAGGTGCTATGCTGGACCTTGTTTTTGCCAATAAGGAGGGGCTGGTGGGGAATGTGTAGCTCAAGGGCAGCCTTGGCTGCAGTGACCATGAAATGGTGGAGTTCAAGATCCTTAGGGCACCGAGGAGGACACGCAGCAAGCTCACTACCCTGGACTTCAGGAGAGCAGACTTTGGCCTCTTCAGGGATCTGCTTGGTAGAGTGCCATGGGACAAAGCCCTGGAGGGAAGAGGGGCCCAAGAAAGCTGGTTAATATTCAAGGATCACCTCCTCCAAGTTCAGGAGCAATGCATCCCAACCAAGAGGAAGTCAGGCAAAGACACCAGGAGGCCTGTGTGGATGAAAAAGGAGCTCCTGGACACACTCAAACACAAAAAGGAAGCCTACAGAGGGTAGAAGCAAGGACAGGTAGCCTGGGAGGAATACAGAGAAATTGTCTGAGCAGCCAGGGATCAGGTTAGGAAAGCTAACGCCCTAACAGAATTAAATCTGGCCAGGGACATCAAGGGCAACAAGAAAAGATTCTATAGGTATGTTGGGGATAAATAAAAGGAAGACTAGGGAAAATGTGGGCGCTCTCTGGAATGAACCTGGTTCCCCGGGATATGGAGAAGGTGGAGGTACTCAATGACTTTTTTGCCTTGGTCTTCACCGGCAAGTGCTCGAGCCTCCCTGCCCAAGCCACAGAAGGCAAAGGTGAGGACTGGGAGAATGAAAAGCTTCCCAGTGTAGGAGAAGATCAGGTTCGAGACCATCTAAGGAACCTGAAGCTGCGCAAGTCCATGGGATCTGATGAGATGCATCCATGGGTCCTGAGGGAACTGGCAGATGAAGTTGCTAAGCCACTATCCATCATATTTGAGAAGTCATGGCAGTCCAGTGAAGTTCCCACTGACTGGAAAAGGGGAAACATAACCCCCATTTTCAAAAAGGGAAAAAAGGAAGACCCGGGGAACTACAGGCCAGTCAGTCTCACCTCTATGCCTGGGAAGATCATGGAGCAGATCCTCCTGGAAGCTATGCTAAGGCACGTGGAGGACAGGGAGGTGATTCGAGACAACCAGCATGGTTTCACCAAGGGCAAGTCCTGCTTCACCAACCTAGTGGCCTTCTACAATGGAGTGACTACATCCATGGACAAAGGCAGAGCTGGATATGTCATCTATCTGGATTTCTGTAACGCCTTTGACACAGTCCCCCACAACTTCCTTCTCTCTAAACTGGAGAGATATGGATTTGATGGGTGGACTGTCCGGTGGGTGAGGAATTGGTTGGATGGTGACATCCAGAGGGTAGTGGTCAACCGCTCAATGTCCAGATGGAGATCAGTGATGAGTGGCGTCCCTCAGGGGTCCATACTGTGACCAGTACTCTTTAATATCTTCATCAATGACATAGACAGTGGGATCAAGGGCACCCTCAGCAAATTTGCAGATGACACCAAGCTGAGTGGTATGGTTGACATACCTGAGGGATGGGATGCCATCCAGAAGGACTGGAAAAGCTCAAGCAGTGGGCCCGTGTGAACCTCATGAGGTTCAACAAGGCCAAGTACAAGGTCCTGCACCTGGGCCAGGGCAACCCCCAGTATCAACACAGGCTGGGGGATGAAAGGATTGAGAGCAGCCCTGCCGAGAAGGATTTTGGGGTGCTGGTGGATGAAAAGCCAGACATGAGCCAGCAAGGTGCACTCGCAGCCCAGAAGGCCAACTGTATCCTGGGCTGCATCAAAAGAAGCATGGCCAGCAGGTCAAGGGAGGTGATTCTGCCCCTTTACTCTGCTCTGGTGAGACCCCAGCTGGAATACTGCGTCCAGCTCTGGAGCCCTCAGCACAGGAAAGACATGGATGTTGGAGCGGGTCCAGAGGAGGACCACGAAAATGATCAGAGGGATCTCTCTCCTATGAAGAAAGGCTGAGAGAGTTGGGGTTGTTCAGCCTGGGGAAAAGAAGGCTTCAGGGAGACCTTATTGCAGCCTATCAGTACTTAAAGGGGGCTTATAAGAAAGATGGCGGCAAACTTTTTAGCAGGGCCTGTTGCGACAGGACAAGGGGGAATGGTTTCAAACTAACAGAGGGTAGATTTAGACTAGATATAAGGAAGAAATTTTTGATGATGAGGGTGGTGAAACACTGGCACAGGTTGCCCAGAGAGGTGGTAGATGCCCTATCCCTTGAAAGGGATATGTTGGACGGGGCTCTGAGCAACCTGATCTAGTTGAAGATGTCCCTGCCCATGGCAGGGGGGTTGGATTAGATGATCTTTAAAGGTCCCTTCCAACTGTCCTGGTTTCGGCTGGGATAGAGTTAATTTTCTTCCTAGTGCTGTGTTTTGGACTTAGTATGAGAAGAATTTTGATAACACACTGATGTTTTTAGTTGTTGCTAAGGAGTCTGCTAGTCAAGGACTTTTCAGCCTCCCATGCTCTGCCAGGTGCACAAGAAGCTGGGAGGGAGCATAGCCGGGACAGCTAGCCCAACTGGCCAACAGGGTATTCCATACCATGTGATGTCATGCTCAATGTATAAATAGGAGGCGTGGTCCAGGAAGTAGGGATCACTGCTTGGGTATCGCTCAGCGGGTGGTGAGCAATTGCATTGTGCATCACTCATTTTGTATATTCTATCATTATTATTATTATCATCATTATTTTCCCTTCCTTTTCTGTTTTATTAAACTGTCTTTATCTCAATCCACGAATTTTACTTTTTTTTTTTTTTTTGATTCTCTCCCCCATCCCACTGAGGGGAGTGGGGAGTGAGTGAGCAGCTGTGTGGTGTTTGACTGCCTGCTAGGTTAAACCACAACACCAACCCAAACTATTCTATGATTCTATGATTCTGTAAAAAAGGCAAAAAGAAGGTAATGTAACTGAATTTTCTAGAGAAATTCTGAGCATTGAGTGTTTTCAGGTGTTACATGTAACATACGAAAACTCAATACTGTAACAAGTGCTCAATTTTAGGGCCAGTGCTTTTTAATTTTTTTATAAAGGATCTGGACAGAGGAATCAAATCTACATTAAGTAAATTTGCCCATGATACTAAACTAGGAGGAGCTGTGGACTCCCTCAAGGCTAGAGAGGCCTTACAGAGAGATCTGGATAGGCTAGAAAGCTGGGCAATCACCAACTATAAGAAATTTAACAAGAGCAAGTTCCAGATTCTGCACCTCGGACGGGGTAATCCTGGTTATACGTACGAATTGGGAGATGAGAGGCTGGAGAGCAGCCCTGCGGAAAGAGATCTGGGGGTTTGGGTTGATGGCAAGTTGAATATGAGTCAACAGTGTGCCCTGGCAGCCAGAAGGGCCAACTGTGTCCTGGGGTGCATCAAGCTCAGCATAGCTAGCAGGTCGAGGGTGGTGATTGTCCCACTTGACACTGCACTGGTGTGGCCCCACCTCGAGTACTGTGTGCACTTTGGGGCGCCTCAATATAAGAAGGACATCAAACTATTAGAGTGTGTCCAGAGAAGGGCAACCAAGATGGTGAAAGCTCTCAAGAGCAAGACTTGCAAGGAGCAGCTGAGATGACTTGGTTTGTTCACCTTGGAGAATAGAAGGTTGAGGAGTGACCTCATCGCAGTCTACAACTTCTTCAAGGGGGGCAGTGAAGGAGAAGGTGCTGATCTCCTCTCTCTGGTGACCAGCGACAGGACACAAAGAAATGGAATGAAACTGTGTCAAGGGAAGTTCAGATCAGACATTAGGAAAAGGTTCTTCACTGAGAGAGTGGTCGGTCAGAGGAACAGGCTCCCCAGGGAAGTGGTCATGGCACCAAGGCTGTCAGAGTTCAAGGAGCTCTTAGTCATATGGTTTAGTTTTAGGTAGTGCTGCAAGAGGCAGGGAATTGGACTCGATGATCCTGTTGCAGATGAGTGATTTAGATTGCTTGAAAAATCACCATCAAAGGTATTAGCAAAAAGTGATTTTAATAGAAATTTATAAAAGTGCAACTTAACAGAGTTTGATGGTAAGGTTCTCTCTATCACTTGCTACATGGATGAAACATACAAAAGAAAAATTGAGTTAGAATTGAGCTAAAATGAATTATACAGACACCAAAGACACAAAAGGGGTAAGGGAGACCCTCCCATTGAGTCACGAGATTCACAGTAGACCCCCTTGCTTTCTAAACTCCTGATGGAGCTTAGGTGCAGCTGGATCCACTCCTAGTCCCAGACTTGGTCAACGGTTTATGTCTAAGGGATTAGATGTGTCTAGCAGCAGTCTAAGGTACAGTCACAGTTTTAAGATGGATCACAAGATTTTAGCAACACCTAATCATTGATTAATTAAACATTTGCAAAGTGAGTTAATAGAATTTACTACAATCACCACAGTGACTTGATTACAGATTACACTTACTATCGGTTACCTAAATCAATTCACACACACACAGAGACACAAATGTACAAAAGGTATACCTGTTAAAAATTACCCTCGAGTTCTGTGAAATATTCACTTCAAATGTCTCAGCATTTCTCAGTGGGCGAGGGGTTGAGTCTCGAGGAGTATTTCAGCCCAGGTCCCGTTGTCAGCTTTCAGTGACGGTCCTCTGAATATCGCAAACTTGAGAGTTCACGAGCTCTGAGTGGTGTCCCCCTCAGAGGGAGATGCTGGGCGCAACCCTCTGCCGTCCAGGAGAGCTCAAAGGGCCTCACTTGGGACTGCTGTTTATAGGTTTGCAAGATGATTGGCTTTAGTCATCAGTAGATTTCCATCCTGGTCACAATCAGGAACGATCTGGGACAGTAACAATGGTATTGTTCCACTTGAGCTACAATCCAGGAAAAGAATGATGACTCACAGTCAAGCATTGAGTACCAAAGCTCCCTAGGGAGTGCCCAGGTCGAATTAAGCACCTCAGAGGTGAAGAAGAAGATTAGACCTAGAAGTTTTTTTCAGCAGGAAGAGAAAACAGCATTTTTCCTCTTCCTTTAAGGCACACAGAGGAAAACAAGACCATTTACAAATCTTATCCTTTAGCTCTTTACATAGTTAGATGGTAAAGACACAGGTTTATTTCTGTACAGTCTTTCCTACAAAAGTCTGCCAACTGGGATATTTGCAAGGGCAAGGAGAAAGGTAATTTTCAAACTTCTCAGAAAGAAAAGGTAATTAATCTGTTCTTTTTGCAGGAGAATGTCCTACCCTTTGAGTAAACAGACTAATGAATGACAAGTGTTGTGTTTTTCCACTTTAGCTGTTGTGTTAAAAATAGTGATTGCCATCCTGCCAGTTGTTTTAGGTAGTACCCTGATACTTACTCTAGAGAATTTTCTAGGCACATACAGAACAATGTAATGAGACTGTGAAACTTTTTTTTTTTAAAAATAAACATAGCACTAAACTAAAGCTTATATATAGTGTGATGAAGCATTAGTGAAAAGGTAGTATTAGATTCAGACATCTACGTTCCACCTAAGTCCTACTTCACGCTAATTAAAAAGTACCTTTTTGGACCAAATCTCTGTTGCGTAACTGTCATTACTGTTGACTATAGCCAGCATTCAAGCTTCTCCAAAATTATGGGTAATCTGTTAGCTACTTATCAATATCTATATTCTACAAGCACTTCAGTTCTGTCATTAAACTTCCTAGGAATTTGAATTTCTCTTTCTAGGATGTGCCATACACATTTTACTGGACATAACCTATAGACTCAGTTTCACAAAAAATACTGATGTGTGAGAAGGAGATGTTTTGTTCATTTTACACAATTTGTTAAAGATAAAAATACTTACTCAAGGAATTGTGACAATACATGCTACATGGACAGAATTAATTCATTGTTTCACCAAAAATCTTTCATTTTGTTTAGAAAAAATATACCTAACAATGTAAATTAAATGGGAAAGGGATTTCAGCTGTTAAAGCATTCATCCTGGGAGAGGAAAGATATGCCAGTCTTCTGTAATATCTCATATATTATGTATTTATTAAACAAGACTTCAATACCACTTCTACCTTACTAATTGAACTGCTTCAACCATTAGATGTGAGAGTAACTTCACTTTGTGTGACTTCTGACACAAAAGAATGAGGAAAAAGGTACACAAATATAATTAATACAAAGGGAGAGGTGGCTTTGCTATGCTTCTGTATTCATGCCTACTTCCTTAGATATTTTTTGATGACTTATTCAGCATATAAGGCTACTCTCATGTGTTTACCTGTCCTTGTATGTTCCGAATACACTGATGAACTAAATTGTGGACTATGAATACTTCAAGATAACAGATGCTAACAAGTTAGGCATTTAGCTGCCTGGCTTCTCTTCTGGATCAGAAGCTCATCCTCTTGGGTTGCTATTCACATAAACACCAAAGGAAATGAGTTTTCTATTCCAAAAGAGAAATGAGATTTTTCAGACAGAAGTAATATTGGAGTTCCACCATCACATTGATATATTTTGATCCAGAATTTCTCCCACTTTTAGCATGTGCTGTGTCTCAAATAGTTCAGTTGTTATAAAAAAAAAAAACAGAGAGAGGAAAAAAAAGTCATAGTGCTTATTTCCAAAATATTCTGAGTCTCTGAGAATTTACTCAAAAATAGAGAAAGGAACAAGAGATGCTGTTCAAGATACAGGTTCCTGAGTGGTGACTTAAGGACAGAAATGAGAGAGGCCTAGTGGAGATTACAGCAGCTAAACAAGATCAGAAAAACTACAGAAGCAGAAACATTACAAGTAAGCCCAGATAGGAGGTTACTAATGAAAACAAAGATGAAGCTGTACTGTCCTAGACCTGTTTCACAAAGAGATGAGTTAAGAAATAAGATTATCGCAGAGATTTGGTCAGTATTTGGAGGAAGATAATAATTGTGGGAAATTGTGACAATAATGGGACTACAAAGCTGTTGATGAATATGAGATATATACATTAAGTAATTAAAAGAAATAGCTGAAAAATTATGTAAGATTGTGTGTGAATGGGAATAATACATGGTATATGAGTGCCATTTTCATCTTGGATAATTTACTGATGCACAAGATTAATATTGTGAATTAATTAAAAGTGTAAACATAATTATTTACATGTGTTTGTCAAGAAGATTTAAACAAAATTTCTTCAATATAGACTTAAGTTTTTATAGAGTTTTGTGAAAAATGCCACAGATAAGTTATCTCCCTACTGATTTATTATCTTTATTAATTTCTCCCCCCCATGAATGAGGGTTTAAAGAGGAAAATCAAAGGAATAAGTGCTCAAAGAATTATTTGACTTCTACTGTAAATTTATTGCTTCTGAAAGGTCTATGTTAAATACCAATTATTTGTTTGACTACTTGTCCTGGTTCCAGCTGGGACAGAGTTAACTTTCTTCCCAGTATCCAGGGTGTGTGTGCTGTGTTTTGGGTTTGGTATGATAGGAGCGTTGATGGCCCATTGATGTTTTGGGTGCTGCTGGGTGGTGCTTGCACCGGGCACTTTTCGGCCTCCCATGCCCTGCCAGGTGCATGGGAAGCTGGCGGGGGGAGCATAGCGGGGTGGTTGACCCAGCTGGCCAATGGGGTATTCCATACCATGCGATGTCATGCTAAGTATAAAAACTAAGTGTGTGGGGGGCTCTGGCATCACAGGATGGGCTCTCGCGTTTCGGGCAACACGTCGGTCGGCAGGTGTTGAGCAGTTGCATTGTGCATCGCCTGCTTTGTATATTCTATTGTTGTTGTTGTTACCACTGTTACTATTACTGTTCTACTTTGTTTTATTTCAATTATTAAACTGTTTTTATCTCAACCCGTGAGTTTTCCTACTCGTGCCCTCCCGATTCTCTCCCCCATCCCACCGGAGTCGGGGGGTGAGTGAGTGGCTGCGTGGTGTTTAGGTGCTGGCCAGGGTTAAACCAYGACACTACTTTATCTCTGTTACTTTATTTAAAATGTTATTATACTGTAATATGTAGTAGAAGAAATGGCTACTTTGGGCTTTCACTTTGTTTTTAAATAGATAACAAAAAAATAGATCCAACTGTTAATTTTAGATGAGTTTAACAGCCCAATATCAGTCTGAATATGACAATATTCACCTATCTTTTTCTACAGGCATGGAGAAAAATTATAGACCATGAAGATTACACTGACAAATTGGAGACAGTCACTGACTTATCTACCATTAACTAATTAATTGATAGATTGAGAGAAACATGAAAAGGCATGCATACCTAAAATACATGACAACACAACTTATCTCTTTGCCTTATTTTTCCAAAACAATTTGCTATCAGATATGGTGCCCAATTCAAATGCAACCTAAAATAAGGACCATATCTTCTTAACGTGTACATGAAGCACCCAACAAACTGTTGGGGTGTGTACTCCAGACAAATCATAACACATTCATTTTGAGCATCTATGGATTAAACTTTTAGATCACTGGATACATAGTATCCAATAGTATCCCAAATAATATAGTATCAAATAGTATCCAAGAAAAACAATATTAATGACAGGTTTTATAACAAATGAGAAAATTAAGGTTATAACTGTAGAAACAGTTCATGTTGGACCAAAACAAACGAGGATGTAATGACGCTGAAGAGAAAGATTAATGTGACTACTCTGCATTGAAGCAAGAATAAAGATCTGTAACATCAGGCCACTTTAGTGGGAATTTGTATTTAAATTGTATTTGGAATTCTTTACTTGTCCTCTATTAGATAACAGCATTCAACAATCACTCAGTTAGCAAAAGGCTTAAAGAACTGTTACAGCTATCTTTATGAAACCCAGTGCTGAGGCCAGTTTTGGATCCAATCAGACCCAAATCAGATCAGATGAGCTATGGAGCTCACATGCACATTCCTTTTTGTTCTTATGATCATGACCCAATGGTGTGTTTCTGACAGGATGAGTCAAAGCTGTGAGAAGGGGCTGTCTCAGGTTTCTCAGACTTATGCTGAAGGCCACCAAAAATCTCCAGTAGGTAAAGCTAGCTTTTGTTAGAACAAAAAATACCAAACTATAACAAAGTCATTCTTTAAGAGAATGAAAATGCAAATCCTCAGTGGAGACGCTAAATAATAGGTTTGAAACATACATCACAAACAACGTGTGAATAACAAAAAAGGGCTTTACAATCTAGCATGGATGAGCACAAGAACCATGGCAGGTTTTGTATTAAAAACACAGCACAGGTTGAAGTTGTTAGCAATTCTTCCACTTTACTTTCAGGGCTTTGATGAAGTTGCAAGTTTTGCGCTGTTTTCTTTAAGAGGGATTCCAGTAGCAGTATAAGGTTATTTTTTTTTTTTCCCCTCCCTGTAAATAATACTTTTAATTTTCTTTTTCTCTTTCTATTTTTTAAAATTATCTGATTTTATTTTTTTTTAACAATGCTTGGCTTCCTTCTCTTATTTATGCTCAGTGTATCAAAACCTATTTGAGCCAAAGGTTCCTGAACTTTAGGAAATTTAATACAATTAGATCCATGATCTTGTTCCCCAGTTTTTTTTGGAATGGTACATAAGAGTTGCATGCAGTGTTTTTTCATATGCTTAGCCTAGAAAAATGAAATAGGTAAGATTCTTACAGCAATTATTAGTTTTGAAGACATTATTAGGGAAAAATTAAAGGGATAGTAAAAACAATAATCTAGCAGGTTTTAATATTGAATTAAATAACAATTTTAACAAGACAGTGCTGTTTATAGTAGCAGAGGCCCAGATTCAACAACGCAAGCTGCAACAACCCCGTGTCCAGTGTACCCTGTTCCTGAGTGATTGATAACTGATGACACAGGTTCAAAAGATCAAAAAGGCTGAAAGGGATCTCAGGACATTTAGACTTAGGGTCTAAATTTTCTAACAAGCACAATATCCAAATGAGCTAATGCATTTTGAAATGTTACCTTCTAAAATCTCTTTCTATTGGAGTCACTGGAACACTCCTCATGACTATGACTTCTGATACGGTCCTTCATGCTTGAATATACGTAACTTGAAATTTCTCTTCTGAGAATGTAATGTAGAACCACACAGATATGTGCCAGTAGTGTCTACATGAAGTAAATTAATTCTAGTAAGTAAGCAATCATCTTCCTACATTTTAGGTAGACTCAGAGAGGACCTTATTTTTTGCAAGGCTCATTTGTTGCAACACCAAATTTTCAGAAGCCCTAAGAAAGCATAATGGTAGAAGCCAAAGAACTCTTGAAATAAATAAGTATTCGATGGAGAAGTGTGTTGATTGTTAAAATAATCATCTCCTTCAGTAGTTAGGGCATTGAAATCATGCTCTTCATTAATTTACCCCTTAACTGTGACACTGAAAGTAAACAGTTTCAATCTAAGACCTTAATACTTGCTGTATTCTGGTTGTTGGAGTGTTTATCTAGCAGGTAAGAGAGTGAAGCTAGCTCCTTTTAGCAAAATACAGAGATTTGACTCTCTTCAGGATTTAGGCAACTGTATCCATGTACATTCCTAAAATTTATGAAGAACTTATTGCTGTGGCTGATTAAACTTGTATGAATAGAACATTTATTTGTTCCTCTGTTCTTTGAGTTACAACCTAGAACAATAATTAAAGTTGAAGGTGTTGGTAATTAAGATCAATTATTAAACTTCAAAGGGTAAGGAGAAGATAAACATTCAGTTCAGCTCGGTAACTTCAGGCAGAGCAGTGGAACAGACAACTACTTCCTCCTACCTTTGCTGCCAAAGTTGAGCCAGCACCTGGAAACATCACCAGCACAAGTTTAAGCAGCTAGAGATTTCACATGCAAGGCTGGATGGGACTTTTGTGAACAGCAATATTGACTAATTTTGGTGCCTGAAGAGATTCTTGGTGCCTAAATCCCTATTATGATTCTAGTCCTTAGGGCTTTAGCTAGAAAACTTGTATAATAGTATTAATAATGCAGAAAGAATTCACAGAATTCTTGTGACGCTTAATTAGCAACTACTTGCAGAATGCTTTGAAGATGTAAAATGCTGTATCTTTATTAATAACATGATAGTAATTATTTAAAGGCAAAATACTATTCCTCCTTTTATTTTGAAGTCTTAATTAATTCCACAATTATATAATTCTATATACAATTAATTGCAACAATTAATCAATAAATTTACAGCCTTTAAGACAAGCTACGTGATATGTTGATTTATTGAATTTATTCTTCTGAAGAAAAGTTTATGAAGAATAAAAGAAGAGCTGTAAGTAAAAGCTTATCCTAAAAATCATAAAAATAAAGAAAAAATAAATGGTAAAGGCTGATTATATTTAAAACAAAAAAGAAATTTGTAGGACCATCAAGAAATACTCCCAGAAACAACACAAAAAAACCAAACCAAAACAAACAAATAAAAAACAGTGAAGGGAAACTTACTTCCTAAAGATGGTGAAATAAATGTACTATATGCTTTCCTCAACCTTATGGATTTGTTGTTGTTGACATACACATCTAAATTCTACAGCAAGCTCACTACTCCCATGCACAGGACAGCCACAGTAATAGTTTGACAGTGTTGCTCCCCTCCATGACATGGGCTCTGAGCTGACCGCTGCAGCCAAACCCCCCAATCCAGAGCAATGCACTCGGGGCCCTGACACTCAATTCCATACCTGGTTTGGGCACATATCAACAATTTTCCATATAGCAGCTTCCAAAGAGCAAAAACTTAGGTCTGTGAAACTTAGGTCTTTTGAAATGGAAATTGCAGCACAGTCCCACATACAGCTGACCCGGATAGTTGTGTGAGCTCTGGGGGAGTGTGGCAGGATGCCCCAGAAAGTAACTGCAGATATTCCTTACAACAAGTCACTGAAATGGAGTTTAATAAGAAGCAAAAAGCAAAAAAGTATGAACACTGAGACTAAGACAGCAAGAAAGTTCCATGAAGTAAGCATTAACATTTTTAATCAGAAGAACTTTTCTCTTAAGAGAAGAACCAACTGCTGGGGGTTAAATCCTACTTTAAGCTCTTACTTGCCTTCTGCGCTCTACATGGATGCTTCTACATTAGCATTTTAGATCAAATCCTAGTGTGCTTTTGAAAAAAAACTTCTAGTCATCCTCACTTCCTTACACCTCCAACTCTACACATCCTAGAGTGCTTTTAGAGTGAACCACTTTTCTTTCACATAAAAATAAATTGTAAGAAACTCTACATGAGTGCAGCTTGTGAACTCTGACTACTGGTGAGTATTCAGTGAACAGAACCAAATTAGAACTGGTCCAAAGGAACTTCTGAAATGTGTATAATGTGGATTCTTGGTCCTCAGCACCAGCTGTTTCACTTTACAAATCCATTTCAATCACTTTGTGCTATGTGGTAATAGCCTATGTATAACTTTTAACACATTCTTCAGATGTTCTGTTTCTCAATATCCATACAAAAAATAAGAATAATATCCTCCTTACAAGGACACTGTTTTTATCATATATTTGCAAGATAATCAGTGATTTTAAGATGGATGTTTCCTTCAGAAAATATTTTCCACAAAAACTCATGTGAATAAGTCATATTCTTTGAATTTGTACAGTTCAATTTTTTTTAAAGATGTTTTTGCTTTGAACTTTCCAACTGTAATCTAAAAATACCATTATCAGTACAGCTTCATTCTCCATTTAAATATTCCTTCAGTACTGTATGAGGAGCTTAAGAAAAACATTTTAACAAGTATGTTTAGTGTTCATTTGAATTTCTTAATCTATAAAATATAGGTCAAACATAATTAAATCAATGGGGAATGGATGTTATTTTGAGGAATAGTAAAGTATAAAGGAGTAAAAACAAATCTCAATTCTGATATTTAGTATTGTGAGAGTTACTTGATCATATAACACTGAATCTATAACCCTCTCATCCACCATCAGCCTGTCTCAGAAGTTTTCATATTTTTGTGTTCTATTACTCCTTCTCTCTCTGTTTGCTTCTTATGRTAGGATTTCTTTTTCCATAAGTAGTTTTGCATCTCCCCAGTCACTTAATACACTACAGGCTTTCTGAACAAAATGTTCAACAGTGCTCATCATGAATATACCAATGAAGTTGTCTTCATCGAAAAATCCAACTCCTCACAAATATTTTTCCTTAATGAAAATACTCTGGTTTTGAAAAATTGTCTTGAAAGGAAAGACTTCTTCAGTCCAGGCTCACAATAGAAACAAAAAACCTTAAAAAAAGCAGGAGAATCAAACCTAAATATTTGTTTGTTTGTTTGTTTTTTCCAGAGCCATTTATGACACAACTGCTTAGTGAAGAAATTCCTGATTGTGTCAACTTGAGTAAATGTGAAGTCATGTTCACTGAGTAGATTTACTCAACTGATCTCAGAGGTAATATAATTATGGTGCTATGTGGTGCTATGGCTGAATTGTTAGTTTAGTGAGACTTTGCTAATGCAACCACACTCCTGTCTTACCTACTTCACATTTACTGTGAAATAGTGTATCACACCAGTAAGCATCCAGGCCAAAGGAGCTCAGTTCCAGGTTATGAATGTCTATGTCAAAGGACATAAACATTCTCTTAGGAACTGGCTTGCTAATGTTGCATGTGAGTGCCTACACCACTAGACTATTGGCTGTTTGAATTGATGGGATTCTTTGATTTTGTCTCTATAGAAATGATAATGGACCAGGACCGTCCTCTGGTACTATAGCCAAATGGGCAAACAATGCTGACATCACCAATCCAGTGGACATTTCCCAAACACATTGACATGACTTGGTTTTCAACAAAGTAGCCACCACTTTCCTTTAAAATGTAGCTGGAAAAGAAGCCCTTTTTTGGGGCTGGAAATTAAAAAAATAATAATAATTATTACCTAGAAGGTAAAAGATTAGGTTTGAATTCTTCTTCATTTTGTACTGTTAAAACTTCTGTTTCCCCAGAAAGTATTTTAACTATGACATTTTAAGATATTTAAAGCACAAGAACACACAATCATCTTATGAAAGCAAGGTCTCTGTTCAGAAAGGAAGTCAGTACTCTATGAAAGAGTTATTATCCTGCTAAGACACTTACCTGAGACTACAGAATTCTTGTCCTTTTGCCTTAGGACTGTTTAACATGGCAAACAAATTCAAGCTACACTGTTAGGAGCTAAGAATTTTCCCTCACATGTGGACATGAGCTGTCAAAATGGAAGGAAATATTCCCTTTACAGATTTGACTCAATAGTTGCTCTAATGACTTGAATGAGAAGGAATATTAAATTACCAGATAGCACAAAATGAGTACAAGCTCCAAGTACATGGGAGACAGAGTTAGAATTCAAATTGATTTTGACAAATTGGAAAAGAGGAAAATCTAAGACGTTGTATGCAAGACAGTTATTTAGCAATAATCATTTCTTTGTATTCTAGATGGTGTATAGCTGACTAATATGGATTCCACTAAAAAACTCTGGAAAAAAGTTCCATCCAGTAGCAGGGATGGAGAAAAGTTCCGCATCCAGTAGCAATGACCAAGCAGACAGCCCTCCTTCCTGCTGTCTAGCCACAAAGAATGAAATATATATTAATGTAGAGTACTGGTGAGTAAAGAAAGTAAACAATATCATCATTGTCTAATTCTCAAATATCTAACCCGTTTCACAGACTTTAAACATCAAATGGAAAGATTTTTCAGATATGAATTGATAATAGATTTGTTTTAAAATGTATGTTACCATCTTGGACTATAGAGATTTTTTAGGTTTGCCTAAATCAGTTTTAATATTGTAAGCTGACTGGGTGACATTTGCCATGTACAATCACTACAAGAAATCCTTATAATCTTATTCTTAGATTCTGATTGATACATTGAAAAAAATTCATTTTGAGTGAAGTAATATTAGTGTTACCTCAGTCTCTAATTAAATGAATGGCTAGACCCCTTACTTATTGCTTGAATTATAAAAACAAAATCTTACAATAAAAATAAATAAATAAATACAAAGGCATCCAACTCCACAGTTAAGAAATTCTAATGCATTCCAGCTACGAGGAATCTGACCTTTCTTTAACACTTCATTAGGAGATTCTTATTAATAATTTTCAATGACAGATGTATTAGGCTCAACATGCATTTCCCCAGGTTCTTTTTTAATTTGTAATAACATAACAAGAGGTAAAGAACACAGGGCAAGATGTTGTGTTCAAAGGGGAGAATAAATCGGCCGTAAAAAGGCAATTGCCATTACTATATATCTGTCATATTGGTGTCCTTTCTTTTCATGTGGTTCAGTCTTTTTTAACATTGATGGTCTCTTACTTTCTTATAAAAGTTTCTTTAGACTGAATATACAATCAGTATACTGGTAGTTTAATTGAACTGATACTTGGTTTTCTTTTTTGCTTTGGATTCTTTAGAAATATTAATTATAAAATACTTAACAAAGTTTTTTATATTGTCAGAAACGTTCTCAGTATCTGTTGTCTTTCAAGGCTGAAGTCATTTGGTACTTTGCACAACAGTAAAATTTAGTTATTAAATTAAAAAAACAGTTCTGTCCATCCAGTTGTGACACATTCTCTATGAAGATCAAATTGACATTTTCCTTCTATTTGATAAATCTGGACATCAAAAAGTAGAAACGCTTGAGGCAAAATAGGTAACATTCTACTCTCTAAATTTATTACTTCCATCAAATTTGTGGTTTAATTTAATTTGGCTTTTAAATTTTAAATAATAATTTAGAATTATGTATACTGGATCATCTTTCCAAGGTACAATGAAATACTAACAGTGTTGCTTACAATGTGTAATGATCACCAACCTGAAGCCTTTTAAATAAATTACCTATGTTTGCAGGAAGAAATGCAATGCTTACTTCTTTAATTTTTGTCAAAAGACTAAGATAGCAGTCATTCTTATATCAAAGTAAGTAGTTTAATTATTTAGTCCAGCATTTTAGAAGGTTAGCTGGGATTATCCAACCATTAAACTAGACAGAGGAATAAGAATTAGCAAAGTTAGCCCTTTACCTCATGATCACAGTCAGATTGCGGTGTTGGCTGTAGGGAAAAAAAAATAGCTCTTCCATCTACTCTTGAGAAATATTTCCTCTTGATCAGCTGTGGTGGGTCTGACCTTGGCTGGATGCCAGGTGCCCACCAAGCCACTCTATCACTCCCCTTCCTCAACAGGACAGGGGAAGAAAATTACGACAAAAGGCTCATGGGTCGAGATAAGGACAGGGAGATCACTCAGCAATTACCATCACGTGCAAAACAGACTTAACTTGGGGAAATTAATTCAATTTATTGCCAATCAAATCAGAGTAGGGTAATGAGAAATAAAACCAAATCTTAAAACACCTTCCCCCCACCCCTCCCTTCTTCCCAGGCTCAACTTCACTCCTGATTTTCTCTACCTCCTCCTCCACCAGTGGTGCAGGGGGACAGGGAAAGGGGGTCACGGTCAGTTCATCACATGTTGTCTCTGCCGCTCCTTCCTTCTCACACTCTTCCCCTGCTTCAGCTTGGGATTCCTCCCACAGGAGACAGTCCTCCAAGAACTTCTCCAACGTGGGTCCTTTCCATGGGCTGCAGTTCTTCACAAACTGTACCAGTGTGGGTCCTTTCCACAGGGTGCAGTCCTTCAGGAACAGACTGCTCCAGCATGGGTCCCCCAAGGGGTCACAAGTCCTACCAGCAAACCTGCTCCAGTGTGGGCTCCTCTCTCCATGGGTTCACAGGTCCTGCCAGGAGCCTTGTCCAGCACGGGCTCTCCATGGGGTCACAGCCTCCTTTGGGCACATCTACCTGCTCTGGCTTGGGGTTCTCCATGGGCTGCAGGTGGATACCTGCTCCGCCATTAACCTCCATGGGCTGCAGGGGCACAGCCTGCCTCACCATGGTCTTCACCTCATGCTGCAGGGGAATCTCTGCTCTGGCGCCTGAAGTACCTCCTCCCCTTCCTTCTTCACTGACCTTGGTGTCTGCATAGTGGTTTCTCTCACATATTCTCACTCCTCTCCTCTGKCTGCTGTTCCACAGCAGGGTTTTCTTCCCCTTCTTAAATACATTATCACAGATGTGCTATCACCATCACTGATTGGCTCAGCCTTGGCCAGTGGTGGGTCCGTCTTGGAGCCAGCTGGCATTGGCTCTATCGGACATGGGGGAAGCTTCTAGCAGCTTCTCACAGAAGCCACCCCTGTAGTCCCCTCGCTACCAAAACCTTGCCACACAAACCCAATACATTAGCTATCAAAATACAACCTCAAAATACAAAAGTTAATTTTTCCCAAGTCGTCTTCTCTCTGTGGACCTATTGAGTATCTAATACTAAAGGGACTTCATTATTCAATTTCACTACACTGCCGTATGAATATGTTAAGGGTAACCAGCAGAACAACAGACTAAAAGTTTTAGAAGAAAGTAACAAAGTAGAAATGAGAGAAGAGACTTAATCACATGAAAAGAAAGAGCATTTTAACTTTTTTCCTGCCAATTTTTTAGAAGTGTATTCATAGTTATCAATGAAATAATATATCGAAATTGTTACAGCTATATTTTTCAACTAATGAAATAACAAAATTGTATCAGTCCATTTGCAATACCTATTTAAGTGAAATGAATGGAAGATTTGTTTTTCAGTGAAATCTTTCAATAATTCTCAAACATTAAAAATGTTGAATATATTTATACTCACGTAAGTGATCTCTTTATGTTTTCCCCTGGTGCAACTGTTTACATGAATTGTCCTGCCAGCCCATGTAAGTTTTAGAGGAATAAGATCCCAGTTAAGGACTTGATGTTTTATTCCAGTTATAACAATTAGAATTTCAAAGGGAAATAGAATCATCCTCCAAGTCTTGAGTTCAGGTTGTTACAAGGGAAACTTTGCACTAAAACCTTAATAAAAACATAAGTACATAAAACAAGCTGTTCTCAGGCCACACTTGGGCAGCTCTTTCAATGTAATGACTCAGTCCACAAAGATTTTTAACTGGGGATTTCAACATAATGTCTTTATCAATGACATGGTGTTTGTAGTTAAGATAATTCAGCACATCATCATGTCAAATTCTTCATAACTTCATCAGACCAACGATTAGAGGAAGGCACAAAAAATCAGTGACAGAAGTGGCCAGATTTGGAATGTTTAAAAAAAAAAAAAACTGAATTCACTCACTGAAGTCCTATACTTACACACTATATTTCTGAGACTAAGCTAGTCACCTCAAGGTTTGGTTTGATATAAATTTTCTCTGGTGGCAAAAGAAGCTTAACAACTACCTGTTTCCCTTGTTGTATCCTTCACCACTTGTTCTCATACTGCATATTATTTATATAGATAGAATTGATTTATAATAATGCACTATAAACAAGAAGCCTGGGTAAAATTAAAATAAAATCTACAACAACAAAAACTTTCATGACAACACAGCTTCCAAGCTGGTAGGGTGATCCACAGTGGTGAAGTGTGAGATTAAATGACTGGAGAAGTGTATCTCCTAAAATAGCTTTGACCCTGAAAAACGTGTATTTAGAATATTGTTTCTACTGCCGAAAAAAATGTATGTGGACAGTGGGGTTTTTAACTTATCATTTCACTGATCTGGATTAGAGTCATAATCTCATATGAGCCTCCCAGKAAATTGCACAGGTTCAACTGAAGAAGCATTGAACTGCAAGAGGAACACAGGAATAAATGGCTGGAGAGGGAGCAGGGCAGACACTTAAATAGTTCCTGCTGCAAACAGTGTTGAAAAATTAAACTATAGCCTGAGTCATTTGGTACTCTAATCAAAGCATTATCAGAAAGCAGAGATGATCACAAAAGGGAAGGAAAAAAAAGAAGGTTCAGTTTTTCTTCCTAGATTATTTCCTAGATAAAAAAAAAAGACTCTACAATTCTTGAAATCTTGAGTTGGGGTTTAGATTCACCCATTTATAATTCATTAGAACCAGAGCTAGAATATTAAAAATTGTACTTTGCATCCAAGCTTGCTTTATTGTTTACTCTGTCATTTTGGCAAAGGAATATGAAAAGTCTAATTTTGGTGGCTTATTATACTCACTTTTCATTCGCTTTATTCAGATTTGAACTATATACAGTATGGACCAATAGAGAAGCAGATCTAAACAGCTTAGAAGAATTTTGGTGAAGTTTTTTGAGCCTTGTTTATTATAAGAAAGCTACTTTTTTACTAATTCCGCTTCTGACCAAGTAAACATTGCATTTCTCCTCAGAAGTAAACATTGCATTTCTCCTCAGGGATAAAAATATAAATATTCTGTGGAGAAAAGACAGTCTATTTATATTTCTGCATGCATATGAAAAGTGTATCTCTGTACTTAAGGGCAGCTTCCATATACTAGAAGTAATAGTTTTACTGTAAGGTTAGGACACTGGGATGTTTTTACAATTGTATTTTTCTTTTAAGAACAGCAACTGTAATGCTTATTTGTGACTTGTATTCCCTGGACTACTCTTGTGTACTCTGTTAATGATCATCATTTCCCTGCGGTTCTACAGTTCCTTCTGTCAGTGTTGTATTACAGATTGCCCCTGGTCCAGTAAATTTGCTGTCCAAAGATTCCAGTTCTTTCACAAGGAATGATGACAGGCTCTGGCAAGGACAATTTTATTGTGTACAAGGCATGGCACTAACACATTCGAGATCTAACAGGCAAGGCATTACTTTCCTTTTACAGACTGGTCAAAATAACAGCATATTATTTTACATTAGCCTCCTCACTTAAGTGTTTACACTACATCCTTACCATTTACATTACCATCCTTACCACTGAGTAAGCCTATACTTCTCCCTTTCTTTTCCTTTTTTGCTGTTATTTTCCAGGACCATTTATCTCCTATCACTCTCTCAACTTTGTTAGAAGAATATGTCTCTTGACCAGCGCTTGTAAGAGTCCTGCTTTGATTAATGTTTAAGCAAAATATTTCTGTGGTTATATACACTAATTCATGCTAAAGCAAGGTCTACAATGACCTGAAAAATCTGTCTTGGGTAGGAATGAAAAAAAGTCCAGGAAAAGGCAACCATACCTTATGTTATGCAGAATAATTTTTAAATTTCATTAAGAAGTGTATGTGTGCACTTGTGTCCATGTGTGTGTTGTGGGGCTTGGAGGGGTGGAGGGTGTAGTTATTGGAAGGTTTGATTTGTTACTTAGCTGTGTTGGGTCACTATTTCCAGTCAAGCATACAGGGAAAAAAAAGAGTATTGTCCAAAAAATGTATTTAATATTAAAATTTTATTTCACTACTTGCCTTTTGCATGACAGGAAGGGGATAGAACATATTTTTTCAGTTCAGATGAGAAAATTTGAACGTAAATGCTTCATTAACTACCTAAAATAGGGTTTATTCTTAATTAAGTCTTAGACATTATTGCAAAAATACATGATTAACCAGCACTGGTAGTTCACAACTGCAAGAATGAACCTTTGAACCTTTGAACTGTTGTTGAACCTCTGTTTGATACTCAGTGTTCTAGAAGAATATCTGGAAATCCTGGGTGCAAGTAACCTTTTTTAGAGTCCTAGCTTGACCAAACTTCTAATTAAAAAGAACTGTAAAGGAATATTTGCTACAGTTTGTTCTTATTGGGTAATACAAACTCTTAGTTGCAAAGGGAGAGTTTTTTGTTTGCTTAGTTTCTGTATGCAAAGAATTTGAAATTGAAGTAGAAAATGGGGAACAACTGAGGGACATTCTCAAAATCAAATTGTATTGCGATATTACTCTGAGAAAGACTGAAGTGAAGGGACACGCAGGGCAGGGATGGAATGAAAGATAAGACACTCAAAATACAAGGAATTTCAGAGAACAAAAACCCAATATTGTAAAGATCTGAAGATTCAGTAACTCAGGCCTTTCACCTATGTAAGTTTTTGTTTCTTTTCATCTCCAGTCAGAGGGAAATTTTAAAATGTTTTAGTCTGTAATGCTATCTAGAAGCTGTGTTTCTAGCAAAATCTTTTCAGTGGTAGCATAACATTAATAGATTTTCTTAAAAGTGGTTATAGAAAGGGGTCACCAATTCAGTTCTTGCACTCCCACACAGACAATTCCCATCTGTGTAGTTCCATACATTACTTCAGTGAGATACTTCACTTGCAGAAAGTGAATCAGGTTGAATCTTTAAAGCTTTTTCATCTTCACTGGCAATACTGGACCACAACTATCAATGCCTTACATTAAGAATCAAGCTACAGGGCACCACTTCAACAGGTCTTATTATCAGAAAGTGGTATGAAAATGCTTGTGTACTTTTGCAGTCTGTTATAAAACAGTGCTTGCTGTTCCTTTCATGTAATGAAAACATTTTCAGTAATACTGAAAACACTCCAACTTAATATCAAATAAGTTACAACTGCAAAGAATGTGCTACTGTAGCACTCAAAGAACAAGCTGTATGTTGCATTCTTCTTTAATACTTAACTGATGTGTATAAACTAGTGTCATTTCCAGTACAAGAAAAAGAGTCTGATTTTCCATTAGATAAACTGAGAGTATCAGTAAAGTCAAATGTATTGTCTACGAAAGATTAAAAACAAAATTATGTAGACTTTAAGGACTCATTTACATTCTTTAATGAGTTTTGGTAGATGAAAAAGGCTACAACAGTATTAATATGACTACATGCAGCAAAACCAAATGATTGGATACTCTTGGTAAATCTTCCCCAGGACAAGACCAGTTTCATGGTGCTCCACATACTAATTTTTTTGTTGATGTTTGAAGCGGGATAGAAAAGGCCTAATTCTTGTTGAGCTTAGCCATCATTATAAGGAATTTGTCGTCTGACTCCAGCCCTTTGGTTTAACCCATTTGACCCTACCTTTATTTTGAAAGCAAATAGAACCCTCAGGATTTTGATTTCTTTCAATGTCACACAAAAGCAGATTTTCAGAAAGCCCTCATAGTTTKTTTTTTTTTTTTTTTTTTTTTTTCCCTGTAAGGTACAGCTGTTCTTTAAGCATATCACAGAACCACAGAACTGAGGTTGGATGGCATCTCTGGAGATCCAGTCTAATCCCCTGCTCAAAGCTGGGTCTGCTAGAGTAGGTTGGTCAGTACTGTGTCCAGTCAGGTTTTGACTGTCTCTAAGGATGGAGACTCCACAGCTTCTCTGGGCAACCTGTTCCAGTGTTGGATCACCCTTACAGTAAAAATGTCTTCTTATGTTTAAATGGAATTTTCTGTATTTGAATTTCTGTCCATTGCTTCTTATCCTTTCCTTTGGCACCACTGAGAAGAATCTGGCTCAGAATACCTTACTTCCCCTATCAGGTGTTTATACATGTTGATAAGTTCCCCCCTCAAGCCTTCTCTTCTCCAAGCTAAACAAAGCCAAGTGCCTCACTCTCACTGTGTATGTCAGATGCTCCAATTCCTCATCATCTTTGTGTCTCTTTGCTGGGCTTGTTCCAGTGTGTCCATGTCTTTCTAGTACAGGGCCTCAACAGTGCTGAGTAGAGAGGAAGTATCACCTCCCTCAACCTGCTGGCTATGCTGTTCCTTGCAGCCCAGGRTGTTGTTGACCACCTTTGCTGGCTGATGATCAACTTGCTATCCACCAGGACCCCCAGGTACTTCTCTATAGAACTTCTGTGAAGCTGTTTGCCCCCCCCCTAGTGTGTACTAGTGTGCAGGCTTATTCTTCCCCAAGGGCAGAACTCGGCATTTACTTGTTGACATTACCATGAGATTCCTGTTGGCCCATTTCTTCAGTCTGTAGAGGTCCCTCTGAATGGCAGCACAACCCTCTGGTGTATCAACCACTCCTCCTGATTATGTATCCTCTGCAAAATTGCAGAGGGTGCACTCTGTCCCAGAGTCCAGGACATTAATGAAGAGCTTAAACAATGGTACACCATTACTGACTGGCCTGCCGCTGGAGTTTGTGACACTGATCACAATCTTTTAAGTCCAGCAGTCCAGCCAGTTTTCAGTCCACATAACTGTTCATTTTTCTAATTTGCATTTTGTTTTCTCTGTGAGGATGCTATAGGAGGCAGTGTCAAAAGTCTTGCTAAATTCAAGATAAACAATATCCACTGCTCTCCCCTCATTCAACAAGCCAGTCATCTCATCACAGAAGACTATTAGGTTGGTTAAGCATAATTTTCCCTTTATAAATACATGCTGATGACTCCAAATCACCTTCTTGTCCTTCATGTGTTTGGAAATGGTTTCCAGGAGGATTTCCTCAGGGACTGTGGTGAGGCTGACTACCCTGCAGTTCTCTGTATCCTCCTTCTTGCTCTTCTTGAAAAGAGGAGGGGCATTTGCTTTCTTCAAGGTGTCGGGAACTTTTTCCGATTGCTGTGATCTTTCAAAGATAATTGAGACTGGCCCTGTAATGACGTTGGCCATCTCCCTCAGTACTCAGGGGTGCATCCCACTGGGTCCCATGGACTTATGTCTAGTCAGTTTAAAAGTTCCCAAAACTGTTCCTTCTCCACCCAGGGTCAGTCTTCTTTGCTCCAAATTTTCCCACAGATGTCAGAGACCTGGGATTCCTGCAAGGATGTCTTATGAGTAAAGACTGAGGCGAAGAAGGCATTGAGTACCTCAGCCACTTCTGTGTTCTTTGTTACTCTGTTCCCCCATCTCCTTTATCAGCCAGCCCACATTTTCCCCAGTCTTCCTTCCACACCTGTACAGATGCCCTTCTTGTTGCTCCTCATGTCCTTCACCATGTTCATCTCCAGAATGGCTTTGGCTTTCCTAACCCCGTACCCAAATGCTTGGACAGTGTCTCTATATTCCTCCTTGGTCACCTGTTCCTGCTTCCACCTCTTGTGTGCCTCTTTTTTATGTCTGAGTTTTGACAGGAGCTCCTTGTTCACCTGTGCAGGCCTCCTGTCACCTTTGCTTAACTTTCTGCATATCAGGATAGACAATTACTAAGCTCGGGAAGGTGTTACCTGAAGATCAATCAGGTATCTTGAACGTCTCTTTTCTCCAGGATTGTATCCCATGGGATTCTTTGAAGCAGATCCCTGAACAGGCCAAATCCTGCTCTTCTGAAGTCCAGGGCTGTGATCCTGCATTTGGCCTTGTTCCCTCCTCTCAGGATCCTGAACTCTTCCCTCTAATGTTCACTGCAGCCAAGGCTGCCTTGACCTTCACATTCCCAAACAGGTCTTCCTTGTTTTTATCAGGTCCAGCAGCACACCTCCCCTTGTCAGTTCTTCAATCACCCATGTTAGGAAGTTGACATCAATGTAGTCCACAAACTTACTGGATTGCTTGTGTCCTGCTATGTTGCCCTTCCAGTAGAGATCAGGATGGTTCAAGTCTCCTATGAGGACCTGAGCCTGCAAGTGTGAGGCTTTTCCAGTTCTCTGAAGAAGGTACCATCTACTACTTCTCCCTGATTGGGTGGTCTGTAGGAGACATCTACCACACCATTGTCCGTGTTGGTCTGCCTTCTAATCCTGACCCATAAACCCTTGACTGGCTGATCACCCATCCCAAGGCAGAACGGCATGCATCCCAGCTGCTCACTCATAAAAAGCCATAACCCCTTCTTGCTGTCCTAGCCTGTCTTTCCTAAAGAGCCTGCATCCTTCCATTGCAGCACTTCACACGTGAGCTATGCAACCATATCCCTGTAATCCCAATGTAAGAGCCCTGCAACAGCATGCATACCTTTATTGCCTCCTGTTTATTCCCCATGCTGTATGTATTAGCGTGCAGGCAATAGGCACCTGCTTATGGTGATTCTCCAGGCAAAGTGAGAAAGCTTTTCTCCATCATGCTGTTCTCTGGCATTTCCTTATTTTTATGTATAGCTGTGGGTGGAGCCCATGAAACCCTGCTTTGTTGATCATGAGGTCTCTCTTGTCCATGTCAGCTTGCACCCTTTGTTTGCCAACCTGGTCTACCACTTCCTCATTTGATTGTGGATCATCATCCCTTTCCCCTGTCCCCTGTCTTTCATAGAATCATATAATTATAATCACAGAATCATAGAATAATAGAATAGTTTGGGTTGGAAGGGACCTTTAAAGGTCATCTAGTCCAAACTCCCTGCAATAAGCAGGGACATCTCCAACTAGATCAGATTGCTCAGAGCCCCGTCCAACATATCCCTTTCAAGGGATAGGGCATCTACCACCTCTCTGGGCAACCTGTGCCAGTGTTTCACCACCCTCAGCGTAAAAAATTTCTTCCTTATACCTAGTCTAAATCTTCCCTCTTTTAGTTTAAAGCCATTCCCCCTTGTCCTGTYGCAACAGGCCCCACTAAAAAGTCTGTTCCCATCTTGCTTATAAGCCCCCTTTAAGTACTCATAGGCTGCAAGAAGGTCTCCCCAAAGCCTTCTCTTCTCCAGGCTGAACAACCCCAACTCTCAGCCTTTCCTCACAGGAGAGGCGTTCCATCCCCCTGATCATTTTTGTAGCCCTCCTCTGGACCTGCTCCAACAGGTCCATSTCTTTCYTGTGCTGAGGRYTCCAGAGCTGGATGCAGTACTCCAGGTGGGGTCTCACCAGAGCAGAGTAGARGGGCAGAATCACCTCCCTCAGCCTGCTGGCCACRCTTCTTCTGATGCAGCCCAGAATATGGTTGGCCTTCTGGGCTGCGAGCGCACATTGTCGGCTCATGTCCAGCTTTTCATCTACCAGTACCCCCAAGTCCTTCTCGGCAGGGCTGCTCTCAATCCCTTCATCCCCCAGCCTGTATTGATATTGGGGGTTGCCCCGACCCAGGTGCAGGACCTTGCACTTGGCCTTGTTGAACCTCATGAGGTTCACACGGGCCCACTTCTCAAGCTTGTCCAGGTCCCTCTGGATGGCATCCTCTCCCTCAGGCGTGTCAGCTGCACCACTCAGCTTGGTGTCATCTGCAAACTTGCTGAGGGTGCACTCAATCCCACTGTCTCTGTCATTGATGAAGATATTAAACAGTACTGGTCCCAGCACAGACCCCTGAGGGACGCCACTCATCACCGATCTCCATCTGGACATTGAGCCGTTGACCACTGCTCTCTGAATGCTACCATCCAACCAATTCCTCACCCACCAGACAGTCCACCCATCAAATCCATATCTCTCCAGTTTAGAGAGAAGGATGTTGTGGGGGACTGTGTCAAAGGCCTTACAGAAATCCAGATAGGTGACATCTGTAACTCTTCCTTTGTCCACTGATGTAGTCTTTGTTTAAAGATCTTCCCACCAGGTTGCCTAGCCTGTAGGCAAAAATGCTCATGCCCCACTTGGTCAGGTGGATTCCATTACTTCCTAGGAGTCTTTGATCCTGAGAAAGAGTCCCATGGTCATAAAAGTCAAATCCCTTAATCCATACAGAATCACAGAATCACAGAAAGGTTGAGGTTGGAAGGGACTTTCTGGAGGTCATCTGGTCCAATCCCCCTGCTCTAGCAGTGTCACTCTGTGTGTGATCCATAGTGGCATGTTTGATATTCTTTATGTACTCTATTATTTCTAAATGCTAGTCTTAATCAGTGGTTTTGGCTTTTTAACATCTCAGCCAAGAGATCTATTTCACTATTTTGAACAAGACCAATTATATTGGTTTCTTCTCAGTAAGACAGAACTTCCACTGTCTCTCTGCAGATATCCAATTAAAGTTTTCCTCTAATTTATTTTCATATAGTTCTTTACTGCATTTTTTTTTACCATCAACTGGAGGTATGCACGATAGTTTTACATTACAGATGTGTATTTTGCCTGACAAAAGTATGAGCAGTATTTCAGGTGTTATAAAAACTAATGCCTCAATAACTGTGAGAAGTCTTTCTTTTCTCTACAGCTGAGCTTCTAGTTGAAAAGTTTGTTCTTTCTGTACATATTCTCTGAATGTTGTTTACTCAGGTAAAGATACATTAATTTTTCTAAAAGTTTCTTTTCTGTAAGAGTTTTTGAAAGGTCTTATGATCTGCTACTTGTTGCTACATGTAGAAATACTGATGGACCAGGTGATACTAATTTTACTTCAATCTTTAGAATACCCACCTTACCCCTTTGAAAATTGTTGGAATAAGGAAGCTGATAATTAAAATTGAGTGATCCTTTTATCTGTCTGGATGAAAGGATTGATTAAGGTACTCTATGAAAGAAAATAATTTAAAAAAGGAAGAGAAATATCTTCAAAGGAACAATAAAATAATCAATGCTGACAATCTCCAATTTTGAGTAAATCAGGTTGTTTCCTAGGGCTGGAAATAGCATGAATTTATTAAAGAGATTTTTGTTAGCAAGTTTTTTATCAGTGAGATTTAAATTGTAAAATCTGCATTCACACATTATCTAGTTTGTCTTGTCAATGGACTAGTAAAGATGCATGAATCAGAGAGGCAAACAAGTGGGCAATGAGAGTTTTAATTAAAATGACTCCATGTGTCATTCTCATTTAGGTGTACATGGAGTTAGAAATGGATAAATCACAAC
Source organism: Phoebastria nigripes (assembly GCA_035582835.1). Taxonomy (NCBI): domain Eukaryota; kingdom Metazoa; phylum Chordata; class Aves; order Procellariiformes; family Diomedeidae; genus Phoebastria; species Phoebastria nigripes. The sequence goes on from JAYKAV010003448.1 coordinate 127,879, forward strand.
ATCCATTAGAGAACACCAACAGGCCGGAACCTGTGGATAGGTTATCGCTGGATACTATGTAGTTAAATTTGACTGAACTTGATGGAAAAAAAAAAGCTATCATCTGAGGACATATTTGCTTTGCCACAAATGGTACCTTTAGGTGCGATAACTCATGTGCATTCATTTGGCTCAAAGCAGTTAGACAACAGTTCAGCTGAGGTCTGACCTTGGTGCCTCATGCTTTCTGGCGCTTAAAATGTTTTAGATGTCATCTACAAAATGTGTAGGAGGAATTCACATCAGCAGCAGTATAGGAACAAAGCAGAGCATATTAGTGTTGAAGGAACCAGATTTATTTCACAAACATCAAGGTCCTCAACACAAACACCTTTGTGCAAAGTCCACTTTCTTGTGTGTTGTCCACCAATGCAGCTGAATTGCATCTCTGATATATTTCTTCAGGATATTTGAATTYATAGAAACATCTCATCTAAGTAAATTTTTCTGGTTTTGGTTTTGTTTTTTGCATTTCTTCATCTACATAATAATACCTAAGGATTCAATAACAGGAATTTTGGCCTGATTTTGCCAATATACTGTACATTCAATTTTATTTCAGRGTAACAAATTCTTTTAAATCAATATGCAGTTTCACTGACTGGCATTACTGAAGAGACAGGAGGAATTTTCTGCTAACTTGATGACATACAGATGAAAGTATTGTTTAAAAAAAAAAAGAATAATATAATTCATAAAAAATGTTAATTTTTTGTTACCTTATATAACTTGTTTTCCTTGCCACCTCCCTTATCTGCTTATACAGATATTGATACACACCAGATTTTTCTGATTTAGATAAAGAATCTTACTGGATTTAATGCAGGTGCTTATTTGTAGTGTCTTTGAACTCCACTTCTTTGAACAAGTCAGGAAGAAAGAAAATTATTTATTAGAGATTTTGTCTTAAGTTTGTGTTCTGCAGAAATAATTCTCTCCTCCTCGCCACCTATGCAAAGCACTTATTTGTCTTTAAAAGAGATTCTGATTTTAAAGGGAACTTGATAAAAAGGAAAGTGTCAGAAAATGCATTTAACTCAGGCTGTGAAACTAAATCACTGAACCAACATCCAGTCAATTGAATAAACAGTATTTGAAGTCACATGTATACCACAGTGTACTGTTAAATAGTCGAGGTGTTAATGGATTTTACTTTTTCTATGCAGAGCATACTAGCAATGACAGAGAAGTTTCTATGACCTCAGGAATATTACATCTGTCGGAAACGAAACGAGTACAACTGTAAATTACACACATACTAAAAGTTCAGACTCTCTTATCTGGAGATAGAGAAACTCAGTACCAGTCTGCTTTCATTAAAGTGTATTGTCATGGTTTGTAAAGTCCGTGAGAGAAATGAGGCGGCTTCAGGTTTAATTTGTCTTTGCTTGAGCCTTTTCCTCTTGTATCAAGAGCTGTGCACCCTTCAGTAAAGCATTGCTTTAACCTTCATGAATAAGATATGTTGATACTGATAACATCTATGCTTGTCTATTCTATCTATATGATTGTGATGTTCTGAAACACTGCCACCTCATGCTGTTTTATGCAAACTAAATGTAGTCAATGTAGACCAAGCAGATTTGTTTCACTGGGGTCCTATACACATTTGATTTTCCTTCCAATACTGGTTTTAAAATTTGGATTAATTCAAAATATCAAAGCCAAAAAACTTGGTTTCTTTCACTTCACCCAGTAGGCAGCATGAAAAATTTAGCAAGTTTAGCAAGGGAAAAATTGGGCTTGGGCTTGCTTGGAAATGTCTGCAAACCAAAATAAATGTATTCATGACTGTTGACTATAACTAGCATACTGAGAGTAAGGGTGGATTTCTGGGGGTCAGCTGCCTTTAGTCAAGATATCTGAAAGGACTTGCATTCTCTAGGGATTCATGGTCTTGAATCATCCCCTAAAGTTGGGGTGTAATCACTCACATTCAAAGACCAAACATCAATATCTTTCTTTTCTTAAATGGCTACATGAGACACCATCTTTCCTCCAGCAGTCAAGGTTTATCATGACTGGGACAAGTACATGAGAGAGAACCTATTCACTGTCTCTTTTTGACATTAATGCAAATTCTTTAGTCTCCTTCAAAACAACTGCAGCCTACAAGTTGTAAAATACTATGGGGGACAGTTATCCTCAACGTACCCATTATGACTCTTCCACTTTAGAAAAACAAAAGAAATGACATGAAGGAGAGAGAACGTGTTTGAAGCAATTGAATATGACTAGAGGTTAGAGCATCCACTTAGGAAGGAAGAATTTTGACTGTCTGTTCTTGCTCCAGGCATTGCAGTTGAATTTTACATGATAAACTTCAGGAATAAAATGAAAAAATATTTCAGTCCACCCTCATAAATCATTGCCTTAACTATAAAGGTTATACATAAAATCATACGTCGTTTTCTCTCTTATCTGATAGATCTCAATTCTTTGTTTGCACAGCACCTGGAATTTTCATTATGTCATTTTCTCTCCACTGTAATGCAGTGATTAAGATGATATCTATAATGATACAATTTTGAATTTCCTCACGACAAAGGAAATGAATCCTATTCCCAGGCAATGGATCTCATCAGAGCTATATCCCTAGTCGGGAAAAAGAAGGAAGAATCACTTCCTTCTGGTCTAAATTTACGTCTTGCAGAAATGTGGCAGATGCAATGTATGTAGTGTCTAAACTTGAAAACATGATCATAAGATATGGCAAAAATGAAGTCCAGAAATATCTAAAGTATGAATGTGAAACAGATCTTGCTATGAACAAGAGCTAAGCAAGCTTTTCAGCTTTGTGTTTACTGAGACACTCTTCTTGTTTCCAGAAATGGACTTTTAACCACCTCTAATATAAAAAAAGAAACCAAAAAGCAGTATTTATCTCACTTGACTTCAGAAATCTATTGTGAAGATTTATACAGCTGAATTAATCAGACCTGTATGTAGACTCCTTTTATATTCAGTAGAAGGAAATAAACAGTTTTAAAGCACGATTCATTGCATCCACAGGTACACATCTAATATAGTTCATGTAATTCTCAGTCTAGAAGCACCTATTTTTTTCAGTTGACTATAAAAGAAACTTAGGGACAGTACCTCAAATGTCTTATTGAAGATATATTCGCATTGTGTGATGAATCCTACTTTAAGTGCCTTCATAATTAGAGACAAAAATAATTTTAAAAAAGTGGGAATTTGAAATCTTATGTTTTGCACTTGAGTGACTTACTCCAACCCCAGTTCACTYTCTATAGCTACATTTTTTTGTGTGTCTGAGTCCTTCACACATGCCTATTTCACCTATTCAGATCTGGCTAGAGACAGCAGTCTACAAAGGAAGTAATAACTTCAAGTCTGTAGTTTAAAACTCAAATGACAAAGCAATACATAGCTAATGTTTATAAGAGCAAAGATGATAACACTTGGTTCTATCAGGCATCTTGATGATTTTTTTTAATTAGCTATTTTACAAAGGTGTTTGTTGGATCAGATAGAGATTATTGGCTTAATAGCAATTTTTTTAAATAATTAACAAACTCATTCTGTGATGTGAAGACATACAAATATTACTTCCAGGGGCTACTTTACAATATTGATGGGCATGTGCATTTCCTAAGGCATTAGTAACACTGTAATATGCATAGTTTAAGAAAAGAAAATTCACCAAATATATGAGAAATAATTGCAAGTGCAGAAACTGCATTATTTCATAACTTGTTAACAGGCTAACATTCAAAATATTAAAATTCTTTTCTTAAAATGTGAAACATACTCAGCTTATATAAACAATATTCTGCTGAAGAGCAAGAAAATGAAGCATGGTTCACTCAGTATCTTAACAATAGGTACTAAAAATAAGAAAATCTGAAAGTGAAATATCTTGAACTTAAGCTGCAGTTGTTATGGTCTTTTTTGTTTATTCGCTTCTTTATGTTTTCTCCAAGAACACCCATGATCCAGGAAAAAAACTTTTCTCAGGCACGAGAAGGTGCAGAAATTGCAACTGACAATAGAAATTCTGAAGGAAATTTCATAAACACAGAGATGAGGTTAACCTCTAGAACTCAAAGAATTTCTTGACGTTCAGTTCACTGGAGTGGATCTCCTTTATTGGCTCTCACCTTATGGTGAGGAGCAGATGTACCAGTAGGACAGAAGCAGAAGCAAGTAGTGAACCAACCTATCTATGTAAGATTCAGAGTGAGGGGAGAGCATGCAGAAGTCATTTTGTGGTTTGTAATTTGTACTGTTATTAATTCATGATGGGGGTACCTTTTCTTCCTTCTTATAATTCTTAACATTTTCTTCAGCATCAGTATGTACTGACATATAATTGTGATGTCATTAGCTTTCTGGTGAACGAGAAAGCAACCAAAGCCAGAAAAGCTAAGCCTATTATTTTAGCAGGGCAATGGCAGCTGCTGGGAGATTCATGAATGTATACAGATGTTTGACAATGGAAGAGAAAACTTGGATACCTCTTCTGAATATTTTTTTTTTATTTAATAGGCTTAACCTGCCTTTTATTTATTAGAGTTTAAGCAAAGGTGGTCAAAAATGTTGTTTCCTTGGTACCTTTTTGGGGACATTCTAAGTCAATATTGTCTCAAGAACTCATGAGGGTTAAAATCCAGATTTTTTGGGGCTTCTTGTTGCTCTTCAGGAGGTAATCACATCACAGAACAATGTAACAATTAATCAAAAACTTAGCAATGTCCACAATCCTAAGCCCTATAAGATTATGCCCTAACTTTCTCAGATGACGATTCCCACCAAAATACAGTTTATAGCATTAAAGAATCTGACCATCAGGTTTGCAGAAACCTGCTTCTCAATATAAGGAAATGTCCAAATCCCCATTTTAGTATTTCTATCTGCAGACACTGCTGCAGACTGCAGATATATTTTCAGCTCTTACTGATTCAGAAGGGAAAAAGCCTGCACTCAGTCAATTGCCTGTCCAGACATACAACTAACCACCCTCATCTAACAGCACTATAGAATTTAACTTCTGATTTATAATGTAAGAAACCACTTTGAACCTATCATAAATAATCCTGTTAGTACAGCAAATTATATGTAATTCAATGGATGAATGTCTTAACCTTTATTTTATAATAAATTTTTACATGCGTTTTTGTATAGTAGACTAGTAAAACATATATTGTGGTTCCTGGTGGCTCTGCTTTATGCCAGAGTGACTCACAGCAGTTCAAGGTTGAGTGTCACTGATTTAAATCAACATGATTTTTATTTATCGTGCTGTTTCTTAGCTTTCCTCACAGCAATCATAAAGATGCACTTAACACTTTTCATTGCCGGTCAAGTTTTCAACTATGATTATTTAACAGAAAAAAAAAAAAAACAAACAAAACAAAAAACAGTAACATGAAAAAGATCTGAAACTTTTGCATTGTCTGGAATACGGAAAATTATTGTATGTATGATTAACTTAAACTGTGAAGCCAGATGTTCTATCGCACCCCAAATTTAAATTTTCTTTTTTTTAATATGCCATGGGTGTCCCTGATATAATTTATTCCATATTGACAATGAGAAAATCAAAGCATATATCTGCAGAAGAAAATTATTTAAATGATTCTCCTATAATCTTCAGGTATGGGGTGTTTTAATTACTTACAATAATCCAATAGGATGAAAAAACAACATTCTATCTGTTTACAGGTCTCCTAACTATCCCTAAGGATCCTTTTAAGTAAATCTTTTTTATGAAGTTTAAGATTTGAGAGAATTCTTGGATTTTAATAACAATTTTCTTTATGAATGTCGCATAGAAGGTTGGGGGAGGATTTTTTGTTTGTATTTTTAGCAGCAAAAATCTATATAGAATATGCAAACAAAAGGTAAGATGAAGAAACTAGAATGGAGAATGATCAGGATACAAAAGGACAGGATTGGGCTCTGAAACTCATCTCTACACAAAGTCACTGAGTCAAAGGCCTCACCCAAATTTAGACAGGGATTGGACTGCATCTGGACATTCCCCTTCTGTAATTCAAGACTTTTTATAATAAATCAGAGAAGGCAATTCCAAAGAACACTAACTCAAGTGTTTAGGACATTTTTCACAGGATATTAAAATTGAGATTTGCTTTCTTATTTTCTATGATTCCTACTAGATTTTTCAATTCACAGGTAAAAAAAATAACTTAGCACATGAATTATTAGGCTTTATTCCAAATGTTCTTGATTATGAAAAATCTATTTTGATAAATACATAATCAAAATTTCTTTGAAGAGCATTGTTTCATTTGATTTCTCTTATACACAACACGTTTCACTAGACGATACTCAAGGTAAGTTGGACTTTTAGATGGATAGCACAGATGCTCAGTGTTAAACACTGTCCCAATTAAGAAAATCTTACACATATTTTTTTGATTCTGCTAACACTTCAAGGTGCAAGGTAATTTCTAAAATCAATAGGGGCTATAAAGGTCAGAAAAATGTGGATGACAGATTGTCGCCCCCTATCTACTGCAGAATTCTTTTCACTTTCTTCTGTAGCTGATTAAATTTTACCTACTTACTGCAGTAGTAAGTGAAGGTAACATTTCCTCCAATATGTTGTTTCCTAGGTAGCGAGGCCCCAGTTCATTCTACCTAAATGTAGATATTTAACTGAGATATTGAAGCTGGGAAAATTTCCATTCTGTACATTTTCTCATCTATGAGTCAGAGGGCAGACACAGATCAGAATCAATATTTCTTGGGAAAGCTTTTATACACCAAGTTGTTATTATCAGTAGAAACAARCTTTTGTTATTAATAACAGATGATTATTAACAAACCACATACATTTATTCACAAAACACATACACTTACTTACACACGCATTCACACATAGTAACCTGTCCGGGTCTCAGTTTGGAGTCCATTTCCAACAGAATACTTAAGAATAAAGAGTCACTGGTACACCAATGTCTTCTATACAGGTGTTTATAAAGTCCCTCAGAGGTCTGCTTCATCATGTATATTTACAACCCTACAGGCTTCATCTGCATTCAGCAGCCCCTGACCTCTTGGATGCAGCCTGAGTTGCATAACCTGCCATCAGTGCACCTGGTGTGTGGTAAGCAGCCTCTCGGTCTTCTGAGACTATCCATTCCTGCAGGATCAGCAGCTCTCCTGAGCTTATAAATCCTATGGAAACTTTCCTACACTGCTTTCTCAGCATATAGGTTTCCTCACTTCAGTCTTCTGGGCTTTGGCAATAAGTTCTCTCTCCAAAGCTATGGATATGCTGTAGTAGCCATTTACACAAAAGCACATAAAAGAGAGATTTCTGACAATCAAAGTGGATGGAGAAAGGTACGCATATAGAGAAATAATGTCCCCCTGAAATTCTGCCACCCTCTCAGAGTACCTCTTCATTTTGTTATATAAATGAGTTGTTTGTATAAGGAGTCAGCACCACTCTGATTCCTAACTGAGATGCCTCAATTACATTTCCATAGTTGGGTTGGACGGGCCCTGGGTAGTCCATGATACCAATTTACATGAGGCCTACTCTGCCCGGGATCAAAACTTTGTTTCTTCTCTATCTCAAAACATGACCAAGGTTTAAAATTTGAGTTATAACATCAAGGAAGTAAAGGAAAAGATTTTTAACTAGCTTTTAATAAAAATATATCAAAGATAATGAGCACAGTCAAAGCAATACTTTGACATTTCCCAAACTTTTGTTATCTTTGGATTCTACACTCTTTCTTAACCATTATAATGCCCATTAGCTATAAAACTGAGACTGTTATCATACAATTTGAACAAAAATGCAAATCAAGCAGTTGTATAAAAGTTAGTTTATGATATCCCTTCAGCACATAAAAAGCAGAAAACGTCAAACATTAAGAATGACCATTTATGAAATGACAAGATCACTTTTCTGTAGCATCCTAAGTTTGCATAGAATGTTCCAGCTACAGTGAGCTCTTTCATATGAGGACAGTGGAAGTTACTGATCCTAACTCATCATTCCCTACACAGTCCCACCCAAACAAAAAGCATTTTACTGTCAGTGCTATATATACCTTTCTTTACAAGAAACCTTGGGTATATCTGTGAAAGATAAAGGTTGAAAAGTGATCAGAGAATCTGCCATGTTCATACAGTGAAGTTAGCTAACCCACCAAACCTGTTACACCATCAACAAACATTTCTAAAAATGCTCTTTTGTGAATGCAGAGAATATCCAGGGTGTTTTGAAAACATTTTGTTTTGAGGCCTTCACAAAACATTAGATGCCAGATTTTTAGAAAGAACCATCTCCTACAAGTGATTTATCCATGGCAAAGATTTTTGTACATTTTTATGTACAAAAGAGGTGTTTGATATGACTCAGTGTTTGAGATAGATAAGATGGATTTCCAAAATTGTCCAAGTTTCAGTGTTCCTACATTTCTAACCTCCTAGGATACTTCAGCAACAAGACAACCAGCCAAAGGTCTGACTGCAACGTAGTATTTAAGTATCTGCCTAACTTTAAGCAGGAAGAAATAGTTTAGTTGAATTTAATGCATTATTCTCCTTCTTAGATGTAGGCGTGTGCTTAAGTATGTTACTGAATTGAGGCCAAGGTCAATATCTGGTTCACTCAGACCAACCAGTCTTTAAGCAACCTTAAAAAGAACATGCCACAGATATAGAGGCTGATCAATACACACTAGACTGAGTGGCTGGAGTCAGGGCCAGAAGATGAAGTTACTGAATAATAACTAATTAATCAGCAGTGCCCCATTGGGGACTAAAATGCTAATTGAAGCAGAACTAATACAAGTTTGAGATAAAATAACCCTGGAGTTAGACAGATCAACCACTGAGACAAAATCACTTTAAATAGGATCTGTCTCTCATCCACCTAGGAAAGCTTCTTGTTATTAATTATTTATTGAACAATCCCTCCCCTTAGAACTTATGTGCCCAGCCACCAAGGAGGATAACATAACTTCTATAGAGCTAACATCTGCTCATTCGGAATTCAAAGCACTTCATCAAATAGTTATATCAACAGCATCATGATGAAAAGGAGTGTCAGAAGGCCACAAAAGGAGTCTGAGAAGCTTCTTCAGCATACAAGGATACAGGCAATTCCGAGCAGGTTAACAGGATGTGTTATACTATGGTCCATTGTGGTTATGATTTTGTCATCTATATACTATAGCAACCAGTGTATTACATACAGTTGTGTAAAACTGATGTTAGTATTTCTCTTGAAATTTCTCTTGATTTTTAAAGCATTTATTTAACTGTTGAGAGGTGATGTGAGAACCTCTTCTGAAAACTATACCATACCACATAAGAAACATTTTGTCTAACATTCACTGGCAGAAGAATTAAGCTGGATAGAAGTGTCTGGGATTCTCAATCTTCTTACTCAAATATATTGGAAAAAAATGACATGAAAAACAAATTTTGACATTTCTCAAAACACATGATGGCATGAAGAGCACGAAGAGAAGAAGTAAGTTTTATTGATGAGTTTTCATACTCTGCCCATCGTTGTCAAATTAAATACATCCAGGGAGCAACTTAAGAATCAAAAAGGACATTCACTAATAAATTAAAAAATATATAGGAAGCCAGTGAGGATGAGGAAAATATTTCCAGATCCTGGTACATGAAAGACAGTGACAAGCTAAGTACAAATTTGAAAAATTGCGATCAATCTGTTAATGAAGTAAAAAGTAAAACAGACTCCCAACTTCAGATCCTTTTTTTTTTTTTTTTTTTAAGTTGGCTTCCCAAAACATTCTCAGAAATTATACTTCTTAAGATATTTTATACTATGCTGAACATAGCAAAAGGCATTATCTCATTGAATATGACCTAATTAATACCTATTGTGGTTATCTTTGAAACTTACTGTCATTTTGGTGAAACCAGAATTTGACTCTGAAAACAATTTAAAAAATCACATTCTGCTAGGGCCTACTTTAATCATATTGTCTTTGAGAAGGTGGGTGGAATAAGATATACCTCACAACCAAACTAAAGTAAAAATAGAAATTGCTTGCTGACAAATATCCTCTCCAGAAAGCCAAGGTTCTTAAAAATGAAACAACAGAAAAAGATGAGAAATACCATAGTTTATATTCTCTTTACCAAACTCCAATGCCAGCTGAACATATCAGTTCTAATTCTGAACATAAATTTATGTTCAGCTTCCTTCTTTGCATGTATGAGCTCTCGCTATTAGAACATACCTTTCAGTTGACTTCAACAGAAGCTCTTAAGTACGCTTTGCTCAGATGAAAGAGACACACACATATGGGTCTCTGATCAGCTACACTCATAGGTAAATCAGAATGAATTTGGAAACAGAAAGATTTACCAGCAGTTGCAGAACAAAATTATGGTTCTTTCAGTTGTCTTAAGAAATAGTATATTGCATATCCTAATGACAGAATTTTAGGGGACTATAACTTAAAAAATAAAAGAAAAAAGTTCGGATTATGATACTACATACATCTGCGAGTGATATCAAGTCCATGGGTAGAATGAAGGCAGAATAAAGAAATACCACTTCAAGCCCAGATACAAGCTGATCTAAAGCCTCGTTACTGCAAAAAAGGTGATCCTAATCCCTTTCTCCCTCCTGCGTAATGCACTCTTCTCCCCTCAGCACCAGTGGAGATTAAAAAGAAGAGAATACATTAATGTATAAGCAAAATAGGAAGTCTTGTTTTCACACAGACTGCAAAATGAAAAAATATTAATTATCTATTTTGCCGCACAAAAGGTGATACTAGAAATATATAACCAAAAGGTAATCCAATCATTATTATTAGAGCAAATAATGAGTGATTACACTGCTATAAGTAGATGTCACAGAAAATTGTATATTTAGATGTACTTTTTTTGTGTGGGTATTAAAGCCAAGGTGTGTTTGATATTTTTCCCCTCATTCACAAATATGGCATGCAAAAAAAAACCAGTTACTTGCTGTACAGTGGATAGGTGGACAATGTAGAAAGCTGTCAAGTCTTATAGTACAGTGGAATTTATCCATCAAAAAGAACTAATAAATGTAGAGTACAATAAAGAAAATCCAAAATCTGGTTAAAAGTGATCTGGCTATTTGTGATTGATGTAGTGGAAAAAGAAGATATAACAGTAGCAAGGAAGGAAGGTGGTAAGGCCAAAGTGATAGGCTATGATACTAATGCACTCCTATTTTTAATACATACAGATGCATCAGGATAGTGTTTGTTAAAATGAAGATCTCATTTAGAATTAAAAATGTATTCCCTTTTGTTTTCGGAAGTATGTGAGTGAAACACGTATGGTGGCTTGCAAATAGATGACTCAGACTATTTGAAATGCTGCCTAGAACAACGATTGCTTTCTGTTCTACCAGTGAAATGTTTATTGCATTCAGATGAAGTGCCTACACATAAACATCTGTGATCCTGAATTGTAATAATCAAAAACAAACACAGCAATTGCAAGAAATATAATGATCTAAATGAAGGGGAACACATCATAGTGTTTCATCTATGTATCTTCCATTTTCCATAAAACAACAGATAGCCAGTCTACACTGTGTATAAAGAAGAAATATCCAAAGAAGAAGAAAATAATAAGAAAAAAAAAGTATTTCAAAGAAAAAATTATATGTGCTATATACTGTCATTCTAGGCCATTATATACTTACCTAACTAAAAACGATACTTCAAAGCTAAATGGATAGAAGGACTTAGATATACATGACACCAAAATCCTCAGAACTGCTTATACATACAGCTACTTTCTAGCTTCTCCCCTGTAGTTGCTTTGATATTTTAGCCATCTAAGTTTCTGATAGTGCTAAATCTCCATTGGCAGATTTAATGAGGGGATTCTAGTCCCACCAGTAGTGCCATGTGGTTCAGTGGCCTTTCTTAAAGTCATCACATGAATGAAAACTATACAGCAGTGCTTTCCCCTCCTTCTATCTTAAGTTATGATGGAGATGGATCCAGCCCCACCCACACCTACACTGTTAAAAGCACTTGCTCAAGGTACCGCTAGCAGATATCTCAGTACTGGTATGCTGTCTCCAGCATGTCTTCTAAGACCATACCTTGACTGAGCCTCATACAAAGCCAGTTGAGGACATGGCCACATATTTGATTACATTTTTATGCGTTTGTCAAAACCTCTTTAATTAAAACCTATCTGGGACATTAAAAAGCTAGGCTTGCATTCTCCTTTTATCTGACTTAGAGTTGAAATGTCTCATAGCTGAATGGAAGCAGAAATCTCCAGCTGGCTTAGATTTAGATGCTTGGGGTTGAAAAGGGGTAGAACATGTGCCCTATCTGCTCCTTTTCATTTTCTGCTCTTTGACTGAGGCAGCCAGTGGGGTTGTGAAATCCTATTTTAGACACCTACCTATCTCCTCCATGGCAACTTGTCACTAATTCTCAGCCATTAACCACACTGGCAAACAGAACAGTTGAAAACTAGAAGCTACAGTACTTGAGCAAACGGAAGTCCCCTAGTACCTTTCACTTTCACTGTATATAGTGTGATTATAATTGGAAGGAAATCTTGTATATCATACTGTGTATACCAAATGTATTGTTTCTATTTCTGATCATGATCAATAACATGCATTATCTTGTAAAAGACACAAAGAACACCTTTCCCAAAGAGCTTGCAAAATAAGCAGTAGATGCAGAAAACACAATATGAACTAAAGCCCTCAGGTTTTATATTTCATAAATATAAAAATCTAGGTTTGTGTGTATCACAGGAGCAGTGAATCTTTAAGAGAGATTTTAATGAGGAAAAGGTAGCAATAGAAAAGCATAATACTTTTCACCTGGGCCTTTTTCTGAGTTCTCACCTCTGCAAAGTTTTTCTCAACTATCTTAAACACCTCCCAGCCCCAGCACGGCCTTCCTCCACTTTTGTTTCCAAACTATTTGCGCCATTCTGTGAGCATTCAGAAATACTATGTTGTCAATCTATTTAATAAAAAATAACCAACCAAATTCAAAATCCAAATAGTAAAAAATTTCAATCCACTTCCTAACCAGCTACAGAACATGAATATGATTTGTTAATTACTTTAGAAAAACAAATCCAACAATATTGTAATTGGCTGTCAGCATCTTTCAAATTATTTGTTATAAATTATTTACTTCCTAATCCAAAGCAGCAGCATCGCCATATCCAATTTATGAAAAACACCTGAGTCTTGCTCAGGGTCCTGAGTTAGTCATCTCTGCTAAGGACTGAATTAGAGTGTAATACACATTTTTTCTTTCAAAAATGAGAAATAATGAGGCACTGGTGGAGAATATATGGCTACATTTGCTGCAGCAGCAGAAGAAAATGGAGCAATGATGCTGCTTATATATCTGCAGATTTTGATACTGTATATAAAATGTCATTTATTTTCCTACAGCCTCTATGAAGACTAGCAGGAAAATAATGAGTGATATTTATAGTGACTTCTTCCAGTATTCCCTCTGTCCTGGTTTCAGGAATTAAGCTTTTCTTAGTCTTTCATCTTACAGAGGTCAGATCACATTAATCTTATTGTCATGTATAATGCTACTAATGTCAGTAGTGAATTAAATTAATATGGAGAGAGTTGTACAATCACAGGAATACTAGTGGAAGTTTTGCCAAGTAAAATTTAACTTATGATACCTCTTATCTTATATAACATATATTTATGTTAATTGTTAAACATAGTAGATTTTCTATTAGGAAATTATTTCTCTAAAATATGACACTAGACATCTAAAAAGTACCAAGACTGTGTCTTTTATTTATTTTTACTTCAAATATTTTTCTTCTCTGAATTAACTGTAGCAAGCCATTTCATGTGTAAACCAGAAAACAGGCAAAAAGAGATTTTCTTTCATTTTCCTCTGCTCTTTGGAGTTATTGAGTTTAAAAGAAATTAGAAGGGATTGTCTCTTTCTTTCTTTCACTAGCTTTTTCAGAATCCTTTACTTGTGGTTGTCTTTCAAGTTGTTTTGTTTTGTTTTGTTTTGTTTTGTTTTGTTTTTTAGGTCCTTGATTTCATCTCCTAGAATAATGAAGACTATACTGCTATATTTTCAGGGAGGGACTAGATCAGTTTTATTTGAAAGAGGTATTTTGTGTCAACATTCCAGACTTTAGCTTGCTGTGCACTCTCAGTGTGTATTCTCTAAGAAATTGCACAGATATTTTATGTAAAACGCTGTATGCCTGTACGTTTTTTTAAATAATTATCTATGAAATTTTCACAGTCAAAATATACTGGACAGAATTCTTTACAGAAGCAATTGCATGCAGTCATGTGTAAACTAATCAATCAGTATTAGCATTTAGTCTGAGGAAGTTTTACTGCTGTAGCTTCAGTGGGAATTTGACTTTTATCCACAGCAGCAAAAAGTTTTCCCCAAAAACATATTTTAAAACAAACAAACAAACAAACAAAAAATCAGATTTCCATTCTTGCATTTCCTTTTTGGGTACATCTTTCTTGCCCATTGTCCAAAGGAGTAAACTTGATTGCCATATATTGTCCCACTTTACAGATCATACTCTGTAATCAAAATCAAATAATTCTATCTTACCTTTGCTGGAGAAATCACTGGAGCAAATGAGTTCAGGACTTTAGCATTAGGCAATTTTTTTTCCTCTCCAGACACACGGAAAAGACTTCAGATCCAATGTCCATTCTTTATACCTTTATATAGATGTGTATATATGCATATAGATATAGATACGTATCTATGCATGTATGCATACCTGTTCTTATCAACACTAAATTTGATCTTTCTGTGATATAAATTGCAATTTTGCCTAAATAAATTAAACAGCAAGTGCCTTCCCTGATGCAACTCAACATGTAGAAGAGGTAAACAAATCCTGAGTCATGACGATCTGCAATGTGGGTTTGAGAGCATTTTATTGTTCCACTTAGTGTTTCTCACCTCGCAAAGGTTCTTAAATAAATTGCTTAACTGTGCAGAGGCCATAGGAGGACAATTGTACACTAGATGCTCACAGACTTTTAGAAAGTTAGAATTAATTAATCCAGCAAAGGATTAGATATCTGGTAATGGTGGCTCTCTGTTGAACCGGCTTGTTTGTTGCAGTAATTTGTTTTTCTGGAATGTCGATTTTATATTACCATATGTGGATCAAAACAACATGGGAAAAGTCAAGTTAATGAAATGTAAGAAGTCGTGCTGTACTTATTTAGAAAGGGGGAACAATATTTTTAAAAGCCTCTGTACAATAATCCTTTCCAGTAGTGTTTTAGAGGTGCTCAGTACTAAATGTTGAAATTGCTTAAAAAGAACTAAAAATCAACTCATGACTCACTTTTAACTGTCACTTTATCTGCTTCATATCACCCACCAGAGTGACAGAGATAAAAGTGCTGTGTTTCTGAGAAGGATTAGATCACACTGACACAAAGGTGTTTTTAAACACGTTTGTCCTGGTGGTAGATGGGACCCCTTACAGAGAATGACTCATGCTCCAAGAATGCCAGCTTCGCTTTGCACATTGCATCTTAATACTTCTAAAGTAAACAAGACTTGTCTCATATGTTCTTACAGGTCCACAAGCAGTGCATCATCAGAAAAGAGGAGAGGGAAGGAGAGAGGAGGGGAAGGGTGGGGAACGAGAAGAGGAAGGAAGAGAAGAAGGAAGGATTAGTATAAATAGCAAAAATTGCATGATTCAGGAAGGTCATATGCTCTAGAACAAGTGGAATTTTTTTTTTCAGGCTTCATTATAAAGAAGTTTCAATTTCCATTCAATATAATATGTGCCAAGAAAAAAGGAAAAAAAAAAAAGAAAAAGAAAAAGAAAAAAGAAAAGAAATACAAACAGGACAAGGTGAGATATGTATACCATATGTACCATATGGTATATACCATACTTTAACAAGTTAGAAACATAACAAAAATAAGAGCTTTTTCTTAAAAGGCAAGGAAAAGGCCTGAAAAATATGAAAAAAATTTCCTGAATATTTAATTTAAGGAATTTTCTAATGAGTAGTAAAATAGTGCAGACAGACACGTTAACCCACATGTTAACAGACATAGGCTGGTTTCAGTCTTAATGATCATTTAAACATGGTTTCCACCTCTGTGAAGGAGTGCCTGCAAGGCCGATGATATTTGATGTGTCATACCTGTCTGTTTGTCTAATGCCATGCCCTAGCCTTATAAAATGATATTGCTTTAAAACTTCCCAACAAAATGTTTTCCATTCTACCCAATAAAAATTATGTGGCAAGATATGCAGTTAAAAATCTAATTCCTTTCTAATAATTGTTTCTTACCTTAGTATATTTGGATTGCTTTAACTCTGGACTGCTTATTTAACATTTTAGATTACATATAATAGTATCTAAAGATTTAGTATCTTCAAAGTACAAAGATCTCTTCCTACCTCTAACTCCATTCTACTATGAATTTTGTCTCTAACAAAGGGTGAAAGGGAAAAAAAGGAAAATAGTAAAAAAGGAAGAAAATTATCTTAGAAATTGAGCATGTAATAATAAAGCATAATAGCCCAAGATTCTGTTGCTATCAAATACACTATCACACTTTTTACAGACATCTTATACACCACAGAATGATAGAAACTATAAAAGGTCCTGACAGTACACTAATGGATTGTAGCTGATTGTAGCTCTGGATTGCAATCATAGGAGGAATATTTCATACTTATGTTCTCAATATTATATATATTATCACATTTACAGTATCAGTTTTTTGCCTCTGATCTCTTGAAACTGTACTGTCATCTTCATTGTAAATCCATTATCGAAGGATGCTCTAGACACTGGAGATTTATTTTATTTTCATTTAATTTTAAGGGGACATAACATGACTTGTTCCTGTTTATGAATTTTCTTGTGCACTGAAGATATTATTATGTACTAGTCTATGAAGAGCAAAATGAGAAATAAGAACTCTAAGAGATATTTAACACCATGGGAGAAGGAAGTCAAATCAAAAGTACAGAAGAGTTCTCTATGACAGAATGGACTCCTCTGAGAGAATGAGTGTCTATATTGCAAAAGATTCTGAGGGCTCTCCAGGCATCATGATTTGGATTCCCATGATTTGCATGCTGATTGTATTTCCCTGTTGAAAATATTATATATGAAAAATCTTTTATTATTTGATTCTTTTCCTAGGCAATCCTCTCATGCCACTTTTAGCTTTTATAAACCATTTGGCTTTACTTCATAATCTTCTTAGTGCTCTTTATATTTTGTTGTATGTCATGTGTTATTGTTTTTTCCCCCACTGATACCTTTTATTACTTTCTGAGTTACCCACATGAGTCTCTTGTCCTTTCTTCCTTTATTATTTCTGAGTAGTGTTACATACTAATTTCAGAAATGTTTAAATTTACTTACCTAACTTTTTAACCTTTGTTACTTCTCTAACAGGAGCTCAAAATGACAACCCTGGAGGTTTGAACATCCTTTTCTGGATGTGGATATAACATTGGTAGGAGGGTTACAGGTTGCTCCATCAACTGAAGATGGCCTCCATATTTTACACATCTAACTTCTAACATAATATCCTATAATTCACTCCTTTAAAGCACTTTTATTCATTTCTCAAGATAGAAGATATTATACAGAGTGATGGGAGGTTATCTCTACACTGATTTCTGTTCTTTTTTGTTTTCTCACAGAAGATGAGTATCTGTAGCCCATATAATTATGCCAAAAAAAATTTGCATATGTTGTCTTGTTTCTTAAGAAAGTAATTTATAACACTCCTTAGGAAAACATGAATATATTGTTCCTAACTTCATCAAATTAAGGACTCTGAGATGTAAAATTTTGGGGTTTTTTCCTGTTTAAAATCAAGCTAAATGCTGATGTTCTGGTCCCTTCTTCAATGCTAATCAACACAGTCTAATTGTTAGAGAAACCTCTGTGCTTGAATCTGTCACTGTCTTCTTGTATGACCTTAGTCTAGTTTAAAGAGCTCCCTAATTGACAATGGAGTACATGATTTTACTACTAGGTTTCTGGTTTAAATTAATTTCATGTTAGTTGTGACTGAAAGTCATTACCATCTGACAGCTGTTCTGTATTACTGTCTATGAAGAATGAGTTATGGGGTTTTATCTATCCACAGTAGCTGGAAGTGAACAGGTGTCTCCATCATTAAACCACCAATGCCAAATGGCATCCTTCTTGGTGTTGTAAGATGTGAAGAGCATCAAAATAGAATTCTCCCTCCCTTCATTGAAGGGATCCAGCTGTTATCTGATAACAATAGTTTTTACTCAGAGGACATGTGACACCGTGTCCATGATGCCTCTTGCTGTAAATGTCTTAAAAATAATTGTAAAATGCATTGCATTAGTCTGAATACTTAATAGGTTGAGCAAAAAAATTTGTTTGGATTACTAGATCTGACAGAACTTCTGATGAAAGGACATAGAGTGAAACATTAATACATGCTTAAGAAAGCAATATTTAAAAAACTGTCCCAAGTGGTTTGATCAGAATCTGATTTTTGCATTCATCAAGAAATTGCTACTACAGTAAAAATTTATGGGGCAAAGAGAATGTAGATTTCTGTGTTTTAATCTCCTGCAAAATGTACTAATTTTATTTCATGTCATTTTAGAAGCCTTTGATTCCTTGTTTTAGCCTCCTTTTCTCCAGGCTGTTACTGTTGAATCCAGCCAATGGTCATCTTCCTCTTTAACATGCTTGGTTTTGTGCAACCACCTTCCAGACATTTTTGTGTATTCAATCTACAGATATACTATTTACACTCACATTCTTATCAACGGTTGTTATCCAGGTCATTTGCCATGGGTGGGCCATGCAGACACCCCCATACCATGGACTTCTGTATGTCAAATGTGCTTAAATGATCACTAACTCGGTCTTCCTCTACTGCAGCAAAGCTTCACTCCACAGATTCTGTCTTTAGGCTCTGTGACCAGAGAGCAAACCTTACCAGTAAATATTGAGGAAAGATACTGAGTACCTTAGCCTTTTCCTTGTCCTTTGTCACTAGCTCCCCTGCCCCACTGTGCAGCAGGCCTATGTTTTCCCTGCGCTTCCTTTTCCTGTCAATGTATTTACAGAATCATAGAATCATAGAATCATTAAGGTTGGAAATGACCTCTAAGATCATTGACTCCAACCATCAACCCAACACCACCATGCCCACTAAACCATGTCCCTAAGCACCTCATCTACACGTCTTTTAAATACTTCCAGGGATGGTGACTCCACCACTGCCCTGGGCAGCCTGTTCCAATGCTTAACCACTCTTTCAGCAAAGAAATGTTTCCTAATGTCCAATCTAAACCTCCCCTGGGGCAACTTGAGGCCATTTCCTCTCGTCCTATCGCTAGTTGCTTGGCGGAAGAGACCAACACCCACCTCGCTGCAACCTCCTTTCAGGTAGTTGTAGAGAGCGATAAGGTCTCCCCTCAGCCTCCTCTTCTCCAGACTAAACAGTCCCAGTTCCCTCAGCTGTTCCTCGTAAGACTTGTTCTCCAGACCCTTCACCAGCTTTGTTGCCCTTCTCTGGACAYRCTCCAGCACCTCAATGTCCTTCTTGTMGTGAGGGGTCCAAAACGGAACACAGTATTTGAGGTGCAGCCTCACCAGTGCTGAGTACAGGGGCACGATCACTTCCCTACTCCTGCTGGCCACACTATTTCTGAGACAGGCCAGGATGCCATTGGCCTTCTTGGCCACCTGGGCACACTGCCGGCTCATATTCAGCCGGCTGTCAACCAGATCCTTTTCTGACAGGCAGCTTTCCAGCCACTCTTCCCCAAACCTGTGGCATTTCATGGGGTTGCTGTGGCCCAAGTGCAGGACCCGGCACTTGGCCTTGTTGAACCTCATGCAGTTGGCCTCAGCCCATCGATCCAGCCTGTCCAGGTCCCTCTGCAGAGCCTTCCTACCCTCGAGCAGATCGACACTCCCGCCCAGCTTGGTGTTGTCTGCAAACTGACTGAGGGAGCACTCAATCCCCTCATCCAGATCGTTCATAAAGATATTGAACAAGACCGGCCCCAAAACTGAGCCCTGGGGAACACCACTCGTGACTGGCTGCCAACTGAATTTAGCTCCATTTACCACAACTCTCTGGTCCCTTTCACACCCCTCTGTACTTTCAGCTCCAGTTGAAGTTTGGCTTTCCTAACTCCATCCCTGCAAGCTCAGGCAATGTCACTATATTCCTCCTAGGTAGCTTATCCCTGCTTCTGCCTTCTGTGCACTTCCTTTTTGTGTTTAAGCTCAGTCAGGAGTTCCCTGTGCACCCATGCTGGCCTTTTTGACACCTACTCAACTTTTTGCACATTGGAATGGACCATCCTTGTGCTTTGAAACAGTTGTCCTTGAAGATCAACCAACTCTCCTGGGCTCCTTTGCCCTTCAAGGAAGTTTTCCATAGGATCCTGACAAGCAGATCCTTCGATATAGTGAAATCTGCTCTCTGGAAGTCCCAGACTGTAATTCTACTATTCATCTTATTCATTTCTCTCGGGATTTTAAACTTCAGAATCTCATGCTCACTGCAGTGAAGTTTGCCCTTGACCTTCCCATCCCAATCAGTTCTTATACTTATTTGTGAGTAGCAAGAACAGCAGAGCACCACCACTGACCATGATGCTTTCAGTTTCTTTAAGGATACTTCCACTTTGTTTTCTTTCTCGGTCGCTAGCAGCACCTAGAGCAATATCATTCTTGTTGGTCTCTCCTCTGATCCTGATCTCTAAGTTCTCAACTGCCTTAACACCCTTTGGAAAGGAAAAATGCATTGAAGCTATACCTTTGCATGGAGGTAACAACTCCTCACCTTCTCTGCTTGTACTTTCTGAAAAGCTTGAATACATCCATTTCAGCACACTTGTTAGCAGCCTACCCTACCATTTCTCTGTGATCCCAAAGGGATGAAAGCTCTGAACACACACAGACCTCTAATTCCTCCTGTTTGTTTTCCATACTGTGTACATTTGCATACAGGCTTAAAGGATGGGTGCCCATTCACACCGATTTCATAGAAATGTGACACCCACCTCCATCGTACCATTTCCTGGGTACTTCCTCACTGCCTCTGGTACATTAACTTCTCTTCAGTATTTAGTCACCATCTTTTCACAAAACTATTATAAAACTCTCCTAATTAAGTGATTGACTGTTGTGGTTTAACCCGGCAGGCAGTCAAACACCACACAGCCGCTCGCTCACTCCCCCCTCCCCTCAGTGGGATGCAGGAGAGAATAAAAAAAAAAAAAAAGTAAAATTTGTGGATTGAGATAAAGACAGTTTAATAAAACAGAAAAGGAAGGGAAAATAATGATAATAATGATAATAATAATAATGATGATAGAATATACAAAATGAGTGATGCACAATGCAATTACTCACCACCCGCTGAGCGATACCCAAGCAGTGATCGCTACTTCCTGGACCACGCCTCCTATTTATATATTGAGCATGATGTCACATGGTATGGAATACCCCGTTGGCCAGTTGGGTTAGCTGTCCTGGCTATGCTCCCTCCCAGCTTCTTGTGCACCTGGCAGAGCATGGGAAGCTGAAAAGTCCTTGACTAGTAGACTATTTAGCAGCAACTAAAAACATCAGTGTGTTATCAACATTCTTCTCATACTAAATCCAAAACACAGCACTAGGAAGAAAATTAACTCTATCCCAGCTGAAACCAGGACATTGACTCATTAACTGGACTTTTGCCCTACTTGTCAGCTAGATCCTGTCTCTCTTCAGTTGTTCTCACTACTTAGTGACGGTCTCATGGTTGTCAAGCCACAGTCCTTCCAGCAGCAAGGGCTGGGTAGCCAGGTACTGGCTCACAGGATGCATCCAGTCTTGCCCAAGCCTTTCCATTTGACCATTGGGGCCAAAGAGACCATCACCTGCATTCCCCTGCCTTTCACACTAGCCCTCTGAGATCTCTGGTCACTGCTGATATTCTCCAAGTCTCCCTTGGCAATATCATTCATGGCCACATAGATGAGAGAGAAGGGGTTATAATCGAAGGGCTGGACAGCACCTGCACAACCCCTTGAAAGCTTGTATTTTTCATGATCCTACAAGTTGGTTATACAAACGTCAAGCAACATAACAACACTGATACTCAATTTGAGAAACGGAGAAAAAATAGTGGTAAAAATGAAAGAAAAAAGAAACAGGAACAGTTAAAGAGCTAAGAGAGAAATCAATCTCCAAGCTGAAAAAGTTTGATCCAGTTTTACAAACAGATACAAGAAAGAAAATAATTACGTAATAATCAGTACATGTTCCAAAAGGTATATCAAGTCATTACCTTGAAAAAATAATAATAATAAAAATATTTTCATTAATAACAACTGAAAGGGAGAAAAGATACATGTAGCAAGAAATAAGCTTTTCACAATATTCTGGTGATATTTTCTATTTAATTAGGCATGAAAAGAAAATATGATTTATGAATGATAACACAATATAACTTGGTTTCACCATTCAGTTAAGAAGATGTTCTTTACAGAAAGACTAAATTAAAAAATAAGTAAGTCAGGTTTCGTAAATTAGATTATTGTACAGAGCAATGCATTCCATTAAAATCCTTAACAATTTCAGTCATTCAAACCCCAGCTGTGCCTCTGTAATAAAATTAAGTAGTAAAATAGAAGACAGAGTCCCATTGATTTAATATATGATTTTTGTATATCATGATACTACATACCACAAAAAAAGTCTATAATATATTAAAAAACCCCAACAAAATGACTGAAAAATGAAGCAGAAGATCAAAAAATGGTATTAGCCCGTGCCTCTCTTGAATATTCTGTGCAGTCAGGTTCCTTCTACTGATTATATAAGGAACATGAACATTTAATTGAGGAGAACTATTTCACTTGACCTCTAAAACTTCAGGGAAATTTGGTGCGTAAGTGAGAGAAGCTAGTTCATACACAGAATTAGTCATTTTATTCTGCTTCTCTTAGAACATTCATCCCTATAGTTTGAGTGCTTCGTTTATTTTCATAAACTGCAAATCAAGTGGAGTATTATCCTCATTTTACAGAAGAAGTAAGCCTTAAGTAATATATTAAAGGCAAAAAGATATTATTTGGGTATTTAGTTTGTTTGGTATCTAGTCCTTTTTTGGCCAGTTTTCTCCAAGTATGGTAGCGTATTATAGGATTTTCTATATTAAAGAACAGTTTGCACTGAATTTACCTGGATTTGTGAATGCACTAGGAATCTATTAATCACTATGCAAGGTCTCTGGTTGAAAAACCAAAAAAGAGGGATGTAAACAGTTCTTGTGAAAAATTTGGGCTAAACAATTTGTTCTTTTATCACATAGAGGCTGAGGAGCAGAAGCAAATTAATACACAGTGGTATATTTTTCTGTCAGGAAATGCCGATTCACTAGGATTGAAATATTTTGGCAAGAGGTATTGCAGAAGCCACATCTTCTTACCAGCTCACCTTTTTAATTTAGAACTATCTTTCTCCTTAAGAAGTGATACCTACATTTCCTCTACACAGAAAAAGACATGATACAGAATGTACAACACATTAAACAAGATATTTCCAGATGTGCAAGGTGAGGAATTTGGGTAGTGTCTGTGCCATTTACACAGCCTTGGTGAGACAATGTCTGGAACATGTCAACCATGCTCAAAAGAAATAATTCCACCCTGTAAGAGTCAAGACTAGGACTAAGACGATAGCTAGGGAAATGGAGATCCTTTGTAACAAAGACTGACCGAAAGAGCTTGCTCAGTGCCCCTCTACCGCTGCACTAGTGATAAGAACTTTCTTAAGCTGTTCTTAAGTAGTCCTTTAAAATGAGCAATCAAAAAACATCCCCAAAACTACTTTCATGTGGAAGCTTTCTAGATGTGTGTAAAGAAGAATAAGCCTCTTGTCTTCAATTTCAGAAAACTGGACTCGATGTTCTATTCCAGTCAGATATGACACTCATGATCCTTAGAACAGACTTTGGTAAAAAAAAAGTATAATAAAATTGTAATTTTATCTTACATATTCTAAAAGTTTAGGGCTTGAGGGGAAAAAAGAGGTATTTTACTGAGATTTTACATGTGCACTTTCTAAGATTTAAGCAACAGCAAGAAAATAGAAAAGCAGAAATATCATCGTATTGACACCTACATAATGCTTCAGCAAGGCTAAGCCTGTGTTTGCTATGCAGCTTTCTGTTATATGGCTTTGGAATCTTGGCTTCCATTATACATATTGGGTAAAAGTGCTTATTAGGAAGATTATACCTTTCCTCTGCTTGCCATTGATTAACCACTTTTGCTCTGATGGATCTTTCTAACCATCCTATCCTCCCTCCTTTCCCTTCCCACCCTTCCATTCCCCTAAATCATAATTCCATTCTTGTCCAACTTCCTTCTTACCTAACTTCAATTCTTCTTTCCAGTCTTCATTTCCTTTTCCCAGCTCTCTCTGAGTTCCAGTTATGACTTCCAACTTACCCCCTTTTCTACATGGAGACCCATAATTAAGAACATACAAGAAGTAAACCTTGAGGTCATCCTGTGACTTTCAGCACCTAGAGACAGATTTTACAGCATCTTAGCTTTTTTAGAATTTGCTACAATGGTCTGAGCACAATTTTGGCCTGAGAAAATATCATTGTCACTGCTCACATTAGTACCTGGTGACATGAAGGAACTCATAGTGCTCTCCCACTCTGATAGACAGTATAGACATAGTCTAATTTGTGAGAAGTTTGACAGTGTTTGATGAAAATAAAATCTTTGGCAGGTCAGTTTCGAAAACGAGAATTCCTATCAGCAAGTAAAAATTGCAGTTTTCAAGACTGGCCAGTATCTAGCTGATACAAAAGGATCCATTGCTCCCTTGCAATGTGATACCCTTGCTCTGAACCATGGAAACACTAGAACTGCTTAAGAGGAAAGCAGCCAGACACTTTCATCATGCAGAAAAATACTTTATTCATTACCACTTTCTTGGAAATTACTGAATAGTCTTCATTTTATTTTTCCACAGTTGTCAATTGTTGAGTAACTTTAAAAAACAGTACAAACAGGCCTACCTAAAATAAATGCAAACTGAAAAATACTAGCAAAAAACTAACAAAATCAAGACTAGTGGTAGGTTTTAAGCTCTCAAACAATAAATAGGCTACTACAACCTCTGTATCTGAAAGCCTTTTTGTACGTTTATCTTTGTATTGGTTCCAGCTGAGATGGAGTTAATTTTCTTCATAGCATCTCATATGGTGCTGTGCTTTAGATTTGTGACAAAAACAATGCTGATAACACACTAATGTTTTAGCTATGGCTAGGCAATGCTTGCACAGCATCAAGGCCTTCTCTGTTTCTAACTCTGCCCCCCCAGTGAATAGATTGGGGGTGTGCAGGAGTTTGGGAGGGGACACAGCCAGGCACATGACCCAAACTAATCAAAGAGATATTCCATGCCATATAATGTCATGCTCAGCAATAAAAAAGAGAGGAGCAGGGTTTGAGTAGGTTAGCTGTCTTCTGCTCAGGCATGGCCTAGGCATTGGTCTACCTATAGGAGGTGGTGAGTGATTGCCTTTGCATCACTTATATTGTTTTGATTTGTTTTGTTTCTTTCTTTCTTCTTCCACTTCTCCCTCAGTTATTAAACTATTTTTATCTTGACCCATGAGTTTTGTCACTTTTATTATTCCTTTCATCTTCCACCATCCCACTGGGGGTCAAAAGGTAAGCAAGTGAGTGGCTGTGTGGTGCTTAGCTGCATACTGAGGTTAACTCACAACAAACTTAAACATCTATTTTCAAGAAAAGGAAATAAATGTGAGCATTGTTAATAAAAATATGACCTCATCAGAAGTGTTTCCTTTTTGTAAATATCCTTTCATTTGTTTTGTACACTAGACAGAAATCAATTTACACAACCAATTTCAAGAGGAAGAATGCTAAGACTGTCAAGCTGTTATGACTGAAGATCATCTATACTAGATGATGGAATGAAGTCAGTCTTGATACTATTGATATACTCTTGGTACTATTATTATAAACGTACCTCAACAAGAAATGCCCATGGTCTTCATTTGACAATGCATCAGACTAAGAAAAATAGGAAAGACATGTTACATAGCTTTCATAGAACATTACTTGGAAGTGTAACTTGGGTGAAAAGTTGGAGCATTAGACCTTTCAACTTTCAACTTTAAATGATCAATGACCTAGGTTCTTCTTTCTTTCTTTTTTTTTTTTTATTTTCTCTTTTTTTTTCTTTTTCCCAAAACAGTTCTACATCCTAAGTGGACTAAGGCCATATCTGAATTATGTTACAGTTTTTTATATCTGTGTAGACTGAGTACCTTTGCATAGGAAATTGGACACTGTGAAAGATAGTGGTAGAGTGCCAGGCAGGTGGAACCAGACCTAGGAAATACTCTCAGATCAGCTGTCATACAGCTCTGTTTCTCTATATAAATCCCACAGCAGTTATCTGATTTATGGAAGCTTCACTATGAAGCCCCAGCTAACTCTCCTGACACGTCTGTGAGTTACATTCAACTGCACGCTGAACTCCCTTGCAAGTCAAAGAGAGTTCTGCACAAAATTTTAAACGTGTAATGTAGCTCGAAGGTGACTTTTCTTTAAGGAACAGTGGCTTACTAGGAGAGTTTAACAAACTGAGCAGGGCTTTCAAGCAGACAAAGCTTGAGGCAGGATTCAGTAGGCTCTGACAATCAATATTTCTCACAGAGTGTGGGGTGTATTTTACTATTTCCAGCAGCACACTTTGAACTGATCATATTGAACCCTGGATTCTGTAACTGGCCTGAAAGTAGAAATAAACCCCACTTATCTGTAATCTTTTATGGCATCAACAGCCCTTGTCTTTATTTTATCATGTCAACTTCCCTGCTCCTTGTATAATGACACAATTAAGCATATCTATTTATGTATGTAACTTTTTCATGATGAAGTAAAAATGTGGGAGTTAAAATATTTTTCTGTGCTTTAAACAAAACACTAGAAGATGTGTTTGTTGATTGACTGAAAATAATATATTATAATGTCTGATACCACAAAGAAACTCAGAAAAGAACACTTTAATTGGCATGTTGTGATTTATGGTAAGATGTCTGATGACCATACAAAGAAGTAATCACAGTCCACAGCAATAACTGTGCAAATGGTATGGTCAGATAGATGGACTGAGGGATCGTTAGAAAAGGTAATAAATTTCATACCATATGAAAGAGAGACTTTATCATTGATGAAATATTCAGTAAAGCTTCATCCTGCAAGGTGCCAAGCACCTGCTGAGAGCAGGCCTTTGCCTTCAGACTTACTCTCATTGAAGCTAACAGAAAAGCTTTCTAAAGGCTTCGACATTCCTTCGAGGCACAACTTTGTGCTAAAAGRTAGTTAGGCATGATCCCTTTTCCAGATACCTAATTTATCTGGTGGTTATGCCACCTTAGTATGTGTTGTCTCTGAGTTTCTTCTCTGTGAGCTACAGTGAGAAATAAAAAAGGAATGAGCCTGGAGAGAACGCACTAAACATACTAATTATTGTTCACTGCTATAGAATGTAACTTATAATCTATTTTAGAGTTTCCATAATAAAACTGCTGAATATTTTAAATAAAAAATATGCAGTGTATTTTCCTATAATTTCCCCTGTTCTTAATGTTGATAAAGTACCCTTTATGACCCTTATATGCTGTTAATACAAGGGAAATGCTCCAGAAACATCCAAGTTTCAAAACCCTGGACCACTGTAATACAATATATGTGTGTGTTCTTCAGGAGAAGAGTTCAGAGATGAAAAACAGGTCCTCTTTCCCTTGCTGTTCTTCAACCTCTTTATCATAGAATCATAGAATCATTAAGGTTGGAAAAGACCTCTAAGATCATCGAGTCCAACCATCATCTATCATTACAGAATCAAGTGTGTTACCAAGGAAGTTAAAAAAAGAAAGACACAAAGAAAGAAAAATGTTCATGAGTATTAGGAACACCATTTCCCTGAGAACCCCCCCAGCCATGAACCAATACTTAACTGGTAAGGCAGTGAATAAAATCTCATTCACTGAATCTCATTCAAAGCTCTTATGATATTTGATAATATTTATCTGTAAAGTACCAAAATGAGGGTCCTGAGGAAACAAAACAAAAGTTATTTAACCTTTTTCAATCTTGTTTGTACCATAATACACTATCTATATTGCAGTGCAGCCAAGTATACTGACCACAGAGATGGAAGTTTGAATTTTAGGGGACGGTGAACACTAATTTTTCCTTTGTTGTAGAAAAAAAGTGCTCAACAACTTTTTGCTGAGCTACTGTTCAATACGAGCCAAGCTGTTCACTTAGTCTTCAAAATTTGTTACCTGCAGCTTGTGAACTAACATACTAATTTGACAAAATTATAGCAGACAAAAACATATAAGGACATTTATCCATGTCTTCCTAAGAGTTTCTTGGGTGAATTTGGGGGAAAGGGAAAAGGTTACTGGAGAACAGTATGTAGAGGAGCTGTTTTCTTATGAGTGAGGATTTCCTTAGTTCAGCATCCAGCTCTCAAAGACTACCAGGACCAGCAAATAAAACATATTTCCCAAATACCTCATAAAACAAAAATATGTTAGCATTTTGTCTTGGTTTAACCCTCGCCAGCAACTAAACACCATGCAGCCGCTCACTCACCACCCCTGCTTCGGTAGGATGGGGGAGAGAATCAGGAGGGCACGAGCAGGAAAACTCACAGGTTGAGATAAAAACAGTTTAATAATTGAAATAAAACAAAGTAGAACAGTAACAATAACAGTGATAACAACAATAATAGAATATACAGAGCAGGCGACGCACAATGCAACTGCTCACCACCTGCCAACCGAAGGGTTACCCGATACGCTAGAGCCCGTCCCATGACGCCAGAGCTCTCCCCCACACTTAGTTTTTATACTGAGCATGACGTTACATGGTACGGAATACCCCATTGGCCAGCTGGGTCAACCACCCCGGCTATGCTCCCCCCGCCAGCTTCCCATGCACCTGGCAAGGCATGGGAGGTTGAAAAGTGCCCGGTGCAAGCACCACCCAGTAACAACCAAAACATCAGTGGGCCATCAACGCTCCTATTATACCAAACCCAAAACACAGCACCCCCCCCAGCTACTGAGAAGAAAGTTAACTCTGTCCTAGCCGAAACCAGGACACATTTGTATCAGGGGTTGTTATTCTAAAGAATAAAAATACCTTACTTTTTTAAAAGACCAGCAACTGACACCATATATTATATACCTTTCTTCTTCCCTTTAACCCTTTGAGATGAAAATGTATGAATTTTCCTTTTCCTCTTTTTTCCAAATCAGACCCAACTATGAGAGTCAATTCATCTTCCAGCCTCTACGAGATATAAATAAACAGTAACTTACCTGTCATGCAATAAATTGAATCACATTTCAAATGTTTTTGTAGGAAGGGCTATCTGGCTTTTTGACGGGTAAAAGTATACACCATCATATTAATGCTATTCAGGTTCTGTATTAGGGTTTTGTCAGCAGAAGTCATTGGAGATTCTTTTGAAATAGGTATCCTAACACTGGTTAGATAAACCCAACAAACAGCCACATTACTGCATGGAAATAAAAATATATTTACTGACTCCCAAGCAATTTCTTTAAACTGCTCTTAGGCCCAGTCAGCAAAAAATATTTTGAAGGGTGTTAAGACATTGATGAGAAATAGTATCTACCAACAAGTACATATAAATTAAGTGAAACAGTTCACAATCTTTTATATAAGCTTATAAATTTTAAGAACCCTGTTACCATCCTTTCTCTCCTTTTTTTCTCACATAAACCCCAACCTAAACTAAAAACTGTTTTAATAGGTGTTAATAAGTTATTAAACTGGATGTTTTGGAAGAGGCTTATATAGCAATACTTTTCATTTGTGTCTGCATATATTCTTGTACTGCTTGAATCATTTTTTGTGGTATACCTATCTTTATCTGTTATGAACTTAGGAAGATGTGTTCAGACAAACACGCTGCCAGTATGGCACTGATGAAACTATACTTTCAGTGAGCAGGGAACTGGAAGCTTGATCAGTCAGGATTAACCTGAACTGTACTTTATATCCAGGTGGTGTCATGTCTTTGATTCTTAATTTCTGGTTACTACAGTCTCTTTCCCACCTGTACACACTGTTCTTTTTCCATGAAGATTTGTGTGAATAATATGGCATGTGGTAAGCATCCAGATTTTGCTATGGAGTGAGAATGTGTGCAGACTGAATCCAGAGAAATGGGGTCAGTAGTGCTCCCAGTTTTCACAGTGGACAGAGCCAAAAAGAGCCTGGACAATTGTTCAGGCTATACTTCGAAGGCTAAGAAATCCACATCTGAACATAATCTCTGTGAATAAATCAATACCAAGTTTCCTTTCTTGTTAGTCCAGGTTTTAATTTTTTATGGTTTTTTAATCACTTTAGCATCTGCAATAGCACAGAAAATATTATTCATATACAGTATATACATATTCACAGAGGTTTTAACTTTGCAGTTCCTAGGTAATCATCCTTTCAGTGATGATCAAGTTGGCCTGATTAGGGTCAGAGTAGCTGCACTACAAGGATGAACAGCAGTCAGTAGTCAGGGCTAAGTTAATAACGTAGGATGAGAGACACCTGTTTCAAGTCAAGTAAGCAGAACTTCAGCTCCTAGATGTCAAACGTGTTTGAGCCAGTGAGCATTGTTGGTCCCACCACCCTCCCCTTATAGATTCTGCATTACAAAAGTATGTAAAGAAGTAGTGATTTGCTCCCAGCACTAAGAAAGGAAAGAATGCAAAACGCATTCATATTCATCCCTTAAAAAAACTATATCCTGTATGTAGTTCATAAGCTAACAGGAGTTAAAAAACAGTAAGCAAACTGTCTTGAAAATATGTATCAACCAATTCACAAGTAAAATGAGGGTGTGGATCATTAGGAAAGGATCTCAAGGCTCTGCCAAGATGTAGAAATCCATAAAAGTCTGTTCTTATAAAATCTAGTAAATCAAAGTATATCTCTTCTCACTTGAAGACCTCAACTTCTTGCTAGTGATACCATCTGATTCTTTATTTCTCCACAAAACTCTCTATACTCATATACTTCTTGTTCAGAGTTTGTAGCTCTATATTCATTGTAGTATGATATAAAACTATTTTCTGCAACCAGGACAGTTATGTGTCTATGATGGGTTGACCCCAGCTGGCAGATAAGCTCCCATCCAGTCACAGTTTATGCCACCCCCRTGGGATGAAGGAGAGAATCAGAAGGGCAACAGTGAGAAAACTCACGGGTGGAGATAAAGACGTTAAATAGGTGAAGAAAAGATATGTGTGCAAGCAAAGCAAAATCAGCAGGCAGATGTTCAGCCGCTTCCAGGAAAGCAGGACCTTAGTATGTGTAACAGTGTCATGGTTTAACCCTGGCA
This sequence comes from Phoebastria nigripes, assembly GCA_035582835.1. Taxonomy (NCBI): domain Eukaryota; kingdom Metazoa; phylum Chordata; class Aves; order Procellariiformes; family Diomedeidae; genus Phoebastria; species Phoebastria nigripes. The sequence continues at coordinate 159,398 of JAYKAV010003448.1, forward strand.
GCACCTAAACACCACGCAGCCGCTCGCTCACCCCCCCGCTCCGGTGGGATGGGGTAGAGAATCGGGAGGGCACGAGCAGGAAAACTCGTGGGTTGAGATAAAAACAGTTTAATAATTGAAATAAAACAAAGTAGAACAGTAATAGTAACAGTGATAACAACAGCAACAACAACAATATACAAAGCAGGCGATGCACAATGCAATTGCTCACCACCCGCTGAAACGAACGAGAGCCCAGGACCCAGCCCCCCCCCCTTAGTTTTTATACTGAGCATGACGTCGCATGGTATGGAATACCCCATTGGCCAGCTGGGTCAACCACCCCGGCTATGCTCCCCCCGCCAGCTTCCCATGCACCTGGCAGGGCATGGGAGGCCGAAAAGTGCCCGGTGCAAGCACCACCCAGCAGCACCCAAAACATCAATGGGCCGTCAACGCTCCTATTATACCAAACCCAAAACACAGCACACCTTCCCCAGCTACTGGGAAGAAAGTTAACTCTGTCCCAGCCGGAACCAGGACAAACAGTTACTTGGGAAAACACACATCATAATCACGAACATACCCCCTTCCTCCTCCTTTCCTTGAGCTCTTATTGCTGAGCACAATGTCGTATGATACAGAATATCCTTTTGGTCAGGTTGGGTCAGTTCCAGTTGTGTCCCCTCCCAAAATCTTGCCTGCTTGCTGGTGGGGGCAGAGTGAGAAACAGAGAAAGCCTTGATGCTGTGTGAGCAATAGCTAAAACACTGGTGTATTATCAACACTCTTTTGGTCACAAATCCAAAATGCAGCACCATTCGTTCTGCTGTGAAGAAAATTAACTCCACCCCAGCCAGATTCAGTACAGCTACCTATGGTACTTTTTTGCATGAGTTAAGTAAAGCACTCAAATTGCTCCCACCAGTAGGTGAAAGTTCTTCCTTGGTTTAGGTTGAGTCTTCTTTAAAATATTATATACACCAAAATTTAACCCATCTTCCCACAGCTGCAGCTAGATTTGCTGATACATAGTTTCACAGACCCTGCTTTGATCCCTACTTAAATACAAGTAACATATTAGCCGGCCTCATGCCCTTAAAAACTTCTGTCTGTAGCCAACAATCACAACTATCAGATACACACTTTCCTATTTATTTCCTTCACTACATTTTTTTACAACAATGGGGTATAATTTACCTGTTTCTAAATGCAAAAATTATTTCAATATCACCAACTTCCTACCTGTTACAGGACTTTCTCCTCACCCATGGAAAACTGTCAGGATGAAGCAGGGGCTGGCGGCTCCCTGGGTTCAGGGACCAGGAGCGGTGGGGGCTCCCCAGGGGTCCATCAGGACAGCGCCTGGCAGYCAGGGCCTGTCCCACCACCCCAGCCAGGAGCAGGGCAGCTGGGGGGCACCAGGGCAGCCGCAGCCCTGGGCATGGGGCACCTCCCTGGGGATAGCGACATGGGTGGGCCCAGCTCAGCAGGGCCCATGGCGGGGCAGGGCAGGGCTGTGGGGAGCTGGAGACTGGCCTTGCTGCGGTGTCTCTGGGGCAGCGGCTGATGGCCCCGGGGGGCTGACATGGGGTCCTGGGATATGGGCAGGGTGGGGAGAGGCCTCAGGCTGAACAGGGACACTATGACCTAGCAGTGCCCTCAAGGCCCTGACAAAAGTTGTCTCTGCAAGTAATTTAACTCTTTCATGAATTATTTCAATCACAGTCTTAAGTACATCACTTTCTCCTTTATTAATTATCAAAATGTGCTGCCTTGTGTCAAAGTCAACTTTCATTTTTCCATGGAGCTGCATAAATGAATTTTTTTTTCCTAAAATTAAAATCAATGTCAGAATTCTGGGAATATATATGATATTATGAGTTATATGTTCTATATTCTATATTTCACTTTATGTACATGTTTTATGCACATATTACACATATTACATATCTTTGCGTGGTGGGYTGACCCTGGCTGGCTGCTAGATCCCCACCCAGCCACTCTCTCACTCCCCCTCCTCACCAGGACGGGGTGCGGGGGGGAGAAAATGAGATATAAATGGTTGTGAGTTGACATAAAGACTGGGAGATCACTTGCCAATTACCGTCATGGGCAAAACAGATTTGACTTGGGGTCTTCTCAACGTGCTTGCAGGGCAATCTGTGCTCTGGCGCCTGGAGCACTTCCTCCCCTACTTCTTCTCTCACCTTGGTGTTGCCTCTGTTTTTTCTCACTCTTTTTTGTCCATCGTCCCTCCCCACATCTGGCATTTTTTGCCCTTCCTTAAATACATTTCCCCAGAGGCTCCACCACCTTGGCTGCGGGCCTCAGCTGTGCCCTGCGGGGGGTCGGTTGGAGCCGGCTGGAACCGGCTGTGTCCGGCACGGGGCAGCCCCGGCCTCTCCTCACAGAGGCCGCCCTGCAGCCCCCCCACTGCCAATAGCTTGCAACAGACACCGTATACACTGTCTGGAGTTTTGTTTAGCTTCCCATCAAAGACCCATTTTAAATTTAAATTGTAAAGCTTTTGTTTGAGAGAATATTAAGCCCAATAGTTTCTACTGAATTTTAGAATGGAAAGAGGATGAGAGAGGAAAAAAGAATGTTTATTACCTTTGCTGGATACTAACATTATGCTTGTCATTCTCATATTCATCGCTCTTTTTACCTCAAAGTGTCTCAGAAGGCATCACACAAATACAAAGGGAAATCAGCCTAGCTCATAGCTGTAGTATGCACATGCAGAATAAATACCTGATAGTAGGTTAAGTAATAGAGGAGAAGGAACTGAAACTATCAGCCAACACAAAAGAATTTAATAACTGATGAAATGCCAAAGAAGCAAATTCAATAAATTATCAACAAAAATGAATACATATTCTTCCATCTAAAATGCCTTTTTCCTCTCTAAATTGCAGAAGCTTTTTTATACTTGTCTCACTGTACACTGTGTCTTCTTTATCTTTCTAAGCCTGAAGACAATACATTGTTTGTTTCCATCCTCTCGTGTAATATAGGATCTTTACTGTTCTCAAATGCTGGGTAGCATTCTAGCCCTCGTAAGTCAGTGGGAATGTTATTATTTCTCATTCATAATATCTAATTCTATCCTGTAACCATCTAGGTGCCTAATGCTTAGTCATTCCATTTAATATATTTTCTTTTCTGTATTTCTTTCTTTTCTATATAAATATATTTTCTTCTCCATGCAACTGTGATATAAACACTAATAAATACAGCTGTGCTGTAGGCAGTATTGTGCAATTGTGTGAAAACCTTTGCAAACTTGTAAAAAAAACCTTGCAATCTTCCATGATGCATTCTGTGATGGTTTTAGTAGCAAAACAAGCAAACAAACATTATTTCTGGATCTAAACATAGTGAGAAAGGCCTTTGAATTATTTTCTGTTTGATGGTTTCTGAGCTTCATAATAAACTCACTCATTGAAGGCTTGATCAATAAAAGAGGGAGTTTTAAAACTCCCATCAAAATATGCAGCAGCAGGAAGTAAAATGTATAGGAGTTTAATAAAGAGAATAACCCACTTCAGATCACATTTGCCACTCAGGTGAGACTGACAAAACCTCAAAATCTAGAAATTATTATTTTGTTAGTATTCAAAATATTTTTATAAATATCCCTCTTGAGAACTTTCTCGGGGGGGAGATAATTAATACTCAGATTTGCAAATGGTGGACATGACAGGAGAGGGAAGAAGAGGACATATTCCTGTCCTTGACAAAATACAGTTCCTCCTCCTAAACTAAATATGTTAAGATAATAAAATAATGAGTAATAAAATAAAGATTTTAAAGGCATATACATGTATTGCTAAACCACAGGACATTATTTACTCCAAAAGTAATTTTTCTTATGGCTATACTACCAACTCTAAGAAATTATTAGAAAAGATATTTGTAGATTTTTAATATGAAAGATAGTATAAACAGGCCAATATATAAATATGCTCTTTTTTGAAATGGCTTTTATATCATATTAGCACTCAGCTGTTAGCAGCTAGAACAGGCAAACTAAGAAGTGCAGGTATTCAATTGTATTTGTCAGTGTTATATATGAGACAACACAGTATTCCTCTATTTTCTGGCAGTGTGTGTTAGAAAGGAAAAGCAAAGATGCATTGTTACTCACTTCTACAAACACACACACACACAAAGGAAGCAACCCATGTAGTCACATAAAGTAACCTAGAGACAGCTAATTTTAACAGCCTATCACAATTTGCATAAATTGAGATCACAGATGCAAGATATTTAGTTTCAGCCAGCACTGTGGCGCTGTGTCAAAATTCAAATACAATGATATATATTATCAAATAACTCACAACAACTATTATAAATTATTCTGTTGATGTAAATTAACACTTGAGAATAAAAACCTTACAAGTACCAGATGCAGCCAACAGAGAAAATAAACACAAACTTCTTCTCATATTTAGGCTGATCATTAGGTTTAGACTTGTTCATAAAAATACTGTGATCTGTTACTGGTAAGGGTCCACATCTGTGCTTCTGAGTTTACTCTGTAATATACGCGAACCAGAAGAATGCCTTGTGCCTGTCCAGTTCTATTTGTTATAATGAATGGTACTCTGACTTCACAACAAAAAATATCATGAAATGTTCAGAAATATATTGAATATGATACACGTAAGAAAATCTGGAAAACAAAGTAAAAGCTATTCTACAACTGTACTAGAATACTCGTGCCTCTTACAGAGTAGCCTTTTATTCTGTCAAGCAAGTCCTGTTAGTGATCACTGATCACTGTAAGTGGGAACTATTTTCTGTGAGTATGATGCGATAGTCAAAAAAAGGAGGTGATGCAGAACTCTAAGAGATGTGGATCCTGTATATCTTGTTCCTCATAACTTAGCTATTTAATAATGGAGATTCTTGACTGAGAGGTGCTGCTTTGTAAAACCACTTTGATTAATTTTTGTATTGCTGGAAAAAAAGCAGATATGACATTGGCTGAATAAGTGGTCCACAAATTAGGTTTATATCTGACATGCCAGCTTTAGTCTATAGACTTCTTATTACACTTTCTTATAGTCTAAAGACTCCTCACAGTCCTTACGCAGCATCCATATGTATTGGGTTTACATGGCAAGGTTTTGGTAGTGAGCAGGGAGCTGCAGAGGTGGCTTCTGTGAGAAGACACTGGAAGCTGACGCAGGTTGTCCCTCTGCAGCCCATAGAGGTCCACGGTGGTGCAGATATCCACCTGCAGCTCATGGAGGACCCCACGCTGGAGCAGGTGGATGTGCCTAAAGGAGGCTGTGACCCCGTGGAAAGCCCGCACTGGAGCAGGCTCCTGGCAGGACCTGGTGCCCTGTGGAGAGGAGCCCATGCTGGAGCAGATTTTCTGGCAGGACCTGTGACCCCGTGGTGGACCCACACTGGAGCAGTCTGTTCCTGAAGGACTGCACCCCATAGAAAGGACCCATGCTGGAACAGTTCGTGAAGAACTGCAGCCCATGGGAAGGACCCACATTGGAGAAGTTCATGAAGGACTGTATCCCGTGGGTGGGACCCCACGATGGAGCACGGGAAGAGTGTGAGGAAGAAGGAGTAACAGAGACAACATGTGATGAACTGACCGCAACCCCCATTCCTCATCCCCCTGTACCACTCGGAGGGGAGGAGGTAGAGAAAATCAGGAGTGAAGTTGAGCCTCGGAAGAAGGGAGGGGTGGGGGGAAGGTGGTTTTAGATTTGTTCTTATTTCTCATTATCTTACTTGGATTAATTGGCAACAAATTAAATTAATTTCCCTAAGCTGAGTCTGATTTGCTCGTGCCAGTAACTGGTGTGTGATCTCTGTCCTTATCTTGACCCACAAGCTTTTCATCGTATTTTCTCCCCCTGTGCTGTTGAGAAGGGGCAGTGATAGAGCAGCTTCGTGGGTACCTGGAGGCCACCCAAAGTCAACCCACCACACCATAATAACTAAAAAGTTTTGTTCTTGCTATTATTACTACATTCTACTTCTTTTTTGTGCTTTTTAATAACATTTGTTATAACAAGAAATTAATTCAGAAAATGTTTACTCATAAGCTTATTTGCCTAGTTCAGATTACAATAGAACTGTGGGCCTCAGTTATTACAAAAGAATGTCGTGCATGTAAGAACAGATAGATCATAATACAATTTTCAGTTTGGCTAAGAAGTGAGCTAAGAAACTGAACAATCTAAATGCACTATTCTTTTTCTTGTATTTTTTTTCTTTCTTACATTTATAGTTCTCATTTTTTAGCTTAATCTGGTTTGACTTAAAAAAACCAATGAAAATATCTCTGTATCTAAGAGAACTGCGGATTTTAAGCATTGTTTTGCACATGGATGACAAATAACACAGAACTGTGTTTTCAAGTGTTTAGAATCCACAAAACAGGTATCTTTCTTTAAAAAATATTTCTTAGAATTGCTATTTAGGTAACTGAGATGATACAAATGATGTACAAAACTGCCCAGCACTTAGAGATCTCATTTTGTCATTTTGTCCATGTTCCACACCCCCTTCCAAAAATCAGGAGAAGCAATAATGGCATTTTGAGCCCAACTGATCTTTGCAGCCCCAGATTCTATGGGCTGTGCTTTATGCTTGTTCCTGAAAATAAGGCAGATATGTCTGGAGCCAATAAAGTATTGTTTCTAAAGATTTGCAGTGGTTATATCTCTTGCCTCAGGAATTGATCTGAAAAGCAGAGGACCACAATCATATGGAAAGCCCAAGGCAAACAGTTCTGGCTCCCCTTGAAATAACATTAAAACACTGAAGAAGTTAAGGTAGTGACAGTGGACAACATATTTTAAATAAGACCTTAGGTGCAATGCTGCTGGCAAGAAATAAATCAAGTCGTTCACAAGGCTAGGAATATTCTGTGCTAAAGTGTTTATTCTATTTTTAAAGAAGTCACAGATCATTAAAAAGAAGGCATATCCCCTTAAAACTAATCAAAATTATTATACTAGAGAACAGTACTAAATTCTGGTATACTAGGTATAAAAAAGTACTAAAAGGGCATGGAAGTCTGGAATAGCACAAATTAAACCTAGCCACAATATTCAGCACAAAAGAGTTGTGGTTTCTTTTTTCTGGTCCCAACACATTTCTCTTATCAAAGACTTTAGAATTTGCTACCTTTCTATCTCTATTCAATGAGATTCATGTTCCATTACTAGCAGATTCTATACAGCCCCATAATGGTCTTAGGACCATTGTGTCATACACTTCATAAAAAAAGCACCACCTAAATATCTGAACTCATTTATTTTCTCAGAGTCAGAACACGAATCTGTACATGGTGCATCTCTTTTCAGACTTATTCCTTTTCAGAAAAATTCTGAGCCAATTATTATGCAAGACATAATTACTTTTCCTTGGGCATGTCACTTAAAAAGCAATTTATCTCACTTAATTTTAGCCATGCCTTAATGATAGGCATCTGGCTTGTGATAGTGTCTAGGATCTTTCTTTCCAGAGACATCTGTCTCTCTGCACTAATTATGATGAGGTCCTGGATGGATAGTTTAGATTAGATGCCTAATTTTTGAAAGCTGAAACCAGAGAGATTATCATCCCTCTTGCTACCACAAGGGTGCTTTATGTAAGAGTGTTACCATAGTGATTTACAAGAGCATAAAAAAACAACTTTGCCTACCTTTGAACCAGAGATGCAATTACATAAAAAATTTGTTAATGTGACACTAAATCTGAGCAAGCATATCCTGAATTTCAGAAGGGCTTATGACCAAGGGTCACACCTGTGTAAGCCACATTCTTTCACCTTCTCTTCATCTCTAGTTGTAAGGAATATTTCTTGCAGGTATCACAGAATCATAGAAAAGTCTAGGTTGGAAGAGACATCTGGAAATCATCTGGTCCAACCTTTGTTTGAAAGTAAAGCCTTGGACTGGGTTAGCCAGGGTCCTGTCAAGCCAAGTCTGGAATATTTCCAGGGAGGAAGATTTCACCAGTTCTATGGGTGACCTAATTCAATGTTTAATTGTTCTCATGATAAAGAATTTTTTTCTTATATTCAGACAGAATTTGCCCTGAATTAGTTTGTGCCTGTTGCCTCTTACCCTATCACCATGTATCCCTGTGAAGAGGGAATCTCCACCTCCTTTATAATTGTTTTTAGGTATTGGAAGAGTGTAATTGGAGTCCCCCTAAGCCTTCTCTTCTCTGCTTTGAACAAACCCAATTCCTTCAATCTTTCGTCATATGTCAAATTTTCTAACCCTAATCACCCTGGTTGCCCTCCCTGGGATCCTTTCCAATTTTTCAATGTCTCTCTTGGACTGGGGAGACTGAAACTGGTGTGGCCTAACAAGTGCCAAGCAGAGCTGAGTAACCACCTTCCTTGATCTGTTCACTATACTCTTGCTGATGCAGTACAGGATATGGTTTGCCTTCTTTACTGCCAGGGCAGACATTGCTGGCTCATGTCCAGGTTGCTCACCAAAATGATCCCCAGGGCCTTTCCAGCAGAGCTACACCCCTGCTTTTCATACCCCAACCTGTTCTGATGCTTGGAATTATTCTTTCCCAGTTGCAGGACGTTATATTTATCCTTGTCGAACTTCATCGAATTCTTGTTGGCCCAGTTTTCCATCCTGTCGAGGTCTTTCTGTATGGTGACTCTTCCTTCTGATATATCTACCTCTCCTCCCAGTTTGGTGTCATCCACAAAGTTGATGAGGGTGCATTGAACCCCATCATCTCGACCATTTATAAAGATACTGAATACTAACAGATGCAGTATCAACCTCTGAGCAACTCCACTCATGAACAGGTGCTAGTTTGAACCATTAACTACCACCCTTTGAGCCCAGCAATTTAGCTCATTTTCCACCTATCCTGTGATCTGCCTGTCAATCCATATCTTAACCAGCTTGTCAACAAGAATGTTGGGGGAGATTGTGTCAAATGCTTTGTTAAAATCAAGATACACAACATCCACAGCTCTGTCTTCATCCACTAAGTAAACAGTGTCATCGCAGAAGACAATCGGGTTGGTCAAGAAGAATTTACCTTTGGTAAATCTGTGTGTCGTGGTTTAACACTGGCAGCACCTAAACACCACGCAGCCGCTTGCTCACCCCCCCGCTCCGGTGGGATGGGAGAGAGAATCGGGAGGGCACGAGTAGGAAAAATTGCGGGTTGAGATAAAAACAGTTTAATAATTGAAATAAAACAAAGTAGAACAGTAATAGTAACAGTGATAACAACAACAACAACAACAATATACAAAGCAGGCAATGCACAATGCAACTGCTCACCACCTGCCGAACCGACGCGTGCCCGATACGAGAGCCCGTCCCGGGACCCAGAGCACCTCCATACACACTTAGTTTTTATACTGAGCATGATGTTGCATGGTATGGAATACCCCATTGGCCAGCTAGGTCAACTGCCCCAGCTATGCTCCCCCCACCAGCTTCCTCTGCACTTGGCAGGGCATGGGAGGCCGAAAAGTGCCCGGTGCAAGCACCACCCAGCAGCACACAAAACATCAATGGGCCGTCAACGCTCCTATTATACCAAACCCAAAACACAGCACACCTTCCCCAGCTACTGGGAAGAAAGTTAACTCTGTCCCAGCCAGAACCAGGACAATATCCACCCCTTATTCTAGACCATCTACGTCATGCCCAGGTCTCACATTTTCCAATACATTCCAATGAATCATGATCATTTTTCCTGCCCTTCGATATATACACAGATGTCATTCCCTTAGTCTATGGGCCATCCCTCTAAAATATCCATTGMGTTCATTTAGTCCATGACTTTGGGCTCCATCTGTCACAGCACTCTTTCAGGGCAGGAGAGATGGTGTGTGGTGTTGGATTGTTGCATCCTGAAGCCAGTTCTGGTTCCATTATCACTGCACTCATCTGGTTTTCTCATCATTGCACTTTGCTCGGTTTCATCAGAGTTCCTTCTTCATTAATCTGGGTGATTCTTACTGCAACACCTTTGATATGACATACAGCATTATATAGCAATTAACATCACACAATTCAGTTCATTGGCTATTTTCACCGAAAATCAAATCTCCTTGAGGTACACATCGGACTTCCCCATCCTTTCGCATTACCCACCAAGTGCACCCAGGTCCTTGAGCAAAAGCAATCCCACGAATGGGTTTTCCCTTGCCTGAGGCAGGACTAGCCCAGACTGTCTTCCCCAGCATATTTTTAATGTGCACTACAGGGACTTTATCCCCATCTACAGTACGTAAGGGTTTTGACTGGGCAGGGCCAGCTCGGGTGACAGATCCCCTAGTGTTGASTAACCAGGTGGCTTTTGCTAAATGTCTATCCCAATGCTTGAATGTCCCACCACCCATTACTCTCAGTGTAGTTTTCAGCAGTCCATTGTATCGTTCAATTTTCCCGGAGGCTGGTGCATGATAGGGGATGTGATACACCCACTCAATGCCATGCTCTTTGGCCCAGGTGTCTATGAGGGTGTTTTGGAAATGGGTCCCGTTGTCTGACTCAATTCTTTCTGGGGTGCCATGTCGCCACAGCACTTGCTTTTCAAGGCCCAGGATAGTGTTCCAGGAGGTGGCATGGGGCACGGGATATGTTTCCAACCATCCGGTGGTTGCCTCCACCACAGTGAGCACATAGCGCTTGCCTTGGCGGGTTTGTGGGAGTGTGATATAATCAATCTGCCAGGCCTCCCCATATTTATATTTCAGCCATTGTCCTCCATACCAAAGAGGCTTAACTCACTTGGCTTGCTTGATGGCAGTGCATGTTTCACATCCATGGATAACCTGTGCAATAGTGTCCATGGTCAAGTCCACCCCTCGATCTCGAGCCCATCTATATGTTGCATCTCTTCCTTGGTGGCCTGAGGTGTCATGGGCCCACCGAGCTATAAATAATTCACCCTTATGTTGCCAGTCCAGATCCACCTGAGCCACTTCAATCTTAGCAGCCTCATCCACCTGCTGTTGTTTTGATGTTCTTCAGTGGCCCGACTCTTGGGTACGTGAGCATCTACGTGACGCACTTTTACAACCAGGTTCTCTACCMGGGCAGCGATATCTTGCCACAATGCGGCAGCCCAGATAGGTTTACCTCTGCACTGCCAGTTGTTCTGCTTCCACTGCTGCAACCACCCCCACAGGGCATTTGCCACCATCCATGAGTCAGTGTAGAGATAAGGTACTGGCCATTTTTCTCGTTCGGCAATATCCAAGGCCAGCTGGATGGCTTTCACCTCTGCAAAGTGGCTCGATTCACCTTCTCCTTCAGGAGTTTCTGCGACTTGTCATATAGGACTCCATACAGCAGCCTTCCACCTCCGATGCTTTCCTACAAGACGACAGGACCCATCAGTGAACAGGGCATATTGCTTCCCATTTTCTGGTAGTTGATTATACAGTGGGGCCTCTTCAGCACGTGTCACCTCCTCTTCTGGGGATATTCCGAAATCTTTACCTTCTGGCCAGTTTGTGATCACTTCCAAGATTCCTGGGCGACTGGGGTTTCCTATTCAGGCCCGTTGTGTGATCAGCGTGACCTACTTATTCCATGTAGCATCGGTTGCGTGATGTGTAGAGGGGACCCTCTCTTTGAACATCCAGCCCAGCACCGGCAGTCGGGGTGCCAGGAGGAGCTGTGCTTCAGTRCCAACCACTTCTGAAGCAGCTCGAACCCCTTCATATGCTGCCAATATCTCTTTCTCAGTTGGAGTATAGCAGGCTTCGGATACTCTGTATCCCCGATTCCAAAACCCCAGGGGTCGACCTCGAGTCTCCTCTGGTGCTTTCTGCCAGAGACTCCAGGTAGGGTCATTCTCCCTGACTGCGGTGTAGAGCATGTACTTTACATCTTGTCCTGCCTGGACTGGCCCAAGGGCTACTGCCTGAACTATCTCCCATTTAATTTGTTCAAAGGCTTGCTGTTGCTCAGGGCCCCATTTGAAATCATTCTTCTTCCAGGTCACTTGATAGAGAGGGCTTACAATCAGGCTGTAATCTGGAATATGCATTCTCCAAAAACCCACAACACCTAAGAAGGCTTGTGTTTCCTTTTTGCTAGTTGGTGGGGACATGGCTGTTATTTTGTTGATCACGTCCATTGGGATGTGACGATGCCCATCTTGCCATTTTATTCCTAAAAACTGGATSTCTTGTGCAGGTCCCTTGACCTTACTTTGTTTTATGGCAAAACCGGCCTTCAGAAGGATTTGGAGGATATTCTTCCCTTTCTCAAAAACTTCTTCCGCTGTGTTGCCCCATACAATGATGTCATCAATGTACTGCAGGTGTTCTGGAGCCTCACCCTGTTCCAGTGCRGTGTGGATCAGTCCATGGCAAATGGTGGGGCTGTGTTTCCACCCCTGGGGCAGTCGATTCCAGGTGTACTGAACGCCCCTCCACGTGAAAGCAAACTGTGGCCTGCACTCTGCCGCCAAAGGCACTGAGAAAAATGCATTAGTGATATCAATGGTGGCATACCACTTGGCTGCCTTTGACTCCAGTTCATACTGAAGTTCTAGCATGTCCGACATGGCAGCACTCAATGGCGGCGTGACTTCGTTCAGGCCACGATAGTCTACTGTTAGTCTCCACTCTCCGTTAGACTTTCGCACTGGTCATATGGGTCTGTTAAAGGGTGAGCGAGTCTTGCTGATCACTCCCTGGCTCTCCAGTCGATGAATCAGCTTGTGGATGGGAATCAGGGAGTCTCGGTTGGTGCGATATTGCCGCCGGTGCACCGTTGTGGTGGCCATCGGCATGTGTTGTTCTTTGACTCTCCACAACCCCACAACAGAAGGGTCCCCTGAGAGACCAGGTAAGGTGGACAGCTGTTTAATTTCCTCCATCTCCAAGGCAGCTACACCAAAAGCCCACCTGTACCCTTTTGGGTCCTTGAAATACCCTCTCCTGAGGTAGTCTGTGCCAAGGATGCACAGAGCCTCTGGGCCAGTCACAATGGGGTGCTTTTGCCACTCATTCCCAGTTAGGCTCACTTTGGCCTCCAATACAGTCAGCTCTTGGGACTCCCCTGTTACTCCAGAAATACAAATGGGTATTTGCCCCTTTATATCTTGATGGCATCAGGGTACACTGTGCACCGGTGTCTACGAGAGCCTTATACTCCTGTGGGTCTGATGTGCCAGGCCACCGAATCCACACAGTCCAGTAAACCCGGTTGTCCCTTTCCTCCACCTGGCCGGAGGCAGGGCCCCTCTAATCCTGGTCATCGTATTCACTACCCACTTCTTCTAAGTATGAATCAGGAGTCCCTTTATTAAGATTGGAAGTGGAATCAGCCCTTCTGCGCTGTCTGGGGAACTGCTCACTGGCGACTGGAGCAGCAGTTTTCCTGGAAGAACCCCCTTTTGTGATTGTTTTTCCTTGCAATTCACGTACCCATGCCTCTAGGGTCGAGGTAGATTTTCCGTCCCACTTCCTCATGTATTCTCCGTGGTCACGCAGGTAAAACCACAGGTTGCCCCAGGGTGTGTATCCACGATATCTTCTCTCTTGAGCAGAGGGACACTTACTCCTAATGGCTGAGATACTGGCCCATGCAGGTGGGGAGTAGGACATATCCTCTTTGAGTTGCTGGACCTCCCGAGACAGTTTCTCCACAGCCGAGACGCAGGTCCGTAGGGAGGAGGAGAGACTTTCTTCGTATTGCCGGAGTTGGCCAGCCAATTCAGCCACCGTTTGTTCCTCTCCGTCTTTCCAGGCCATTATTGCCAATGAGTTTGCATGCGATGCTGGTGCACTCCGTACAAACTTCCACCACATGGGTTGGGTGCAGTTGACTTCGTCTGGATCTTTGGGTAACTGCTCATTGTTCAGGTCATCATAAATGACCTCCAGCACGGCTAATTCCCTCAGGTACTGGATACCTCTCTCCATGGTGGTCCACTTGCCTGGGTGACATAGAACAGCTTCCTTGAAGGGATACCTTTCCTTCACGCCTGACAGGAGTCGCCTCCAGAGGCTGAGGACTCGTGCCCCTTGCCCAATTGCTTTGTCAATGCCCCCTTCCCTAGAAAGGGATCCCAGCTGCTTGACTTCCCTACCCTCTAGTTCCAGGCCACTGGCCCCGTTATCCCAACATCAGAGCAGCCAGGTGACAATGTGCTCGCCTGGACGAAGGCTGAAATCTTTTCGCATATCTTGCAGCTCATTCAGGGATAGGGATCGGGTGGTTACCAACTCATTTACGGGTTCTGCCTCTTCCTCCTCCTGTTCTCCTGATGGCCCTGGTTCATTTTCATCCCTTACTAAGCGAGCTGACTTTCTTGTGTACTTTCTTTTTTGTATAGGGGCGACTGATACTGGCACAGGTTGGTTCTCTGTTGCAGGGGGTGGAGTAGCCGCAGTGCCTGTCGCAGCGGGTGGGGTAGCTGCAGGGCCCGTTGTTTTGTCCTCAGATCCAGAGACTCTTTGTTCCCCTTGAGGGTTCTGAATAGTGTTAAACAGGGCTCAGTAGGCATGGGCCAGGCCCCAGTGCATTGCAGTGATCTGCGTCTCCCTAGAATTACCAGGATGGCAGCATACTTTTTCCAAATATTCTACTAATTTCTCAGGATTTTGCACTTGTTCAGGGGTGAATTTCCAAAACACTGGGGGTGCCCACCGTCCTAGGCATTTGCCCATGCTATCCCACACACCCTGCCACTCATAACTATCCAGCCTTGGGGCAGATCTCTGCATGATRTYCTTGAATTGCTTAYTAACCTTMGACAAAACCAAAACAATATTCCCAARMAAWACCAATAKGTGTATCTTAACTACCCAGGGATGTTCAAGGTACTGACAAGTTGYTGTAACAAAGRAGAARACRTCATAGAGGAAGGTGCCATTCTGTATTTCCTCCATAAAATGCTCCTCAGAGGAAGAGGTATAATTGCTAATTGTCTCCAAGAGGTGGTACCCAAAGTACAGTAGCGGCTTCAGTACAACACCCAGATACCAAATAATGCCCAATGCCAGCTCTTTAATAACAAATCTCCCAGGCAAAACATCACGAATCACTGCAGAGCACAGCAGACTGCAGAAACCAACACCGGTCTTTAACATGTACAGCAAAAACAGGAGCATGATGTAGGTCAGATAAACTAATATGGTGACCAACAACTGTTAACAGATACAAATTCCTTAATATGCTCTAGTTAGTCTGTTGTTATCTCAAACCCTTCGAGCCCCACGTTGGGCGCCAAAAAGGACTGTCATGGTTTAACCCTGGCAGCACCTAAACACCACGCAGCCGCTCGCTCACCCCGCCGCTCCGGTGGGATGGGGGAGAGAATCGGGAGGGCACAAGTAGGAAAAATCACGGGTTGAGGTAAAAACAGTTTAATAATTGAAATAAAACAAAGTAGAATTTTTTATAATAAAATATAAATATAAATATTTATATTAATATATTATATATATTATTATTATATATTATATAATATATTATATATAAATATAAATAAATAATAACAGCGATAACAACAACAACAATATACAAAGCAGGCGATGCACAATGCAATTGCTCACCACCTGCCGAACCGACGTGTGCCTGATACGAGAGCCCGTCCCGGGACCCAGAGCCCCCCCACCCACTTAGTTTTTATACTGAGCATGACGTAGCATGGTATGGAATACCCCATTAGCCAGCTGGGTCAACTGCCCCAGCTATGCTCCCCCCACCAGCTTCCCATGCACCTGGCAGGGCATGGGAGGCTGAAAAGTGCCCGGTGCAAGCACCACCCAGCGACACCCAAACATCAGTGGGCCATCAAGGCTCCTATTTGTCCTGGTTTCAGCTGGGATAGAGTTAATTTTTCTCCTAGTAGTTGGTATAGTGCTATGTTTTGGATTTAGTATGAGAAGAATATTGATAACACACTGATGTTTTTAGTTGTTGCTAAGGAGTCTACTAGTCAAGGACTTTTCAGCTTCCCATGCTCTGCCAGGTGCACAAGAAGCTGGGAGGGAGCATAGCCAGGACAGCTAACCCAACTGGCCAATGAGGTATTCCATACCATGT
>JAYKAV010003448.1:175548-195498 GCA_035582835.1 Phoebastria nigripes
TCTTCCCAAGTAACCGTTACGCGTGATGGAGCCCTGCTTTCCTGGAGATGGCCGAACACCTGCCTGCCGATGGGAAGGAGTGAATGAATTCCTTGTTTTGCTTTGCTTGCGTGCGCGGCTTTTGCTTTCCCTATTAAACTGTCTTTATCTCAACCCATGAGTTTTCTCACTTTTACCCTTCCGATTCTCTCCCCCATCCCACCGTGGGGGGAGTGAGCGAGCGGCTGTGTGGTGTTTGGCTGCCTGCTGGGGTTAAACCACGACACTATTATACCAAACCCAAAACACAGCACCCCCCCCCCCAGCTACTGGGAAGAAAGTCAACTCTGTCCCAGCCGGAACCAAGACACTGTGTTGCCTTTTCCCATCACATTTTGCTGTTTGCTTTGTCCTTTATGTGCTGGGAAATATCTTCCATGAGGACCTATTCCTTAATTTTCCCAGTGACTGAAGTGAGGCTAACTGGCCTGCAGTTTCCTGGATCTTCTTTTTTGCCCTGTGTATAGATGGATGCATTATTTTCCCTTTCACAATTATTCAGGACTCCCCTTGGTCTCCATGACCCTTTCAAAGATGATAGAGAATGATTTTCCAAGGATGTCAGATAACTCTCTTAGCACCCTGCCATGTATCCTCTCAGGCCCCACAAGTGTGATATGTTCAGTTTGTTCAGATGTTCTGTTACTTGATCATTCTTTGCTGTTTGCTTCATCATTGTCTCTTGGCAAAGAGACTTCGGGACTGACCTTACCCATGAATACTGAGGCAAAGAGGACATTCAGTATCTCAGCCTTTTTACGCTATTTGAGAGTAACTTGCCAGTCCCATTCAGAAGTGGACCTACATATTCCTTGTATGTCTGTCTGCTTGCTACTAACATAGGTACAGAACGCTTTCTTGTTATTTTACATATCTCTTGCCAATTTGAGCTCCAGCTGAGATTTTGGCCTCCTAATGTCACATCTGAATGCTCAAGCGATATTTCTATATACTTCTTTTGGAGCCTGTCCATTCTTTTCTCATATGTTTTTTTTCTTTACGTCTGGGGTTTTTTTGTTTTATTTTGGTGGGGGTTTTAGTTGCTTTATTTTTATGGGTTTTTTTGTTTGGTTTGGTTTTTTGGTTTGGGTTTTTTGGTTGGTTTGGGTTTTGTTTTTTGTTTTTTTTTTTTTAAAGTTCTTTTACTAACTCCAACCAGGCTGGTTTTTATGTTATCCTTGTTCCTTTTCTGGCTGAGTGGGTGGACTGATCCTTTAAGAAAGCTGTTTCTGAAAATCTCCCAGTATTCCTTAGCTCCTTTGCCCTCCAAGGCAGACTCCCAGGGATCACTCCCTGAACAAGTTCAAATATGCCATTCTGAAATCCAGGTCTTTGTTCTACTTCTTTTCCTCATGCTCTTTAAGATCATAAAACTCTGTGATCTCATGGTCAATGCAGCCAAGGCTGCCATTGATGGTTATGTTTCAAAACAACTCTTCCTTATATGTAGGTCCAGAAGAGCACTGCTCCTGGTTGACATATTCAACAAGTGTGTAAGGACGTTGTCCTTGACATATTCCAGAAATCACCTGGGTTGCTCATGCACTGCTGTGGCTTTCCCAGCAAATATCAGTATAACTGAAATCCTTCATGAGAACCAGAGCGTGCAGACCCAAGGCGTCTTTGAATTGTTTGAGGAAGGTTTTGCCCACTACTTCTTCCTCACTGGGTGGCCTGTAGCAGACCACTACCACAAGGTGCCCCTTGACAGTGATTCCTCTGATTTTGACCTAAAGGCACTCAACAGACCTGTCCTCTTTTTCATAGCTAACCTCTATGTGCTCACACTGGTCTTTTACATAGAAAACAAGCCTTTATCCTCTTCTACCCTCTGTCTTTCCTGAGTAGTTTGTCTATTGCAGTATACTAGTCGTGAACTATGTGACTGAGTTTCTGTAATTCCAATTGCATTGTGACTCTGTGACTGCACATGGAGTTCAATTTCTTCTTGTTTCCTGATTAGGAGCATTGGAGGACAGGTACTTGAGATCTACCATCTTCCCCTAGTCTTTGACGGGAGAGTGGGTACCTTCTCCATTGCTCCATTACATGCACACTTTCCGTTCATCACTTGGGTCCTTACTTGTATCCAGACTTTGGACTCCACTTCCCATTGCACCTAGTTTAAAGCCCACTTCATTAGGTTAGCCAACCTATTGGCATAGATGTCCTTGTCCGTTTTTGGTAAGTGTATCCCGTATCCCGACTGCTATAGCCTACAGTCTTTGAAGAGCAACCCATGATCATGCTTCAGTCTCCAAAGGATGAGTCACTCTCTACTCTAATGGCTCAATGTCCAGATGGAGACTGGTGACAAGTGGTGTCCCGCAGGGGTCCGTATTGGGACCAGTACTGTTTAATATCTTCATCAATGACAGAGACAGTGGGATCGAGTGCACCCTCAGCAAGTTTGCAGATGACACCAAGCTGAGTGGTGCAGTCGACACGCCTGAGGGATGGGATGGCATCCAGAGGGACCTGGACAAGCTCGAGAAGTGGGCCCGTGTGAACCTCATGAGGTTCAACAAGGCCAAGTGCAGGTCGGGGCAACCCCTGGTATCAATACAGGCTGGGGGATGAAAGGATTGAGAGCAGCCCTGTCGAGAAGGACTTGGGGGTACTGGTGGATGAAAAGCTGAACATGAGCGGACAATGTGCGCTCGCAGCCCAGAAGGCCAACCGTATCCTGGGCTGCATCAGAAGAAGTGTGGCCAGCAGGCTGAGGGAGGTGATTCTGCCCCTCTACTCTAGTCTGGTGAGACTGCACCTGGAGTACTGTGTCCAGCTCTGGAACCCTCGGCACGGGATAGACATGGACCTGTTGGAGTGGGTCCAGAGGAGGGCCACAAAAATGATCAGGGGGGATGGAACACCTCTCCTGTGAGGAAAGGCTGAGAGAGTTGGAGTTGTTCAGCCTGGAGAAGAGGAGGCTTTGGGGAGACCTTATTGCAGCCTATGAGTACTTAAAGGGGGCTTATAAGCAAGATGGGAACAGACTTTTTAGTGGGGCCTGTTGCTGTAGGACAAGGGGGAATGGTTTTAAACTAAAAGAGGGAAGATTTAGACTAGGTATAAGGAAGAAATTTTTTATGCTGAGGGTGGTGAAACCCTGGCACAGATTGCCCAGAGAGGTGGTAGATGCCCCATCCCTGGAAACATTCAAGGTCAGGTTGGGCGGGGCTCTGAGCAACCTGATCTAGTTGAAGTGTCCGTGCTCGTTGCAGGGAGTTTGGACTAGATGACCTTTAAAGGTCCCTTCCAACCCAAACTATTCTATGATTCTACTTCAGAGGTCTATGTTCACTTGTTTGGAAGTACATAGTTCTCATTTCTGAATGCAGAAGAAGATTATGGGACTAGCTTAGTCAAGGCACCTAACTTTCAGGTAGGTACATTTAGCTGAGGAGAATCACACCTTCTCTTTCCAGTCTGTAAAATAAGCATGGTGATTCTGATCTACTAAGACACTTAGAAATTGAAGACATCCAATTTCTGAAAAGACTTTGAGTATGTTTAGCTGCTTTCACCTATTCAGTGGAATAGAGGAGCTAGCCCATAGATGTATTTAGACCCTAGATACTGGTATATTTTATCAATATAAAGATGACAAAGTGTGTTGCTGTGTTATCATAATTACTTCAGTTTTATCTACCTGTTTCTTAACAGGTTGATCGTGAAAAGGTCATGAACAGGTTCAGATAATGAAGATGTCAGAGTGTCATTATATGTGGAAAGGTATTATATCTCTTCAGTGACTAGATGTCCAGTTTCACTACTGTCTCATTTACTGATTGTCTCATACAACATTCTTACTTCAGTTTAGCTTAATTAAAAAGTGTTATTGCTACCACTCTGATGAAAAATTCGGTTTTCAAGCTGAATATGCCAGAATGATAGAAGATGATAAGAGAAAAAACAAGCAAACAAACCAGCCTAGTCTTTTTCTTGCAAATTGAAAAGTTTGGTCTTGGAAATTACTGAGTGACAACAAACACAATCTTTCTTCACCTTCCCTGTTACTATACTGAATGATAGCCATTTGCTTTACACCTACCTCAGAAAATATTGCTTTTCTATAGAATTGATTTGAATTAAAACTTTTCTTAAAACATACCGTAACACCTTTTCCTATGCCAGCAAAAAATAAAGTTATATATTTATAAAAAAAAAATTAGGAGTGAGAATAAAAACACCATTTTTTGTAACAGCTGCCATTTAACAGACCTTTTGACAGTATGGAAGCTTCTTTATATTTCCCATGTTCCTTCAAATACGATTTTACTCAAAGTATTATCCTCATGTGCTTGATAATAATTTGAAATCATGGTAATCTCTGACACAGCAGGTTTTTGATAGCTCTGTAAAAACCTTAATATCATTGCTTCAGGCAAGGTGACAAGTGTAATCACCTTCTATAATTCATGTTTAATACCTGAGTGACAGAGAGGAATCATATTATGTCCTTGATCCAAAATCCTCAACTATGCTATATCACCCTCCCTCTAGAAAATACTTGTGAAAATTGCTAAACCTAGTCCAAATTTAATAGTGCTAGGAAGAATTTTTATCAGCATAAAACCTGATGTAATTCAAAGGCATAACTCTTAATGCCAAATATACATTTTACAGGATTTTTTACACTCTTCTAAACTCTCTTCTGCAGTCTAAATATCCAAGAGATTTCTATTACTCATATTTCACCTGTCAAGAATATTGGTAATAAATGGGAAGTAGTCTGACACATGAAAGAACGTATCTTCATACTCTAGTTTTTATAATCTGTTTACATTGTTAAGAGTATCTGCAAACACTAACCTTAAGGAAAGTTGTGTTTTGTTTTGTTTTGTTTTGTTTTTTAAAAAAACTTAGTCATTGTGAAAAGACAGCCATCCTTTAACAATATTATTGAAATTAGATGTGCAAACATACTTACACAATCTAAATTTTATATTTGCAATGAATGCATTAGATATTTAAGGAAGGACAAAATAGTGCATGTGTCTGAAGGAGCTATATAAATAGAAAACATTTCTATATAGGAACATGCAGACAGTCCTGTGTTCTGCTCAGATTCTAAAATGGTTAGACATGACTCCTGTCTGTGCATCAGCTTGCAGAGCTGTGCCTGGAAAAACTAAGCTCACAAAGTATATGGGTTTCTGTATCATCTGTGTAGTCAGACACTTTTTGGTTTCCTTTAGAGTTTATTAAATAATGATCAGCTCCATTAGTCACGTAGACATACCCTAATCTTTTCAAATAACTGCATACTGCTATTATCTTAAGAAAGAAATTCAGCAAGTATAATTTCTGTGTCAGTGCAAATGTTCTGTCACTTATTCCATAGCAGTTAAGCTTGATCTTAAATTATGCGATTACTACATTGCTGCTGTTGTAGGTTACCAGGAATACGAAGGTAGTAGGACTAAGAGAATTACTCTAGGTGGAGAGTGGAAAGGATTATCTGTCAGAAGAACACCTATATCTCAAACAGTGCCTGAACTATAGATTCATTGATCGTGGAAGAATATTCATGGTAAGGATAACTATCTGCTTGCCTTATTCTTGTGTGTTCCCTGTTATTGGCCCCAGGATACATAGTTCAACAGACCTTTTAGGTCACCTATTTTAAAGTTCCTGAGCAATCAAAAGTAGCTTTAAGATTTGAGTAGTGGGGTGGACCAGGTAGTTTCCAGAAGCACCTTCCCACCTAGTTTAGGCTATGATTCTATGATTCTGTTCTTAACTAGATACGATGGTGTATACAAACCTTCTATTTCAACACCCTAACGATATTAGTATAGGAAAAAATAATACCTGCAAATTATTTACTTTCATAAAATCAGAACAAGAAACTGTGATTAAGTATTTTGCTCTCAAACCACACAAAACATTTCTAAATAATCTTGCTGTAAAAGAAGGTGACCAGCTGAACCAGTCTTTAAAAATAATTGTAGGTAAGAAAAAGGTTAAATGAAGAAGCAAATAAATGTATTCCAAGCAAGGCTTAGTACAAAATTTAGCCGCCTTTATTAGATTTCCCATTAAAAAATAGCGCAGCTTGTATATACTGCAGCTGTTACATACATACATATTGCTTTGTGATCACTACTACCATGCTGTCTGTAGAATAAAGGTACTTCTGACTTCAGGTTTAAGGACAAAAGGAAGCCAGGCTAGTGATAAAAAAGAGAAGATAGCAGGATGTGTTAATATGGAAATGCAGATGGAAACAATAACATATGCCTTCACTCAAATATGGGTGTGTCAGGATTTGTATTTAAATTAGAGATTTCCTCCATAGAAAAAAATGTTATTTTTTTCAGTACTCGTTCCAGGTAAAGATTCAGAACTTTCAGAGAGAAATGTCTGCTTATTTTTGTGTAAAAATGCATTTAGTTTACTTTTGTTTAAAGAGAAAAAAATGAATTTGAAAACCAGTTTAAGATTTTTATAACACCACCAAAATAACCATGAATTTTGGTTATTAGGTAGAAGTACGAATAAGAATTTTTATGTTGTTTATATGGACCTCATGCTAAATCCCATTCATGCTAAAGATTTATTTGTCTGCTGGGGTTTGGGGTTTTCTTAATTCTTTCTATGGCAATGGTGTTTAATCTTGTTAATGACAGTGATGATAATTTTTCTTGGTTTTATTTTCTTCTATCCAAAAGATAAGTTTATCAAATAAATATTCATAAGCAAAAACATGCTATGATTATGTGGCAGGCTTGGTCAGAACTCATACCTGTATTACTATTTAATGCAAATCCACTAAGGACAGATCAATATAATTACAATTACTTTCTTTGATATGTTATTTGTCAAAGGTAACAGCAGAAAGGAGTTTAATGATTCCCATTAGAGACAAAAGTATTTTGCATTCCTCTACTTTGTAGATCAAAAATGGTTGGTTTTACAAGGGAAGAAACATTAACTATTGACTACAAATAACAGCAATTACAGGGTAAAACGAAGTGCTTTGATCATAAAAATAGGGACAGAACTTAAAGTTAAAAGATGAAGATTCTCACTATTGTCTTCCATTTCTTCTACCTTCTTCACCACGTGAATTATGTTGTAAGATAGAATTTTATAATTACCATCGGAAAATACACGCTGTTTTGCAGATTGAGGTGGAAAGAGATATGTAAAGTAGGTATTAGTCTTCCCATAAAGGAAATATTACTTTCTCTAATCTTCCTGAACTCAAACATTAATCTTATTCATCAGAGCAAAGCTTGATTTATTTTTTTTAAATAATTTTCATTTTAAGTTGAAACCTAGAATGATCTAAGGCATTATGTTACTCTC
Organism: Phoebastria nigripes; assembly: GCA_035582835.1. NCBI lineage: Eukaryota > Metazoa > Chordata > Aves > Procellariiformes > Diomedeidae > Phoebastria > Phoebastria nigripes. Next base: position 182,905 of record JAYKAV010003448.1, read on the forward strand.
ATCATCTACACCAGTGGTAAATAACTTGTGACTCTTGAACTGTATGTGTTTGTTAGGTAATGTAAGTGAGGCTTTCTGTTCAGGGGGATGGCACACATCTAGCAGGAGTGTCTTTGATATGTGGTAGGTTTTTTTGTGTCTTGCTGCCATATGAATATTTTGTGCATAGTTCAGAAGGTCAAAAGTAGTAGATATTCCATACTTTTGCAATTCAACATTATTCTGTGGAATTCCTTTACACACAAGAAGAAAAAGAAGCTTTCTGTCTATTTTAAGAATGCTATTACAGAAAGATATACAGTAATGATTCCTTCAGAAGTTTAGGAATACAAATGATTTATAAACTGAACTCAAACAACTTTGTTTATATTAAAAAAAAAGCATAGAATTTTTAGGATGTAGAATTACTTGCATATAAAGAAAAATCTAAGTAATACTTGCTTGTTCAAAGCTTCTTTCAGAGAAGAAGTGCTGGTCCTGTTCACATCTGAAAACGTGGTGAAATTATAGATAAAGACAATAAGATAAAAAGTATACAAGTAGATTTTGTAATTAAACTTTAGCTACTTTAATGTATGAATCATGATGTAATTAGGTCCGTAATAGCACCTGTATAAAAGCATGTCAAGACATTCTTTATGGGCCCAAATTACCATTTTAATATTTAGTATTAAAAGGTATCTATTTAGCGACAAAATTTATGTTCATTTGCTTAGTGAGGAGAGATTTTAGCTTCAAGTATTTAGTGACTGGATAAATCAAAAAGGTTGGTAGTGTATGCAAAAAGGTCATGTAACTTAAAAACCACATATTCTCCAGGAAATGTCAATTGAGTTGTAAAATCCCAGAGAAATTTATGAGATCTAATATTTTTCCTTTTTTTTTTAACTTCTTCAGACTTTTATGGCTTTCAGAATCTTCTCAAAAGTCCAGGTACTTCACATATCAACATACATGACTGATATATTCTTATCATTTCAGTATTGTAGTGTTTTTACTTCTGTTTGAGACAGTAATCCTCAATTGTTCTGTCTGGGTTTTTTTGTGATTTATTCTGCTGTATGCTTATTCTCTGGAAGAAACTAAGAAACAAGATTTTTTTTTAATCTCCTCCCTCTCACAAGATTTAAACTAATTTACATTTTCTGTCTTATCAGCACTGGATAACGTACTTCAGTTTTCAAAACATATAAAATGCTTTAGAGACTTTCATGTATATTTAATACTGATAGCCTGCTGTTTACTGCCTGAGTAGTTTTTAATTCTGTGAAAAGATGAAAATGTCTCTTATTAATTACTTTTGAAAAATAGTCATCTATTGGATAAGGTTTTGCCACTCTGTCCTCCTTTTAAAGGGGTGCCAAGGTGATGAATGAACATTTAAACTAACATAAAGTTGTGCATTTAAAGAATAAATGTTAATGCCTGTAAGATACATTTAAGAAATCTATGTATGTGTTTATAAAATTTTTATATACCCAATATTGCAAGTGATCTTCAGGTTTGTGTGTTTAATTTTAAAGTATAGCAACACTTTTTTAGCATACTTCATTAGCTCAGTTTCATTTTTGTGCAAAACAGCCTTCTTGATGAAACTCCTTTTACCCAGAGAAATTAACAAATCTTGGACAAAAAATGAATTGCAATATTTTTCTAACTCTTTAGTCTCACATAAGAGTAAGTTTATTATATGGAAAACATAGTAGTCAGATTGTTAAGTTTTTCCAGTATTATTTTTTTGCCAGAAAAGGCATTATTCTTCTGGGTACTAAATATTCAGGAATGTTTAACAATATTTTGCATTTTTGAATTTCAAAATTCTTAATATTTGCCTTACTATATCTTCCTTCACCAGGAATATGATGTGGTCCTGCAACTTAAAAACTAAAACAAAAGTTTCTCTACACAAGATGTAAGAGTAGAATACTTCATGTCATCACTACAGAGAAATATTTTATGCTTGTTATATGCAAATATGTATCAGGCATGGTTTCATAACATGAACATTTGAAATCAGGCACATACTTGCACTAGAAATATTTAATCAAACAAAAACATGGACGCTTGCAACACATTAGAGCCTTTTTGAAAATGGATCTGTCCTGTTTTTTGTTGGCAATTGATTTTACAACTGTTTTATACTGGTTTTTACAAGGTATCTGAAAACTACATCAAAAAACTACTAGTTTTTTTTTAACATTTTATGGCAAGATATGGACAGACAGGCAATATCTGCAGTAACCATGACTTATTTAACTCAATTAATTGGAAATGGTAACCGGGTATTTTCACTCTTAGTGATAAGAATTCTCAAATTCACTCAGTGGAGACATTTCTAGTCCACCGTTATATCTCAGAAATGTAAGTGGTATTGTAGCATGTAACAGAGAAAATTTGAGTTTGAGGATAAAATCATAGAATCATAGGATAATTCCAGTTGGAAGGGACCTCAAGAGGTCTCATTCCTACTCCTTAACCTAAAACAGGTATTAGAAATGAAACCAACCAACCAACAACAACAACAAGCAATAACGTAGCACTGAAAACCATTTACTGCACTGTGTCCATTAGCATGATGGACTGCCAACTCTTGAGCTCTGCATGTAGAGAACACATTGCATTAAGTCCAGAAAAAAACACAACCAACCAAACAAGGAAATTCAAAGACAAAAGTTTTGTCAGTACATTAAAGATTTACAGGTGGCATGTCAAACCATTTCACAAGGGATAAGCAATAGAGAAATTTTGAAAATTAGGGAAAAAAGCTTTCCTTTCTCTGAGCCCAGCATTCACATAAGAGACATTCTCTTGCTTTCAGTTTTAGCAGTAAATGTACTGAGCTGCCCACATCTGACTCACAACCAGCTACTTATGGTTTAAAATCTTAAATTTTCTAAAAGTCATACAGATAGTGTAAACTAGTTGTCCAGTCATCTTCTGTAGTCAATACAGAAAGAACTTAATCTTAACTGTATTAGATGTTTATTCCATGTAAAGTACCTCTCTTTCTCCACTGTTTAAATTAGCTTAAAAGACATACCTAACTTTCAGATTGATAGTTTAGTGCAGCAAAGCCATCTTAACCTACCCAAAGTAGCCATAGCAGTTTACCTCCCATGCCCCAAATTAAAAACAAGAGAAAATACTTGCAGAAGTTGCTAAAAAGCCATTGTAAATTGCAGAGGAAGTCTTGATGGCTCACAGTAAGAGTATTGACGGGTTTTGACTGTAGTTTGTTTTGGGGTTTTGGGGTTTTTTTAACTCTCACAATTAAAATTTTCAAGTTTCATTAAATTCAGTATTTCTTTCAGTTGTTTGTTTAAAAAATATATCGTACAGGACTTCATCAAATTGCCTCAGTGCCTATGCAGTCTGTACGTTGAAGTCTGAATACTAGGCACAAGTTAAATGTAGCTGTACTATTCATGCTGTCTTAAATTAAAAAGCAGTATCCCTCAGAAAAAATTATAACAGTGTGTACATGTTTGATGTGCAGAACACCTCCCTATAGCCCTTGATACTGTCATTTAGAAAACTTAAAAACTCCTGGGTAAAGAAGATTTAAAATATGTATCAATGGAGACCTTTCTGTTTTCTCATAATACAGTCCATTACAAAACTGATATGAATGTAACTTCCTTTATTGTTACTGTTCCCATAAATCAATTGTAGTCGACAGGTCTCAGTCTTAAAGCCTTTGTGGCATTGGTATTCTGTGTGAAGAAGAATGACAATATTTATTGTTTGGGATAGAACTATCACTTTCCTGTACAACATAATCAACAGTTTTAGACTGGATTTTTATTTTTTGCTCATAAAATATTCCTTAAAAAACTCAGCACTGTGGTTGTACTGTTGTACTGTTGTGTATGATCTTATTCATTCCTCAAGGCTACTGTATTTTGTTAGACTAAGGTTTAAAAAGTTAAATGATTTCACCCACAGCAAGTGAAAACATTCATCTATACACTTCAATTTAATTTGTCTATTGGCATGTGTTGTCACTTCATGAGTGAATTCTTACATCTGGGGTTCATCTGTATTCTGAAGATGATAATAAAAATTCCTATTGTATATTCTATTGCTAACTATGCTCAAAATTTAGAAAGAGATTATTATCAAGGGTAGTAGAACATTTTTAAGACACCATGCTGTTTAAAAACTGTGTATATGTTGAAGGTAATGTAATGTCACTCCTGTACTTTTTGGAAATTTTCATCTAGAAAGCACCAGTTTGTGAGTGAAATCTATATAGGGAACCATATTAGAGACTTACGCGTAGTTACAGAGCTACTCCCAGGACTGCTTGCCTTGGTGCTGTGGTGATACATTTTGTGTCAGTAAAAAACAAAGCGTATTACAGGAGGTATAACTTTTATGGTTCTTATTGTGCTGGACTTGTTGAGGAGGAAGCATGTCTATTCCACCCTAGAAAATAGATTCATCCAACGTAGCAGCAGCCAGAGACGTAACATTTATGGATAACATTTTAGGGAACATAACTTACATCTCTGAAAATCAGCTGACATTTTCAAGACTATCTCCACAACAAAGAGGGTTGTTAATGTTCTCTGGTTCAAAATGTATGAAAGTTGAGATTAGCATTGACATTTGGAAAGCTTGGTGAATCAATGGAGAAGTTATGACCCTAGTTTTATGGACCCTAAAATTTAACGTTGCTTGCTAGTGGTCGTCTTCTGTATTTCCAGACAAAAGTCAGGTTTTAAATTTTCTTAGCATTATGAAAACTAAGAAAAAATATCCTATGGTAAAGAATCATTATAATTATTTTTGGTTGTTTAGGCTCAAAATATTTTCTTTTTTTTATGGAAAAAAAAAATTATATCCATTCTTGTCTTTTCCACTTTTGTCACTGTATAAAAGGAGAAAGTAATGAATCAGAAAATCAGTAAATTAAGTATTCCTTGGAAATGATGGGAACAAATGGAATAGAACTTTTATATCTTTACTGAAATAAAACATAATTTCCCTTAATTTTATGAAAGAATCAAATGTGTTCTCTGTTTTTACTTTAGCAACAGACAGACTGCACCTCCAAGATTAAAGTCATCATGTGTAAGGACTACGGGTTTATCTCCCTGTCATCCAGATTTCTAAGAGTTCAAATAGTGTTTCCTTTGTTCTCAGTAAAGATCGCTCTGAAGGTTTTTCAGAGGGTCTCCTTATCTGTCATCTTTTCTTATGGCCCTATTCATGTCAACAGTATTTTTCTAGTAACTTCCAACAATTCACTACAATTTTACCTGTAACCCCTTGTTTCTATTTCTTTCTTATCCTGTCAAGTGCCAAATTCTGTAGCGTACATCGTCTTATTCCTTTATTGATGATGCCATCCTTCATATACTCTGTGGTTTAATGAAATGTAGGTAAACCCCTGTAACGTGCATTGGTTCCATTTTCTGTAAGTCACGCATGTTCTATATGCCTGGATTATTGAATGTCTGATAAGGAGAGATATGAATGCACTCAATATCTTCTCAGAAGATATTCTTATGTGGCACATAATATTCCTGACTATCTGCAGGAAATATAATATTCCTTTCTACAAAACAAGTAATGATGTCTGTTCAACCCTGCTGCTTGGTGCTTCCAAGGGACAAATTCAGATATCTTCAGATTATTTTAAAACTTAATGACCATCACCAGACAATTCCCCAAAATATTTTTCATGTGTACTTGTCATAAACATCCCTGTAAACACCAAATCAGTATATAAAACACTTCACTGAGAAGGAGAGGAAACATTAGACCATGGAAATCAATAATAAACCAACAGAATATTTATAAAAATTTTGAACAAAACAAATATTTCTAAAGTATCTTTGTTATGTCTCAGCCTCTCCATTAGTTAACATAGGTGTGCAGGTGAACAATATTATTATTCTCTCTGTTCACTGCCTTGTTATTCACAGTTGGACAAATCCCTGTGTTGGCCAATTTTACACACTAATTATTTCTACCCAGATCAAGTATTGCATAGGATTGTTGGCTGCCTAAGTGTAAACTGATTTGCTACTCTTTTCTGCACTGAGATGTCCAGAAAACCTGAGCATGTGTGGAGAAAGTACAAATTAGTCTGCGGGTTTAAAATTTTTGCTTATAGCAACATTTTAGCCCTCTGAAAAGCAACATGCTCATCTTAAAAGGAAATGTTAATGTAGTATTTCTATTTTCTGCACGTATCATTCAATATTGCACTTTGTCTAAAAATATTAAACAACAGCAGAAGCATGGAGAAAGGGAAAACAGAGGAACAGAAAAGAAGTAATTTTAGACTACTCATATAGGTCTGAGTTGAATGTAAAGGATAAAATTATTTTGCTGTGTCCAGCCCAGAAAAAATTACTAAATGAAAGAAAACAAGAAAAAAACCAGCAAGTATTTAGTAGGAAAAATAAGAAGTCTTTGACAATAAATTACCAGAAGAAAAAAGAAAAAAGAAAAAAAAAAAAAAAAAAAAAAAAAAAAAAAAAAAAAAAAAAAAAAAAAAAAAAAAAAAAAAAAAAAAAAAAAAAAAAAAAAAAAAAAAGAGAGAGAGAGAAAAAAGCCTTTAAACAAAATTATTATGTAGTTTAAAAGGAATTAAGGAATAAAATGTTGGGAGAAACTGTGGGCTGCTACTGTAAGCAAAAATGGATGGTGAAGATATTGTCAGGAATTTAAAACCCTAATTTGCCTCAAACATAATTAGGAAATTAGCTTTAGAATGTAAAAGTATTTTAGGTCAGTGTGAAATACTACTGAATTAAGTAAGATAAATGTTATGTATAAAAGACAAGAAGAGAGAAAACCAGAAATGTTTTAAAACCTCAGGTTTAAAGGGCAGCTCATTGACCCTTTTCAAGCTCTTACTGGTTCTTTATTACAGACTTAGGTGTTTAAACACTTAAGAAGGTGGGCAAAGTGCTCAAAAGCAACCTCAAAAGAGGGTAATATTTAAATAATGTGATAAATATTTTAAAATTAAGATTATGAGAATAAAGAGGAAAATCGGTAGACTTTTGGAGGTTTGTATTCTCAGAGCTAAGAAATCTATGTAGAATACTGTTAATTCATGAATAGCACCATATAAAAAATTTTAATAAAAATAGAAAATAATAAATTTAAAAATGTAAACACTGCTGGCAATTTTCCTACCTTGTGCATAACTCAGTGCATATTTCCTCACCATTTCTGTACACTTACAGCTACAATGGTGGGGATGACTTCATTTTAGCATGACAGTGTCTAATTCCTGAGCACAGGAAACAGCCAGATTCCCAGCAGCCAGGGGGAAGAAATAGCTTCCTTTCGGCAACACTAACTAGTGGCTACCGAGCTGAAGGGAAGAGTTCATCTCCACTAAGGATACAGGGCAGAAAAGTGCTTTGAAAGTATGTACTTCCGCCAAATGCAGACCATCCCTTTCTCAGAGGAAGGTGGTCTCACCAAAGCCCGCTACTACTCAGAGAACTTATCATCTAAGATATGGGAGACTCAGGAAGCCAAGTCCCAATTCTCAGAAGAGTGATAACCTCACTGGCTTACCCTCTCCAATGTAAGGAAGAATCTTTAAGTGGCTCCTACAAAAGCTGATCCATTTCATAAAAGTAATTGATTGCTTCCTGGAAACAAAACCAGAATTTGGATCCTCCTCATGAAACAAGACATGAGGACAAAGGACATGGCACCGCCGAAGAGTGTGATCATTGTGTCTTCAGGACCAATTCTTTTATTTTACTGATCTGCTGCTACTGACCTGCACTTGTTGTTAATGCAGATGTGAACAGTATAGGCAACTGTTTGCTAGCGCCTGATTCTGTGCCTCAGTGCTGTTTGCTAGCATAGACATAGTGTGAAAAATTAATTGCTCTTTCTCACAGCAGGACCAGTAAAAGAGACTGGGGAAAATCCAACAGAGAATATCCCAGTTCCAAATAACAGAATACATCCTGTTCCCATTCCCCATTTTCAATCAAGCAAAAAGAGATATTTAAAGCAGAGCTCCCACATTTAGATACAGTTTCTAAGCAGGAACATCMTCCTCTGACATCCTTTTAGAAGTTAAGGAAGAACACAGGCAACATGCCTACTGAAGGCACTCAATTTAGACGTATGCAGTTCTGCATATGCTCAATAGCAGAAATTGAGGTGTTCACTTTACTGTAGAGAACTTAGGAATCTCTAGGGCTAGAAATGAGGTTTGAGGATTTAGACAGCTAAATTGTGGTTGCATGCTAGAGGTGCTCCTGTGTTAATCAAACTCTTAATTTGCAATGTTGCCAAATGCTGAATACTCTCAGAAACATTCTTTGACAACAGCTACCTCCATAGACCTAGAAAAGTCACATTATAATAGTTCTTTTTGTTCTAAAAATGTTTGTACTTAAATGATACATACTATTTTTTCAACTAGATTTTTAAAAATTTGTGAAGATTGTATCAACAGGATAGCTTTAGCTTGTCTTGCTACCAGGGAACATATTTTAATGAGGGATAAAATATTTTTAGAAGCAAACTTTAAAATGTCAGATCATGACTGGAGATGAGCTTGGCCTATAAATAAGTCAAGCAAATTATAAATTGATTTTAAGAGTTGAAACTATATATTATTAATTAAAAACAGTTGTATTATGGCAAAAGAACAAGGCTCAGTACATCTATGTACGTATTACCAGTTAGGGAGCATAACCTTCAATGCAAATTGCTTCACATTAACATTTTTCAATGGGACAACTCAATGCTATTCAGTAAGACAAGCATAACTTCCTTTGGCTCTCTGAAAGTATAAAAGATCTGAGAAAAAAATACATCCTTCCTTAGCATCCTACTTTCTTTGACCAAAACTATAAATGAAGAATTCAGATATGAAGAAGCAATATTCCTACTGTGATTTTTCTTTCTAAGAGAAAGGAACTTGGATCTTAAAAATTAGTAAGATTCCAGGCACTACTGAACTATCCTTGCTGAAATTTGCATAAATATAAAGGGGCCAGTGCTATTCTCATTTATTTCCCATGAAGTTCTATTATAGTAAATGGATTGATACTGAATAAGACCTTGCAGAATTAAGCACATTGATTCAGAACTAAAGGCCTAACAGACAATATTCTTCCTTTGTATGGTAGATTACTTCAGATTCCTTCTACAGTTCATGAGTGAAACAAATTACTATATTTTTGAATATCGGCATAAAAAATATAAATTGTGTGTGCCTGAGGTAAAGCAAAAGTGGCAAATGAAAATTAATTACTTTGCAAATATACAAGAATTTTTTTTTTAATTATTACCTAACTGTAATCTAGAGCCTAATACTCAATAATAAGAATGGCAGCCCAATCATAGCCTACAAGAAGGAAATAACTGTTAGATATCCATTGTGATTATGACTGTTGTACAAAGTATTCTAAAAATTTTAAGCTCTAAAGGACAGCCATTGTGTCAGCATCTGAAAATATCTGTATCTCCTTGCACTTTGGATTCCTAGTTTTAAATCTCTCCTGAAGTTAAACAATTATACTTTTCTTCCTTTTTTTTTTAAGCACATCAAATGCTAATTGTTACTTCTGAAACAAAACAGAAGGATCAGCCTGCCCTAATATGTTCAACAGTTCTGTAGTTAAGCATTCACCCATGATGTGAAACAAGCGGTTTCAATTGCCCTTCCAACCTGATGGGGCTCAAATTCACACACATCACATCTCATAGTGTGCCCAAGCCATCCAAGTTGTTTATTATTCAGTGGTTGCTTACTGTATGCACCTTACAGTAAACAGCCTGTAGGAGAAGGGTTTATACATCCCCCTCATTCAGGTGCTCTCATGCCCCAGATTAGACAGATGTTTGTATTTACACTTTTGCTGGCTCATCAAATGTTTAGTTTCTTTTTTGCCAGTTAAAATAGCTTCAAGAGGAAGTCTACTGACCATATTCCGAAACTTTCCAATCTAACGTATCAACTTGTGGTTAAAGTATTTATTTGGAAGGGAGAATGTAAGACTTTATGTAAGACTTTAAGTCTTCCCCAGACAGAAGGATTTAAACCAAATCCATCCATTTCTTAAGTCATTTAATCTTCAGTAGTAAAGTCAGTACACTGAAGGTTTCCTTAGTTGACATCTTTCTTCGTTTTTTAAGTAAGTCTTGCCAACATATTTGGCTTCCACCATTTGACATCCTCTTAAAAATGTAGTAGTACAATCTCCTTTGGTAAAAGAATGCCTTGATTCCAAAGCACTGTTAAAATTTCAATATTGCCAAGAATAGGAGGCTTTGATCATAAACAGAAGCTTAACTTTACGTATCTGGAGAAGTTATTTATAGGAAATGAGGCATCTTAAATGTTTAGGCATTTCTTCTGATAACTTTTGAGGAGTAGGATCAAAATTGAAATTTCTAAGTTTCACTTCGGGTTCCTAAATTATGTTTTTAGAGAGGGTGCTTCAAAGGTTTCAGTGCATACAATTCAATGAAAACTCAAGATTTTCATTATCTTGCAGGGTTTCTTGCGGAATCAAATCTTGTGCAACCAAGTGACCAAATTTTAATTATGTGTCAGTTGAGATCAGTCTAGCAAGCTGTTCCTCATTAACTAATGCTTTAGCCTATGCAGGGCTCCATTGAAGTAACTGGGGACCCACTTAGGAGAAGAGGCTGCTTTTACTGGCCAATATGCAAGTTTAGGGACTTTGTATGACAATTCAAGTGTAAATTACATTAAGTAATGAGACCATAAGAAAATCTGATTTATTTACTTTAAAGTCAGAAACAACAACAGAACTGAGTCACGTGGAATTATTTTGGATAAACTGGGTAGGATTCAGACTGCAATATAATCCCTAAAAGCGAGAGGCATACCACATCCATCTCTGAGGGAAGAAAATGATATTAAGGAACAGCCAGCAAGATTGCACAGATAAGTGTATAAGTGAAGGAGATTAAGAACCAAGATTTGGAGACTTAAGAAGACTATCTCAAATGGAAATATCATGGACATCTGACGAGAGATTATTCATTCAGCAGTACCCTGTTTTGTATATGAAACTCAAAATTGTGTTTTCTTCAGCTGACAATAGGAATATTACATTAGAGAAAAGAAATACAAGATTGTTTTTCACTTAGAGAAGTAAGGAAACAACATTAGCAGTTCTAAATTGTTATCAGTACCAAAAGCAGAAACATCAAAGCACATACATTATTCTGAACAGCTGACTGCAGACTGAGTGATGCAAGACATTTAGAAGGTTGTAATTTTCCTAGCAATATAGATCTTCAGTAAGTGAAGATCAAATTAAGTTAGAAACAAGCAGTAATTGAGAAGAAGGAGATGACATGTTCTATCTTTTGATTTAAACAGTAGCCTGTGGATGGATTTTTTTCCTGATTTCTCTATCACTACTGACTTTTCTAATGAGTGGCACATTTACGAACAGTCTAAACCACTTGGCCAAAACAGACACAATTAGGCCAGCCATAGCACTTCATGGTACATTAGATGGAAGTGTCATGCATAACTGCAGGAGACAGTGTATATATTAATGAACACATATAATTTTTTGATTCAGCTGCTAAAGTAAAAAAATCTCCCAAAACCTAAACAAAACCAAACCAAAACAAAAAACAACACTGAAAGGAAACCCCACCAACACCTCAGAAACTAACAGGTTTTTGGGGGGCTTGTTTTCCCCTTTTCCTCATCAAAATGAAAAAGCAAAATATGTTTCTATTTCACCATGAAACTCCAAATTTGACCCAAAAACATAATGTTCTTTTTTGGATAATTTGCAAGAAAAATGAAAAGAATGATTTTAGGTGTGCCTGTCTCTTATCCTACTGTAAAAGGCTCTCACAGTAATCCAGATTCTATGCCTTTGTCTACCTGAAATTATTGAAATACATTTCTTATGTGCCTGTGAAAGCTGCAAGCAGTATGATCTTACTCTTTCTTGTTGATATTGTTTTATTTTGTATAACCAATTAAAAATTAAGCAGCAAAAGAACCAGAATCCACGTGTCCTGCCTACTAGTCAGAAGTCCTAATCACAGTAAGCAATCTCTGTTTCTCTCAGTGTTTTGTTAAATATTTTACGAGTGAAATATTTCTTGTGTAAAGATTTGAAGATTTTTTTGAGTCCCCTGTATCTGGCTGTACAGGGAAGAGAAGACCCAAATTTAAATCCCTACAACTATCCTAAGGGATATTTGAACCTCCTTTTGTAAATGAGTATAATAAGATTTAGAACATGTGCTGGGGTGTGAAAAATATCTCTCTCTGCCTCTGCAGAAGCTGTTTTATTTTGTATATAATATTTTAAAAGTCATTGTCAAATATCAATATGAGGATAATGTCCACCTCACCACCCAGTTTTCTGTCATCAGCAGATGCGGTGAGGGTACTTTCAATCCCATCATCCAGATCATTTATGAAGATGCTGAACAGCGTGGGGGCCAGTATCAATACCTATGGTACCCCACTTAGAATCATAGAATCATAGAATCATTAAGGTTGGAAAAGACCTCTAAGATCATCAAGTCCAACCGTCAACCCAACACCACCATGCCCACTAAACCATGTCCCTAAGCGCCTCATCTACA